>JARQOC010000007.1:184946953-185505397 GCA_033576535.1 Allobates femoralis
GACTCTATCTCAGCCATATTGAGAGGTTTGCTGACCTGAGTGGGTAGATAAATGGATAAAGGGGTTTTGAGCCCCCCTATTGAGGGGGTGGTCTTGTGATAGTAACAGCCAGTTTGGGCTTGTCATGTGCCTAAAACAATAATTTGTATTATTGATTTGCCTGCCCTAGCCATGATCTGCTCCCTATGTGATTCAGCTTCTATGGACTGTAATAGTGATAATCTGTGTAGGTTGCTGTTGTCATCGCGGTAAAACACAGTGGGCAGACACGGAACAATTCCGTGAGTGGTGGACATTTACTTGTCCTCACTTCGGAATTGATATTCCATAGTCGTTTATGCATGATTAATAAAAGCTTACTAGCTTTGGTTGCTTAGCAACCGCATTCATGTATTATTCCGGCACTAGCCCGGGTATGCTGTGCTCGCTATTGGATGGCAGCTACTCGCCGAGTCCTCCCCCTACACCGTGCAAACTCCCGCGAGAATACCCAGAACACCATGCGCAGATCGCGCGAGACTGGGCTTCCGAGCGAGGAGTGTTAGACAGCTCCGCCCACCGGTGGGGGGATCTCTCTTTGCCATACAGTTATGAGAAAAAGGAAAAGGGTAATATGATTTAATTATGTCGATTGTGTCTCTCTTGAATTGGTTTATCTGTTGATTATGTTGTATTTTGTTTTGTTCAGTTTGCACAAATCACGGCTGATTGGTGACGCCATGCTGGGCGGTCCTGCTCCTTCCATATAGGACGGGAGCAGGCACCATTAGCCATATGTGACCAGTCGAAGGGCGAGAGCCCGAAACGGTCCGTCGTCACCCTCGGCACCCCCTCCCTGTAACTGTGCCATGTCCTCGCAATAAAAGGACACCGCTGCTTCAACTTTACCTCGGTGAGTGCCGTCTTTCTTTCTTATTTGATACATTTATGGACTAATACTATTGACTGGCACCCCGGGGCAGTGTGCTTTACGCCCATTGACGACAAAAAACCGCTGGCTCTACTGGAGCGGTGCCCCAGTCTACTCTGTTCATCAGACAGGGAATTTAGATATGTCCACGGAACTGCTGGAGGTTCTAGGGGCATGGAGGACCTGACAGTTTTCCTTTAAAAGCAACTAAACCACTGTTTCCAGAAAGGACTGATTCACATAATAACCAACAACGGTGGCAACAAAATCAGTCCAATAATGTGCAAAAAAAGTGCTCTTAAAAACAAGGCAATAAATGGTTTAATCTCATCCAATTTCTAAGAACATATTGAAGATGTCCAGTAGCAAGTAGGAGTTCTAGAAGGTTAATGCAAGTTTATAAATTGCCTAAACTTCCCTGTTGTACTCCATGCTTTTAACCTTACAAGATTCGTGTAAATGGCGTGCACTCAAGCATTGTTATTTGAGGTGCCAGTGAAGGAGTTGCAAGAACCCGTAGTCAATTCAAGAAGAGAATCACTGCACATTCCGAGGTATTTTGATGCAAAAATGAAAGTTTTCATTTTGTCATGAACAACATGCGAACTGGCAGATGTTTCACCCACCACTTTGGGGCCTTTTTCACAGTGTTGCTTGGATGGTATATGGCCTAGGGTGCTGAAAGAAGCCTAGTGGTAGCTCGGCGTCCATCTGGAAGAGCTACTATGGGTTGGTGCACCTGTGCTTTCTTGGTATGGTTATATCTGGGGGTACTTGCCTCACCGTCCCAATAGTAATGTGTATCATACATACCTCTGAGCATGCAGTGATTCTCTTCTTGAATTTACCCTTACAAGGGCAGTAACCAAGTGTAGGGTTGCCACTAATGGTATACAGTACCCTAAATAACTTCCCAAGGCATTTCTTCCTCTAATTTAAGGATTAATCTAGAGGGGGATTAGAAGTTCTCAGGGGAACCATTGTCATAAAGAAACCACCAAAAGCAATGCAGGTTGCAGAACTAGGTGGAGAAAGTGAGGATACATTTAATTTTCTCTAATTCATATCTTACTGGAGGTACTCTATATGGGTAAGACGGGGGGGAATTATTTGGTCGGAGTCCTTTGCATGTGTAGGATACTGGGTAACAACCCTTTTTGCTCTCATTATAAGCCAGTCCTAGAGGTGTGCCGCTAACACCTCTGTAGTTGCCTCCCTTCATAATTGGATCCAAATTGCATATAAAAGGAAAATAATTGCAATAGTACAAAAATATAAGGTTTGGATTCTTACAACTCATTATGGTCTTTTCAGCTGCCTTTGTATAAGTTATAACAAGCATTGATATGTTTTCTTTTTGAATACGAACATTTCAATTTTCTACATAAGCTCATGTTAGGTGAGAGCTTACATTACTTAGACATTATTAAACATGACCTACAAACACTTTGAAACCTGCATTAATGTTCCATGAAAACACAAATGAATTGACACGTGTTATTTGAGAGCAATACAGGAGCATTTCACAAAGGATCTGACTGTGTTGTAATTACAACTTTTCACTGTAAATGAAAAATTGCTGATATTTAGTAAACCCACCATTTACTAATATTTCTGTATTTCTGATACATCATTACATTACCTTTAAAATCTCTGGGAATAAAAATTTAGACTATTTTGTTTCTCACCCCCAAATGATAGCGTTAAAACTATGTTTGCTACATAGCTATTAAAAATACAAAGTGAAATAGTAGACAATAAGGAGACTTTAGTGTTTTTAAATTGCTATTGCTTGTGGGCTAGTATATGATTTCTTACCTGTTATTTGGTATCTATTTATTACAGTAATGGGTCCCGTAGTTTTCCCACGTGACTACTAGAATAAGCCATCTGTAACTGCTCTGCTCATATATTAAAGAAGTTATATGCTTTGGTTTAAAAATTTTTATGTACGACACAAACCTCATCAAACCTTTATGCCCCAAGGCCAATAACCTCAGCGTGACCTAAAGACTTGAAATATTGTTTAATCTCGGTACATACTGTAACAATTTTTTACAGTAATCGGCAAATACATTCCTTTTCTGTTTCGTAATTGTGTTAAATAATGGCCGGGCTTTGAAATAAATAAAGATAAACTTAATGTTTTTTATAGCATTATTGGTATGTAAGTATTGCATACTTTAAAATTTTTCAGTTTACAGAAAAATAAGATGTCAGTTGTCAACTGACTGAAATAACTCACCATCACCATCTACAACCTACTGTTCAGTTAAGGACCCCGAACATGGACTTCCCTGAGAAGCCCGTCTTACTGTTTGGGTTCAGGTTTGGCTATGGAGCTGTAAAAATAATTAAAATGGTATTTAACCTCTTAATGACCAATGACGGCTACACCCGTCATAGCTATGGACTGTCACTGCATGTAAACACTCTATTTGGTCAAAGAAATGCAGACAATATCATCCTAAATTTACTACTAACATGAAGTCCAGTATGTCATGAAAAAACCGTCTTGGAACCTCTAAGATATGTTGAAGCGTTCCAGAGTTATAACCTCATAAAGTGGCATGGTCAGAATTACAAAAATGATGCTTGGTCCTTAAGGTGTTAAACATCAGCCTCATCCTTACCGGGGTCCGCACGCTTGTACTTCTGGGCCACTCATTAACTTACTGAGTATTCACTGTACGGTAGATGCTAGAATACATAGGCTGCTTCCAGGTTACTGCATTTACTCCAACAGCCAATCACAGATAACCACTCTCTTGATAGCATCTGTGATTGGCTGTTGCACCCCTCGCTCATTGTGCCGGCATCTGTAACGGGTTGCCATATGCAACGAACCTGACATCATAGTATTGTGAAAATAAATAAATAATTTAAAAAAAATGACGTATGGCTTTGCTGTACTTCTGATTCTCATCACAGATAAAGTGGACAGCTACGGGCTGCCACCCCGAGCTGCCTGGCTTTACCTTGGCTGACAATCAAAAATACTGGTGAGTTTATTTATTTTTTTTAATTATTTAAATGTAAAAAATATATGGGCTTTGCCCTATTTTTTAATGCCAACCAAGCTAAAAACCAGGCAGCTGGGGGCTGTCATCTCAGCATGGTGTGTCCCATTGTTAATGAGCTCCCCAGGCTAAAGAATAGCAGCCTCAGCCACCCCAGAAATCGGTAATTAGAAGCCCCAATTGCTGGCACTTTGCCTGCCTCTTACCAGTCCTGGGCAGGGGCATCGGGGTGATAGAAGGGGTTAGTGACAGGTAACTATTGACAGCTTGTCAATAAGCCCAGATTGATAATGTTCAAGTCTGCACGAGATTCATCTATAATTACTCCAGTGAATAAACAGCTACAAACACAACACACATGGAACAATCTCTTATTTGAAATAAATCACACAGACAACCCTAATTTTCCCATTTAATACCCCACATATATCCACTGATGATAATCCACAATGATGGTCCCATGATGCGCACAGCTCTGCTTCATCCAAAGGTTATGCAATACTAAGTCCTTTAAACAATCTTTCTCCCAAAAACTTCCCAACTTCATCACACTAACAAGGTGCAATTCCCTTGTTACATAGCATGAAATACAAAAGTATATTTAAAACTCATTTTGTTAAGTAAAATTAAAATGCAATTTTAAAAAAGCAGTACCTCTAGAAGCGACACATTGGAGCCATAGGAAATTATATATATTCTATAGTATAATTGTAAATGACACAACAAAACACCACAGAATGTATATACATATATTACGGCAGTGACATATAATTCTCAACAACATGTATTATAACATCTACAAAACACTGGATCCCTCAATAAATTATTCTTATTGGAAGGGAAATCCCTTTTTATGAGAGACGAAAATCCAGACGAATATGTCCCAACAATGCAATCCACAAATCCATATAGGATGATGAGTTCCAGTAGGTTTAGCATGAATTCCCAGTACATGATTCTGGATATACAACCCCTGGCAAAAATGTTGGAATTACCTGGCTCAGAGTATGTCCATTCAGTTGATTAATTTTGTAGAGAAAAAGCAGATCACAGAGATGGTACAAAAGTAAAGTCATTTCAAATGGCAACTCTCTGCTTTGAAGAAACACTAAAAGAAATCTTGAAAAAAATGTGCTAGCCAGTAACTGTTACTTTTGTAGACCAAGCAGGGGGAAAAATTATGGAATCACTCAATTCTGAGGAAAAAATTATGGAATCATGACAAACAAACAAAACAACACTTAAATACATTACTAGTATTTTGATGCACCCCCTCTGGCTTTTTTAACAGCTTGCGATCTCTGAGGCATGGACTTAATGAGTGAAAAATAGTAATTATCAATCTGGCTCCAACTTTCTCTGATTGCTGTTGCCAGATCAGCTTTGCAGGTTGAAGCCTTGTCATGGACCATTTTATTCAACTTTCACCAAAGTATTTTCAATTGGATTAAGATCCGGACTATTTGTAGGCTATGACATTGACGTTATGTGTTTTGAGTAGGTCGACAGGGTAGGG
Organism: Allobates femoralis; assembly: GCA_033576535.1. Classification (NCBI taxonomy): domain Eukaryota; kingdom Metazoa; phylum Chordata; class Amphibia; order Anura; family Aromobatidae; genus Allobates; species Allobates femoralis. The sequence continues at coordinate 184,952,400 of JARQOC010000007.1, forward strand.
GGTACTCAGATACCGGGACAGGTTGCTACTTCAGTGGGGATCACAGCTGGTCGGGTCCTGGTCCCGTGTCCTAGACACTCATTGACTGAGGGGGGAAAACTATTTGGGCTGGGGGATTATCTGTGACGCCACCTGGGGTACCTGGTAATGTAGTTACCAGCGCTGCAGCCAGCCGCTGAGGTGATGGTGATCCACCTTTGGGTAGTACCGCTACCCACAGGCAGAGCTTTACCTCAGAGCAGCGGGGTGGATAAGGGGAGTAGTAGTCCTTGGCTCTGTGGTGCTGTAGGAGCCTCCCAGGCGATGAATAATTGATAAAAAGACACCAAGTTAGCCCAAACAGTTCTTTACTGGCACCAGATGGATCAATAGGTACACGGTACAGTCTAGTTTGCCATGTAATTTGTTGCCACAGGTTTTGGGGATTACACAGAGTCTGTCATAGGTGCCTCTCAAATGCTTTTCTTGGTCCAATTCTTTATGGCTCTGTTGACTAGCTACACTCCCACTCTTAAGTCTGGTTTCTTGTCCCCGGGTTTGTTGCTTAAAGTCAGCTGGTCAGCAATGACGTCATTGCTTGCGACGAAGAGGAAGCCGGAAGAAGTTGGAGGGATGAAGCCGGGGATCGTGATGTCGGCAGTGGCGGGCGGCGGGACAGTGATAAGTATAAAGATTTTACTTTACAGGTTTCCGGAGCGCGAGGGGGGGTGGCCCTGGATTACTGAGGCTGCTGGGGCTCCTGTATACTACCACTGGGGCTGCTGGGCTCCTGTATACTACCACTGGGGCTGCTGGGGCTCCTGTATACTACCACTGGGGCTGCTGGGGCTCCTGTATACTACCAAAGGGGCTGCTGGGGCTCCTGTATACTACCACTGGGGCTGCTGGGGCTGCTGTATACTACCACTGGGGCTGCTGGGGCTCCTGTATACTTCCACTGGGGCTGCTGGGGCTCCTGTATACTACCACTGGGGCTGCTGGGACTGCTGTATACTACCACTGGGGCTGCTGGGGCTGCTGTATACTACCACTGGGGCTGCTGTATACTACCACTGGGGCTGCTGGGGCTCCTGTATACTACCACTGGGGCTTCTGGGGCTCCTGTATACCACCACTGGGGCTGCTGGGCTGCTGTATACTACCACTGGGGCTGCTGAGGCTGCTGTATACTACCACTGGGGAGGCCTGTATACCACTTGGGGGGGCCTGTATACCACACTGCTGGGGGCTGTATACCTGTGCTGGGGTCCACCCTCGGCTTATACATGAGTCAATAGGTTTTCCCAGATTTTGGGGGCAAAAGTAGGGGGGTCGGCTTATACACGGGTCGGCTTATACATGAGTATATACGGTATATAAAATTTTCAGGAATAACTATTTACAATGCACACAATACCGGGATTTTAGCAGTTTAACATTTGTTGACCCTGATCGCGTAGCAACCCAGGGATCCCACGTGGCATTCATATGCTGTAACATCGCCATTTTTATAAATCGCGGTCCGGGTGGCCTTGTGGGAGATGGTGTTTGACTTCTGTCCTTCCCATGAACACCTCAGCATAGAGACCTTCCTCCCTGGCAAAGCCATACCCGTTTCCCAGATTAAATGCGGTTATAGTCCCCTTCTTACTTTGGTCTATGGGCAATGGCATCTGAGTACAAGCAATGGCATGGACCTGGCGGGTCTCTACCTCGTTGGCCCACCAAGCTTCCCGCCGCCTCTGCCGTTCCAAATCATCATCTCACACCGGCTGGGTGACCACGGCCTCCTGATGGGTTGCCAAGAGTAATAAGCGCTAGTTAAGGGCTGGCTTGCTCGCCTTGTCTCCGCACCAACCGGTGCTGATGATAGTTCTGGATGACCAGCCCACCATAGCTCGCAGGGCCCAGACATCTCTGCGCTGTCGTCAGGTTCTCGTTGTTCCAGGCAATCAGCCCAACATTGCTTGCGGAGCCCGGACGCCTCTGCAGTGCCGACTGGTTGTTCCTGTCGATCAGCCCACCATTTATCACGGGGCTCGGACGCCTCTGCGCCACCAACTGCTCCTTTCTCTCGATCCTCCTACCTGGAACTCACCTGGTGGTTAGATCCTTCTTCTACGAATTCCTCCACAATCAGGTCTTGCTCTTCAGAGAACCGGATCAGGTTTTCGGGTTCAGTAGGCTCTGCATCAGCCCGGTCATCGTTGGTATCGGACTTGCGGTTCTCCGGACTGGGTAGTTGCCAATGTCTCTCGTTCTCCCTTCCGGCTGCACCCTGTTCACTTTTTATAGTTCTGGACTGGTGCGGTCCAGTTCTTGACCCGCCTTCTTGGTTGTTTGATGGCAAGGGGGTGGGGAAACACTTTGGCGCCTCTTGCATGGCCTTACGTCACTCAGGGGCCAAGGCATGCCCCTCGGCCAGCACATAGTCTTTTATATTTTTAGAACTGCCTATTCTGAAACAGTTCAGTTAATCAGTCCTCAGGTCTTTCCAGAACCAACCACTGCACTTCATCAATCTTTGGTAGACCGGAGGGGGTGGGCTTATCTTCGCGCTCTTTTTCAATCGCTCTGTGACAGTAATGGTGGCCTGGTTTACAGTTCACAAAACAGTGAATAAAGTTCAATTTAAGGCACACAGTACACGGTTTTACCGGGCACGGGATCCTGTTTATGACACCAGAAATTAGTCGGTCGACAGGGTAGGGGTGCTCAGATACCGGGACAGGTTGCTACTTCAGCGGGGTTCACGGCTGGTCGGGTCCTGGTCCTGTGCCCTGGAAACTCAATGACTGAGAGGTGAAAACTATTTGGGATGGGGATTACATGTGACGCCACCTGTGGTACCTGGTAATGTAGTTACCAGCGCTGCAGCCAGCCGCTGAAGTGATGGTGATGCACCTTTGGGTAGTACAGCTCCCCACAGGCAGAGCTTTACCTCAGGGCAGTGAGGTGGATAAGGGGAGTAGTAGTCCTTGGCTCTGTGGTGCTGTAGGAGCCTCCCAGGCGAAGAATAATTGATGCAGAGACACAAAGTTAGGCCAAACAGTTCTTTACTGGTACCAGATGGATCAATAGATACACGGAACAGTCTAGTTTGCCATGTCATTTGTTGCCACAGGTTTTGTGGATTACCACAAAGTCTGTCAGAGGTGCCTCTCAAATGCTTTTCTCGGTCCAATTCTTTATGGCTCTGTTGCCTCTCTACACTCCCACTCTTAAGTCTGGTTTCTAATTCCCGGGTCTGTTGCTTAAAGTCTCTCTTACTTGTCAACGTCTTGAACCCAGCTATGGGACAGAGGTTGGACTACTTTGATGGGCGCTGTGGCATCTTCTTGATAAGGCCCACAGCCTGCGGGTCAGCAGTTTGGGATGAACCTTAACTAACCGTCTCGGTTCTGGTTTACCAGTGTTGACCTGGACTCTCCAGCCGGCTCCGACCAGTCCTGGAGTGTCCCCTTCGTTGTGTGGGTCACCTCTCAGTTTATAGGTGACCTCCTGTCACGACCGCAGGGTCCCCTGCATCCGTCTTCTCTGCTCTCCTCACTTACATCACATCTCCCGCTCTGCTAAGCTCCACCCCCCTGGGACCTACTGAATATACAGTCCCTGGTGCTAGGGCGGCTGTGATTGGGATCTTGTGGTTTTATTAACAGACTCTGTAGTTCCCCTCTCCACCCGTGACTATGGAAGCCCCACACCTTCTATTTGGGGTGTAGTACCTCCTTGTGGTGTCCCACCAGAGGGGTGCCACAGTTTTCTTTCAAGGAATGTTTTCACAGTTTTTTCCTCTATGGCAGGATGCATTATCATCTTGATAAATGATTTTATTATCCCCAAACATCCTTTCAATTGATGGGATAAGAAAGTGTCCAAAATATCAATGAAAACTTGAAAAATGTTTGTACCGTGTTAGCCAGTAGATAGAAAAATATTAGAATATGAGAGTTCTCAGTGGTTGATACCTTTTAATGGCTAACTGAAAAGATGGCTTGCTATTTTTACCATCTTTTCAGTTAGCCATTAAAAGGTATAAACCATTGAGAACTCTCATATTCCAATGTAAACGTGGGCATTTATTGAAGATGTAATGACAGCCATCTCCCCAATGCCTTTAACTGACATGCAGCCCCATATCATCAATGACTGTGGAAATTTGCATGTCCTCTTCAGACAGTCATCTTTATAAAGCTCATTGGAAAGATATCAAACAAAGTCCCAGCATCATCACATTGCCCAACGCAGATTCGCGATTCATCACTGAATATGAATCTCATCCAGTCAACCACAGTCCATGATTGCTTTTCCTTAGCCCATTGTAACCTTGTTTTTTTCTGTTTAGATGTTAATGATGGCTTTTGTTTAGCTTTTCTGTATGTAAATCCCATTTTCTTTAGGCAGTTTCTTACAGTTTGGTCACAGACATTGACTCCAGTTTCCTCCCATTCGTTCCTCATTTGTTTTGTTGTGCATTTCCTGTTTTGGAGACATATTGCTTTAAGTTTCTGGTCTTGATGCTTTGATGTCTTTCTTGGTCTACCAGTATGTTTCCCTTTAACAACCTTCCCATGATTTTGGACCAGATTTTAGAAACAGCTGACTGTGAACAACCAACATCTTTTGCAACATTGCGTGTTGATTTAACCCTCTTTTAAGAGTTTGTTAATCCTGTCCTTTGTTTCAATTGACATCTCTGGTGTTGGAGCCATGATTCATGTTAGTCCACTTGGTGCAGCAGCTCTCCAAGGTGTGATCACTCCTTCATAGATGCAGACTAACTAACGAGCAGATCTTATTTGATGCAGGGGTTAGTTTTGGGAATGAAAATTTACAGTGTGTTTCCATAATTTTTTCCTCAGAATTAAGAATTGAGTGATTGCATAATTTTCCCCCTGCTTGGTCTGCAAAAGTAAACGTTACTGATTAGCACATGTTTTTTTCAAGATTTCTTTTTAGTGTTTCTTCAGGGCAGAGAGTTGCCATTTGAAATCACTTTAGTTTTGTTCCATGTTTGTGATCTGCTTTTTTTCTACAAAATTAAACAACTGAATGGACATCCTTCGAGCCAGGTGGTTCCATAATTTTTGCCAGGGGTTGTATGTGCTGGGAATAGACAACTGCAAACATAAAACATTCAATTTGTGAAAATAATGCCACGACTTTTACCTTATCACTGAAATAAAGTGTCCTTGCTGGCTCCCACTCCCACCACCCCAATGATCTTTTTGCCGGAAGAAGCTAGTGAGAGCAACACGAACATTACACAGTACAGAGCAGGGGCACATATATAAGATTATCTTAGGACAGGAGATGTGGTATGAGCAGACCATGTTGCTGTACAGTCAGACACATCCATTACACAGTACATAGCAGGGACACATGTATAAGATTATCTCACCACAGGCGATGTGGTATGATCAGAATATGTCCCTGTACGGTCAGACACATCCATTACACAGTAGATAGCAGGACTCATATATAAAATTATCTCAGCCCAGGAGCTGTGTTATGATCAGACCATGTCCCTGTATAGTCAGACACATCCATTACACAGTACACAGCAGAGACACATATATGAGAATATTTCAGCACAGGAGCTGTGTTATGATCAGACCATGTCCTTGTATGGTCAGGCACATCCATTACACAGTACATAGCAGGGACACACATATAAGATTATCTCAGCGCAGGAGATGTGGTATGATCAGACCATGCCCCTCTACAGTCAGACACATCCATTACACAGTACACAGCAGGGACACATATATAAGATTATCTCAGCACAGGAGATGTGGTATGATCAGACCATGTCCCTGTACAGTCAGACACATCCATTACAAAGTACACAGCAGGGACACATATATAAGATTATCTCAGCACAGGAGATGTGGTATGATCAGACCATGTCCCTGTACAGTCAGACACATCCATTACAAAGTACACAGCAGGGACACATATATAAGATTATCTCAGCACAGGAGATGTGGTATGATCAGACCATGTCCCTGTATGGTCTGACACATTCATTACAAAGTACACAGCAGGGGCACATTTAACATTATCTCAGGATAGGAACATATTTTTAAGTAGATGTAATTGTAGAACTTATCATTATCCCAAGATTGATTGATTAAAATCATCTCTAAAATTAACTCCTTGGAGATAAAAACCCTTTAGAGTACAAGGGGTTGAAGTTAGTTCATCGTTGAATAAACATTTTAAAGGCTTCTTCCTTTATGATTATGTCTTTACTTATTCTCAGTAGTGGGGAGGGGTTGGTGAGACTAGAAGCCACCGAAAGGTGAATATGTGACAGGGGGCAAGGCAGTTACATTTTCAGCAATGAAAAAAAAATGCTATCGTGGTACTTTAAAGGAGATTTAGTATTTTTATTGTTATGTAATGTTCAAAAATAATAAAGTGACATGTAACCAGAATAAAATAAAACACTCCTCTGCTCTTCTCTTAATGATGCCTGCGCTCTTGACAATCACCATGCTTCATAGTCCAGTTGGAACAAGAATAGGACCTCTTCAGTTATGGCCAGAATGGGATGTTCTTTAAACAGGTTTCATACTTCCTGCTCCATCTAGAGAAAAGTGATGCCTGCAGCCAATGACATATATAAAGGTGGCCCATTGGTCACCGTTGTGACCAGTGATTGGCTGCAGTGATGTCATTCCTGCATGGAACCAGAAACCAAAGTCCCGTGGAGGACCTAGAAATTGTTGATAGATGAGTGTCTGGAAAGTGGTCAGTATCATTTAAAAAGAATTTGGACTGCTGAAAAATAAAATTGTGGTCAACAAAATGTAACCCCCAGTGGACCTAATGAAAAATATACCTTCAGAAAAAAATTGGGTGAGCATTTATGAAATATTTTCAAAGGACAGCATGGTCACAAAACTAATGAATTAAAGCACTTTCTTCATCGTGTCGCTTTCATGTAACTGCCAGTCTTGAATGTCCCCTGTGCTATCATCTTTTGTCTGTACCAGCATTTCTGCCAACACCAGCTGGCCACACATGGGATATATATGACAGCTGCAAAAGCCAAGTGCCAGCTTCCTGAATTGCATTTAGCTCCACTCTGTGGAAGATCGTCTTTTTGTTAATTATTTGACAAGTTTCATGCATGCTTGGCTCTACAACTTCTAAGATTATATCGAAGCAACCTCCAGATACCTGAGCATCATTGTCCATCTGGAAGCCATCCCTCCGCTCTGAGCTGATTAACAATGTCTCCCAAATCTCATCCACAATTCCTGCACTGATGTGAGGAATTGTTAATGGAGAATGCCAAAATTCATGACTTTCCCAACGGTTTTGCTTTCGCTAAAATAAAATCTGCTTTAAAAGTGTCATGTCACGTCTTTGATTTAGCCTCGGAACGGATTCCTGTCACAAATTCGAAGACAAAGCACTTATTGCAATTTTAAGTTGCGCTCAGATGCTACAATTAAGTTGTATTTTTGCAGGCCATTTAAACCTATTAAAATTAATGAGATAACAGTTTCTTTCCCGTACTGAAGACAAACACATTGAAAGTCATGAGTATGCCAACAGTTATTTTTATAAGACGCTCTATCGTAGTCAATAGAAGATGATGAATACCTGTCACACAAGAGTAGCCATGCTATAGAAAATCTGCTTAAATTGCTTCTACAGCTTGAGCAATCCTATATTTAATCCCAAAAACTACAAAGACGCTTGTGATGATCACTGTCTGGAAAAAAACAGCAATTGCAAATGCAACTTATTGTTTGTCCACATGAGCAGTATCTTGAGTACCCTAAGTGGAAAGCCAGTTGGAAAATGATCTGAGAAGTCAAGTCTATGTATGATTTTGTGTAAATATAACTAGGCATTAAGGTTGTGGGCACACAGTGCATTTTTATCAGTGGCGGACCTACCGTGGTGCAGCTGGTTCAGCTGCACCAGGGCCCCGACCGGCTAGTGGGCCCCTCAAGCCTGCAGGAGGGCCCCCAGCTGACCCCCATGAACCTGTGTCAGAGGAGAGGGGGTTAACTGAAGGTTAACTGAAGCTTCCTGCTTCCCTTGGCTGATCCCGCCCCTCCTCTTTCGCCCCGGCTCCGAGGACTGCGCAGCATCGCCGTCATCTGTCAGCACCCATCCCCCCCCCCACTCCTCACCATCAGCTTCTGCACCAGGTCCACCACTGATTTTTATAGTGTTCTGTCATGCACTTTTGAGTGCAGATTTGTCACAAAACTGCAAAAAATACCTTATGACATTAAAGTCAATGAGAATCCTGTAGATTTGTGCACATGTTGCTTTTTTCCCTTGGAGATTGATAAGTATGCAACATGTCTCTTTTTCAGCATTTTGTCAGCTTTTTTTTTTACCCAAGAATGCATGAAAAATGCAAGGAAAAAAATGCATGCCAAAATGCAATCAAAAACACACCGAAAATGCATTTTTAGTGCTGAGTTTTTCCTGCCAAAAAATGCAGATTTAGTGTACCTGCAGCAAAGTATTTTTCCAGCTCTGACCACAGTGAATCCGATATGAGGCTGCTCATTTTAAAAAGTAACTTCAAATCTCAGAAAGAGAGAAGAATTTGGGAATACAAATTGATAACGACCTTTGACACATTCAAAACAGGATTGAATGTCTCACATTGATATCAATTGAAAGGGCATTTGGGGATATCACATCTTCGAACAGAAACCAGTTAGAGGACAATGAACTGTCTCGCATGGATTTATAGCTTTCTACTCTCACTGAGGAATTTTCAGGTCTCCACAGGCCACTAATCATAAAACAATAATACAATCTGTTCCTCTTATCTCAGGATTTTTGATTTTACCTCCCCAGCTCCTTTCACCCTCCCAAGCCTGACTCTGTTTAATGTCACCTGTCGTATTTACTGCATCATCTCACCCTGCTTATGTATATTTGTGTGTGTCTTAAGAATTTCACAAAGCATTCACTGATCTCAGGGAGATCAGCCAAGGAAAACACTGCGGGCAGCCGGCTAAAGCACTCAAACACAGTGAAATCCATGATGCATTGCCCCCTGAGAATTTGAATATGCAAATGGGGTCCGTGGAGCCTCGATTAAAAGTCTCAAACATGGGACCAGCCAGATATCCCTCCAGGAAAGGACCTAGCCCTGGGGTGGAATCCTTGCGAAAACCACCATAACCACCATATTAAGTGGCCCTTTTAGTCAGTATCCCACTCAGTTACGAGTTAAGGATATGACAAGGGAATTAACAGAGCTAGGTATCCATCCACAGACAGCTGTTTCGGGGTATTGCCCCTCATCAGTGTGGAGTAGGATTAATATGGTGGTTATGGTGGTCTCCGCAAGGATTCCACCCCAGGGCTACGTCCTTCCCTGGAGGATATCTGGCTAGTCCCGTGTTTGAGACTTTTAATCGAGGCTCCACGGACCCCATATGCATATTCAAATTCCCAGGGGAAAATGCATCATGGATTTCACTGTGTTTGAGTGCTTTAGCCGGCTGCCAGCAGTGTTTTCCTGGCTGGTCTCCCTGAGATCAGTGAATGCTTTGTGATGTTGGTCTACCAGGCATTGCTCCCAGCTAGCCAGAATCCTACTCCACACTGATGAGGGGCAATACCCCGAAACAGCTGTCTGTGGATGGATACCTGGCTCTGTTAATTCCCTTTTCATATTCTTAACTTGTAACTGAGTGGGATACTGACTAAAAGGGCCACTTAATATGGTGGTTATGGTGGTCTCCGCAAGGATTTCACCCCAGGGCTAGGTCCTTCCCTGGAGGGATATCTGGCTAGTCCCGTGTTTGAAACTTTTAATCGAGGCTCCACGAACCCCATGCATGTCTTAAGAATTTGTCTTATTATCACCCTGTTGAAGAGGTCAGTGTCTTGAAAGCTTGCTTTACTTACCATCTTTTCAGTTAGCCATTAAAAGGTATCAACCACTGAGGGCTCTCAAATCCTAACATTTTTCTATATACTGGCTAAGGCTAGGGTCACACATGCAGATTTTCCAAGTGTTTTTGTAGACCTGCGTTTCCTAAAAATGCATGCAAATACGCACCCATAGGCCCCCATGCAAAAACGCATGCCCCAATAGCAAAAACGCATGCCTAAAGTGCCATGCATTTTTGGCATGCGTTTTTGCACTTAATTGAGGAGCTGCCTTCAAAAACGAATGCAAAAACGCATGGTACCATTTAGTACCATGCAAAAATGCATGCATTTCCCATAGGGCCCCATGTTAAAAAAACACATGCATTTTTTAAAACGCACCAAAAAACGCAGCTTGCAGTATTTTATGGTGCTGATTCAAAAACGCATGGAAAAACGCAGGGTGTCATAGAACACCGTAAAAAATGCATGCAGAAATGTAAAAAAACATGGAAAAACGCATGGGTGCCAAAAAGCACCTAAAAAAAACGCATGGCATGCCATGCGTTTTTATAGGTGTTTTTTGGACACCTGCGTTTTTGCCTGCGTTTTTGCTGTCAGGTGTGGGGCCCCCTTAAAAAGCCCTTAAAAATGCATGCCTGTTTTTAAAAAAAACGCATGCAAAACGCATGTCCATTTTGACACTTGCAAAAACGCATGCGTTTCCCATAGGGCCCCATGTTAAAAAAACGCATGCGTTTTCGAAAAAGCACCAAAAAATACTGCTTGCTGCGTTTTTTGGTGCTTTTTCAAAAAACTCATGTAAAATCTGCAAGTGTGACCCAAGTGTGACACAGTATAAATATTTTTTACCTTATCAGACTTGGTCCAGAAAGTTCTGCAACTAAATTCTCAATTTGTGCACATACCTTCAATAATTTGCCTTTAATCAGAAAATAATAAGCACTACTCCTTTCGATTAGCTATAAGGTATTGCAGCTCTTAATCATTTATGAGAAATGTATAGTAGAGCAATTAATAATATACTGAATGATTTTGATGGTAATGGTGAGTGTGCCATTAGTGCATAGTCTTATACATCCATTCTCTAAAGTGGAACATAGCAGATAAATTCCTTGGTGACCAGCAATTGATACTGGGAGGAAAAAAGAAATTTGTAAATTTAGATGATATATTGTAAATTTTACCCCCTTTTAATAATTTGGAGAAAAGATGAGGACAACCATGTATGTTTCCTGCAGCAGTTAAAGGGAAAATGTTATGTTATATGGGCTTCATCAAATGGTATTCATAGTGTGGCGATTCTACGAAATCCAAATTTGTAGTCATTCTTTGCAATGGCTCTTCACTTAGGAAAATAGAAGGAAGTCCATTTAGAGCAGGGGTCCCCAATGTGTGGCTTGAAAGCTACATGTTGCTTGTAGGCCTATGATGTGTTGCTCGCGGCTGCCAGCTTACTATATTAACACCTCATCTAGCAAAAAGCTATGAAGAGCAGGTCTGTAGAGCATCACATTTGTGAGTAGCTCCACATAGAGGAGGAAATCTGAATGAGGGTAAGGTGGTACCTTTGGATCTTGGTATATTGACTTGGTGTGATTTTTGTGAAAGATCTTTGGCTGTCATTATACCAGTAATGACTCTGGGTGTCACTATTGTCAAGGAGGCTAGAGCTGATGTGGCTTTTGATTCTGTGTTAGAGCTTAGCATGGCTCTCAACCTTCTCTTAGAGTTAAATGTAGGGTGTGACCTTCTCTCAGAGCTAAATGTGGTTTGTGGTCCTCTCTCAGAACTAAATGTGGCTCATGACCTTCACTCAGAGCTAAATGTGGCTTGTGGCCTTCTCTCAGAATTAAATGTGGCTCATGACCTTCTCTTAGAACTAAATGTGGCTCATGACCTTCTCTTAGAACTAAATGTGGCTCATGACCTTCTCTCAGAGCTAAATGTGGCTTGTGGCCTTCTCTCAGAACTAAATGTGGCTCATGACCTTCTCTTAGAACTAAATGTGGCTCATGACCTTCTCTCAGAGCTAAATGTGGCTTGTGGCCTTCTCTCAGAACTAAATGTGGCTCATGACCTTCTCTCAGAGCTAAATGTGGCTTGTGGCCTTCTCTCAGAGTTTAATGTGGCTCACAACCTTCTGTAATAGCTAAATGTGGCTCTTAAAGTTGGAAGGATTGTGAGCCACTGATTTCGGGAATACAGTATGGACCGAAATTGTCCCTAAGGGTCGTTTCTTTAAACAGTTGTTCTCAATACTTAATTTCAGGCGTGCACCATTCCATTTCCTCGTGGCTTCCTGCATGCCAGTGGTGGTATGCTTCATATAATTGACAGTCTTGACCACTGGCATGTTTAAGTCACTGGTGTAAATGGTGTGCTCACAGATTCAGCAACCAGAGGGAGCTTTACCTTTGCAGAATTGGAGGAGTGTAGGGACACTGAAGCTGGATTAATCCGCTGTTAATAGCACTTAAGAGAAATGCTGACAAGCTTCATAGCAAAGTTCTTGTAAGTGTTCTTCATCTTCACACTACCTTGTAGACCAGACACTGCAGATAGATTGCAGAAGTTGCAGATTATGTATTCATTAACTGATTAACAATAGAATTACAAATCCCTACATTCTTGAGTACATAGAAGATTTATAATAAGAAATAAATTGCAAAGTTGCTTGTTTTTACAAACACTCTGCAACTTTATCTGTTAAAGCCCATAGGAATAGCCCTTCAAAGTGAATCTGTCATGGAAACAGAATAACATCTGATAGCAGGATGTTATAAAGCAGGAGAAGATGATTAATATTCTGTTTTGTGGGAATAGTTCAACAAAAACTTGCATTTTACCAGGTATTTGTTTGCATATTAGTCCTTCGGACAGTCCTATACAGTGATTGGCCATCAACCATTTATAACGGAGCATGCACAGGTAGCAGTCCATCACAAGTAGGGCTGCCTACTGGTCTCGTATTCATACAAGCACCATGGATTCCACTGGATAAAATACAAGTTAGGGCTCGGACACACTCATCAGAGTTTCACTGAGGAGACTCTGAAAGGGCTGGAGCAGTGACCCTGAACGGCTTCTCCCTATCTGGACGGGGCGGTCAGCTGCTTGTGTTTTTGTACAGCTCCAGACTCCGCATCCAGAGAGGGAGAGGCCTTTCATGGTCACTGCTCCAGCCCTTTCAGAGTCTCCTCAGTGAAACTCTGATGTAACTAGGAAAGTGTGTCCAAGCCCTTATACTTAAACTTTTCCAGCAAACCCATAAATTAGGCAAGGGTCACAATTGGAAGGAGCGTTTTTTGCAAGGATGTGTTAAAGGTAGCATTTTTCTCCATTGTAATTTTTATGGCATTGTTTCCCTTTCTAGCGCTAGCGTTAATGCATGCGTTAACGCATGCGTTTCTCATAGGCTCCCATGTTAAAAAAATGTATGTGTTTTTGCAGACGCCCCCAAAAACACTGCTTACCATGTTTTTAGCTGCTTTTGCAAAGATGCATAGCGTCAAAAGTGTTGCATTTTGACCATACGTTTTTTGCATGAGAGCCTATGGAAGCATTAACGCTAGCGTTTTTAACAATTTGGTATTGTGAAAAAGGCTAGCTTTTAGCGCTTCAATGGCTCAAGTGTGACCCTAGCCTTATTTTGATCAGCTTCTCCTCTATACCTTGCTGTTAACAGATCAGGCTGCATGTTCAACATGACAGGTTCCCTTTAAGATTCACTACTGCTAACTCCAACCCTATAATACTGTCTCTTGCTGAAAGTTATATATCTTGTAAAAATCCCTCATCTCCCCTGATTCTGCGACTTTCAGGTTTGTGCTGCATAACTCCTTTGCAAAGATATTTTGATTTGTTATTTCTGAATGAGAATATGTGAAATCTCTTCTTGCAGGCCAACTGGACATTTCTCTAAAGTTTTCAAAGGGGTTTTTACTTTCATACCTGATCTACCAATCTTCAGAATTGTAATCTGCAGCATCTGGGAGGGGTGAAAGTGCACACCCAATTGAATACTTTAAAGAAATGCCCAATTGGTCTGCAAGAAGAGATTTCACTTACTAATGAATGCTTTAAATGCAACATTTGTAAACATTTTTGTAACAGAGTGACAGCGCAAAACGTACAAAAAGTTGAAGAATCAGTAAGATTAATGATTTTTACAAAGTATTTTTTTAGCAAGTGACAGAGTCTCTTTCAATCAGACTCCTAATTTCATAAATAATATATTAAAGACATAACTAATTTATCAATTATAGTGTTAAAATAAAAAAAGTTATGATTACTTCCTATCTTATTTTTTACATCACTATATAAGATTAAGACTCAGTATATGGAATTTTATTAACATCTGCAGTGAATTTATTAACAAATAATTTCCAGTAAATCTTGCCTTTTGCTGCTCAGTGTAGCCTGATTTATTTATCCCTCCTGTGTTAATTACATTTGTATTCATTTAGATATTTCTTAAGAACTATATTACATTACAAGCATACAATGGATCTGCGCTGCTTGTTTCAATGGGTGCAGTTAAATTATTGATTTAACTGGTTTACAAGAATAGCTCTGTTGATGATTTTCTCTTTTCCTTCATTGCTCCATGTTTTCATTAGATTAGACAAATTACTAATTTTTCTTTTCCATTTCTGACCTATTTGAACAGGATCCAGAACTGGTGCGCAACATCTGCCGCTGGGTAAGACAAGCTGTCAAAATTCCATTCTTTGCCAAGCTGACCCCGAACGTCACAGATGTTGTGCAGATTGCAATGGCTGCGCATGAAGGTAAAAAAAAACATTCTGACACTGCCTAGTAGATATATGAAATATCATGTCCAAAGGCAGTCTGATAAAGTGATAATAGGAATTTATGTTAATACTGTCTGCTATGGCAATTTTAGGCAAGAGGATGATGGAATAATAGAATGCAAATATAATATAAACATATTTCATTACAATTATTAGGACTTTACTGCTGATTTTTTTCTTAGAATTATCTATTTACATAATTCTGAAGTAGCGCCTCAAACTTCATCCAATTGCCCTCGAATCCACGTCACTTCTGCCGCATCGTATTAGCACACACAAGTGTAAGGGAGAGAGTGGGAGACAGATAGCACACAGGACGGGTGGGGTGTGGGGCAGAAAGTGCACAGCAGTGGGAGAAGTGGGGGGAAAGGAGCACATGGCAGTGGGGGATGTGGGGGCCAGAGCGTGAACAGCAGGGAAAGGAGTTAGGGGCAGAGAGTGCGCAGAAGTGGAGGAAGTGGGCGCAGAGCGCAAACAGCAGTGTGGGAGGTGGGGGCAGAGAGCACACAGCAGTGGGAAGTGGGGGGCAGAGAGCGCACAGCAGGGGAGGGAGTGGGGGCAGAGAGTGCACAGGAGGGAAGGGAGTGAGGGGAAGAGAGTGCAGATCAGTGGAGGAAATGGGGGCAGAGCATCTTCATCTGGTGCAGTGGGAGCAGAGTGCGCACAGCAGTGTAGGAAGTTGGGGCAGAGAGCACACAACAGTGGGGAAATTAGGGGCAGAAAGTGCACAGCAGGGGGTTATAGAGTGCACAGGGAGGGAGGCAAAAAGCTCACAGCAGGGGGGGAGTGGGAGGTAGCGATCACACAGCAGAAGGAAGAGGGGCAGAGAGCACCTGGGAAAATGCACTAAGAAGCATCAAAAACTGACTGTGTTAATATCAATCTGTTTTGGATCTTTTCTTATATGATACAATGCCCCCATTGTCACGTCACCATCCTCCTGATGCAATAGCATCAGGCCTCTATCTAGTAGATTATATAATTGTTTACACAGAATCAGACAATTAGACAAATCACTGTACATAAGGTAACAGTCAGACAAAACACCAATCGGTATGTGGAATTTTTAAATAACAAGCAGCGGTTGCATCACCAGCCAAAAAAATGTAACAAGGCTGATGTGGTCTGACAAATAGTCATTCTTTGACCCTCCTTTGTTTTATTACAATAATAAGTACATATGTTGTTCACAGCCCCAGGCCTTGAGATTCAGGTGGTCATTAAGGTCCTTCTATCCCACATTAGAAGATCACTGCTGTAAATTAGGTATAATTATTGGAGACATTGGTACAGATTTTGCACCATACCTAGTTGCATTGTTCTAAAGGCAAGTATCGGGGAGTGGCAAACATTTTCGAGGCATGGTAGACCCACATTCTGAAGCTTAACCCCCTTCACACCCATTCCCTGCCTCTTCACATCTTGTCTGCTGCATCTTGTAACTTCTAGTGATTTGCTGATTCTAGACATTGAGACGTTTCTGCTAAGAAAGTCCTTACACATTGCATTAAATTCAAAAGAGGTGGTCAATTCCGACCATAAGAACTTATGTGGTAAAACAAACTATCATTCGATTTGACTGATGACCGACGAATGAACATTCATGATCATGGAAAACAGTAGTAGTATGGCGTCTTGGAATTTGTCGACCAATTATAGGCACAAGCTACTAGATATGAGCAGATATGATGAATTTTGAATTCATCATATTGCTCGGATTTTTCCTGAAAATACTAATTGCAGTGAATTTATTCTCAGCAAATTGAATGTTCTGTACCATGTTCCAAGGTCTCTCAAAGCCTCAGAGCTGTCCATATAGGGTGATGAATTGGGTATAAACCCACGCTGCTGCTTTACCAGGAATCAGATCAATCCATATAGATCAAAAATTATTTATTAAGTGAGTTAATAAATCATCTTTGATCTCTATGGATTGATCTGATATTATTCCTAGTGAAGCAGCAGCTGTTACATGCCTTTATTGTGGTTGTGACCCTAACAACCACCAAAGATGAGCCTTTCCTGCCCCAATACTGCAATTGGGAAGCTGGGACAAGGTGTGTGACAGTCCGCGCCACCGGGTACCAAAGAAATCACCTGGGATGCAGGAAGTTATTTCAAGCTTTGTCTTTATTCTCCAACATGTTTCAGCGCTCCACCTGGCGCCTTCCTCAGGGATATCAGGGACTGTCACACACCTTGTCCCAGCTTCCTGAGAGTCTTCCCACGTGCGAGTGGTTGGTGGAGGTCCTGCAGCAGCCGGTATTGATTATATGCCTTCAAGCCAGTTGTGGGTCATCACAACTGGAATAGGTGAGTGGTTTTGACAATATACCTCTCATCTCTTAGTGTCTGAGTGATAGGGCACTATTGCGCCTCTTGTTCCCCCTTTCCTATTTTATATTAATACTGCAATTGGGAATAAAGGATAAGACCCTATTTGCGCTTAATTTTTCTCTTCAGATTTTGGCTAAGATCTCAGAGCGGAATAAATGTAAGGCTACCTTTACACGTGGCAATTTTTCTAGGAATTTTACTGGCAACTTACTGGTTGCAGTCAGGGGCGGGCTGGTGCTTCAAGTAGCGGGAGGCAGAAGTGTCCTGCCAGCCCGAGGTAAGGAGTGGGGGGATATGGGCGGGTATGGCGTTAGTGGAGTTTGAGGACCGAGGGTGGTGCTAGCGGAGTTTGAGGACCGGGGGGGGGGATTTGCTAGCAGAGTATGATGAGCGCTTTATGTTACAATTAGCAGCCCCACTTACCACACTGCCATGTGCGTCGGCTGCTGTGAGATTAGCGGCGGCTGCGGCCGCGATACAAAGGCGGACCGGCCCATTTAAGTATGGGGGCAGCCCTGGAAGAGGCCAATATCACCAGCCTGACCCCCTGCCACCTGGGCCAGTCCGCCCCTGGTTGCAGTGAAATTATGGACACATTGTTCTATCTTGTTGCGGTGTACAAATGGAACAATGTGTCCATGATTTCACTGCAACCAGTAAGTTGCAATTGAAATTCCTAGAAAAGTTGCCGCGTATAAAGGTACCTTTAGATGTACAAAGAAAATAAAACCTCATTCAACTAACCACTCACGCCTCGTTGAATTATTACTAATATTATTATTATTATTATTATTATTATATTTCTCTATTGTTGTTTTTGGACAAAATGTACATTAAGTGGAAAAATAAAACTCAACATTTTTATTGTTTCCCAGTGGGAGAACTCGGACTTGTTTGCTTCGTTAATATGATAGCTTGACAAACCTTTCTGGAAGAGCAACATATAACTTTTCATCTTACTGTATGATATTAATGGGTTAAAAATTCTATTTCACAGGTGATGCAGATGGCGTTACTGCAACTAATACAGTCTCAGGACTGATGGGACTCAAAGCAGATGGAACACCATGGCCTGCAGTTGGGAGAGGGAGCAGGACCACATATGGTGGAGTGTCTGGTAGGTGTTGCCCTTTATGTTGTAAACTCTCCTTAAAGGCTGTTGAAGCCTCAGGGGGTCCATGTTAGGCGCTCAGATGGCATGTTCACTGCAGGACACAATTCTCTCAGCACAATCCTGATCATTGCGTTTCTAATAACTGTGACATATGGAACATATTGAGTGTGAAGAATCTGATGTTGCCCTTTACTTAACAGTAGAGCCCAGCAGAGTAATACCGGAGTAAGGTCACTAGGAAAGAGTCAGTTCATGACCTGCTTCCTTTATACACTTTTTCTATGTATTACACTCTACATTTTAGACTAGAAAGTATGTTTTTCCCATCTAGGTACAAAATTCTAGTAGATATCATTTCCAGGTAATTTTTCTGAAATAATGAAATATGTAAAGGAAAAAGAACATCAATAAGGAAAGATTCAGTTATTATGCATTCAAAATCATATTAGTAATACAAAATTCATCAATGACGTTATTAAATATAGCCAATGTAATTTTCAGCTCCTGAGACCCTATTTAATATTAATGGGAGATGGACAGGTTGGTGGTCTCCTTTTTACATCAGGGCACTTTATTGTTCTAGACACTTCTGTAATCAGGCAAAATGCTATAGAAATCCAGGGAAATTCTGTGGATGGAACAACTCTCTGTCCACCCCATAAATTAAGTCAAGTGAAGGCGTCTGTTACAAGATCTTGCAGAGATTAGAAATGTGTTTTCTGTGTGTTGACTAGCAGATATAACGCTGTGTAAGCATAGATCTAAACCTATTGTTTTTCTGTAAATATTATACACAGCAGTGTAATATTC
Organism: Allobates femoralis; assembly: GCA_033576535.1. Taxonomy (NCBI): domain Eukaryota; kingdom Metazoa; phylum Chordata; class Amphibia; order Anura; family Aromobatidae; genus Allobates; species Allobates femoralis. The sequence continues at coordinate 184,971,345 of JARQOC010000007.1, forward strand.
CTATTATGCAGGGACATCTCAATTAATTAGAATATCATCAAAAAGTTAATTTTTTAAGTAATTCAATACATAAAGTGAAACACACATAACTAGCAGAGTCATTACACACAGAGTGATCTATTCCTAGTGTTTGTTTCTGTAAATGTTGATGATTATGGCTTACAGCCAATGAAAACCCAAAGGTCATTATCTCAAAAAATTTAAGTAGGGAGACTGATGGATTAAAAACCTTGCTGCTGTATTTTTACAAGATATCAAAGGATTGATATAATATTGATTTATTAATTAAAGCGTTTCAGGCCTCCCTGGCGCCAAATCAATATCATATTGCCATGTTTCAGGGTGTTTATGGGAGCCCTGTCTCATGGAATATGGCTGCATGGTTTTTAACCCTTCATCCTCCCTACTTTAATTTTTTGAAGATAATGACCTTTGGGTTTTCATTGGCTGTAAGCCATAATCAGCAACATTTACAGAGAAAAACACTAGATATAGATCACTCTGTTTGTAATGCCTCAATAAAATATATGCATTTCACTTCATGTATTGAATTACTGAAATTACTGAAATAAATTAAACTTTTAATGATATTCTAATTCATTAAGATGCACCTTTACATGCTGCTTTCAGGTACATACTGCCACTGATACAAGCCAGTGTTGAGCTACTTACTACTACTGGTACATGTCAGTGTCGGGATAATTACTGTATCTGAAACATGCCAGTGTGGGGCTACTTAGTGCTAATGGTACATACCAGTGTGGGGCTACTTAGTGCTACTGATACATGCCAGTATCGGGCTATCCACTGTGAATGATACATAATTGCATGTGCCACAGTTGGGCTACTTACTGTGACTGGTACATGCCATTATCGGGCTACTTACTATGACTGCCAGTGTTGGGTTACATACTACTACTGGTAGGAAACTGGAAGAAATCCACAAAAACAAGGGGAGAACATACAAACTCCTTGCAGAATTTGTCCTTGGTGGGATTTGAATCCAGGATCCCAGTGCTGCAAAACTGATCACACTGTCACAATGCCGCCCATACTTTATTATTTTTGCCATCAAAGTAATAAACAGGAATTGATTCCTTGCAGTTTACATTGGTCACAATGAGGGAGGTAATTATGTTGAAGAGTAGACTGGATGGTAGAGTTGGTGAGCCTTAATTCACCAGACGTGATCCATTGTCCATATCAGTAATTTTTAGCTGCTAGACTGGATCCTTGAGAACTTACTCTTACCTGAAGATATTCAAAGCTTTTTTTTATCAGCTGGCATGGCAAGACGTCATTGTTGTGAAAAATGCACATTATGTGATGCACCAGGCAAGCTGATCGGAACAAGAGGCGGTTCTCAGGACTTCCATCCAGTGGTCGCAGATTAAGGATATTGCTGATGGGCTGGATACTACGAATCAATTCACACCAACTCTACTAGCTTGGTTTTACATAAGTTGCATAAGCAATATAATGAATATATTAAAAAGTACATAGCAGAGAATCTTCTTTCCTTGTCTCCATTCCTCCTTTATCTACAGCACTATATGGGTTGAGTGTTCAGACATCAGAAAGACCCAAATATACAGCAAGTATATCCGGTCTGTATAACATAGAAATGAAGTAGCACTTGCCATCCGGGGTTACCTATTATTTTATTTTAGAAAACGGACATCAAGTTTTATAGCAGGGGTTGCGGGTTGGAGGATGGTTGGTGCCCAAATACGACAGCCATTTCGCGTCGCCTAGTGGTGCTTCAACGGTTTACAACAGGTGGATTGTAACCTGTTGAAGCGCCACTAGGCGGCGCGAAACGGCCGTCGTATTTGGGACCCCATCCTCTCACCTGTAACCCCTGCTGTAAAACTTGATGTCTGTTTTCTAAATAAAGTAAGAAGTAACCCTTGATGGTGAGTGCTACTTTACTTCTATGTTTTGCTGACCGGATGGGACATTTGCTGTACTGGAAGTGTGCACAGCGGTAACCAGGAGGTGGAACAGCATGGACGCTAGAGGCAAATTTTGAGTGCGCCACAGGACGGATGGATGGTGGCGGCCCCTGAAGCTGTGAGTAAAGGAGTACAGATATCGAGGAGGTAGTGCTGGGCAATCCTTGCTTTGTAAGTTTATGCAGCAAGGAGAAAATGTATTGAAATGTATAGATTTCTGTTCCTTCATTATAATAAATACTGATGATGGACTTATCTAGCTAATTTAAAAAATATATGATTTAGAAATAGGTCGCAAAAATGCCTTAAAATTCTCAATAAACTATTTGACCGAGAGTTTTACAGTAATGTGGAAACTGAATAAGCTAAAAGCACATGGATGATGTGAATGGAAGTCCTTGGACTATATCACTAAAGATAATTTCTACCATTTCTTTTCATTTACCACATGCCATCACATTGACAGAGGGAGGAAGAAGGTCAATAAATTCATTGTGCATGAAAAATATAATATAACCATGAAATTGGTACTTGTGAACATCCTCTCCATTTTTGTTTTTTTTTATACAGTAATAACTCTTAAAGAATATGCCTGAAATAAGCCATAAAAGTAACCCATTAAAATCGGTAAAGGTACCGTACCCCAAAATATTATCCCACTCCAGTATTAGGCTTTACATACTAACAACATCTCACTAAGGTATTATGGTAATAAATTAACGAACATTAAAACTATGAAATTGGCAATTTAAAAGCAAGTATTAAGTGGACACACAATTATAAAGTGAAAGCTCTACTAAATTTTCACAAATGCAGCACAAAGAACGCATTCATCCCCCGAATGCAGCAGTGAAACATATGTATAAAAAGATGCGTGCATATCTGAAAAGTAATCATGAATAAGTAAATAGTATGAAATAAGCAATATTCCTTCTGATAAATGGCCTATTAAAATGATTATTAGAGTGTCTAATTTACAGTAAAGGTGTTGTTCAGGACTCGGACAACCCCTTCTCAATTCAAATGTTTAACTTTTTAAAAAAAAATAAATAACACTTATACTGACCTCTGGTAGTGGCGCTGTTCCAGTGGTGTCAGAACTCGCTCTCCTGGGAATACAGTATGATGTCAATTAGTTCTCTCCCACTTTGATCAAATCACTTACAACTGCAGGAAGTGAGCTTTGCTGCTCTCTACCTTCCTCTGGATAAATGTGATACATCCACTGTGGGCAGAGTTAAGCGGCCACTGATTTTCACAATACTATGTGATCCCTGTGACGAAATGGACCCCTTTAATATATAATGTAGGAGGATTTCTTATTAATCCAGACCATATTGTATTTTGGTTTGCAAACTTGTAATGGCCAAGGAGAATTTCCTACAGTATTTCTTAGATGACTGGTGTTGAGTTTAGCATGGTAATGTAATTATATAACTTGTTTGTCATAGAAGACCAGAGAACTTAATTATGCTAATCATCCATTGTATGTTACCATGTGGATCGCTGACTCTATGTACATGGCCTCAACTACTATTGTTTAAGTGTCATTGATTGCAGACTCAATGTCTCCTACTAACATTCCATTGTAAGGACTAGATCAATCAGTATTTGGCTCTCTTATGTCAGGATTGCAATACTACTAAAAATATGTTAAATGAGGCTTGAGGCCCAGCCAATGAAAAGACAGTGTTATTGCACCAATCGTGTCGTCCCCAATATCCTACAATGAGGGCTGAGTGTATATAAGGAGGACTGTTCACTTTGACCAGCAGATTGAAGATTGGATACAGGCAGCTAATCTAGGATCTTCTGGTCCGGTTAGCAAGCCATAACCCCAGGCCTAGGCATTTCGGTGCCGACCAAGGGGACCAGAACACGGACTATAGAACCACAAGGACTTCAGCATCGGATTATTGGATTCGGCTGTGATAAAGACTGCATAAGGATAAGGACGCAACCCAGGTTGGGACGATACAGTCACCTGGCTACAGACTTTGCTCTGCTATATTCTATATTCTAATCCCTGGTGAGCCAGCGGAAGGGTGAGACTCTGTTGCCTGTTACATTATGTGTTGTGCTTAGTTATGCGTTATATGCTGTTAGCTGTTTGGGGATCCAATAAAGCCTTGTTATTGTAGTTCCCTCACCCTGTGTTGTCTGAGTAGTGTTCCGACCACGGTTAAGGAGCTCGGGCGTTCAGTTGGGGATGAGCCCTGGTCCACGTTGTCTTTGTAAAGGCGGCTGGGCCAGCGGACGAGAGCACCCACTGACCCCCAGGTTTCCACAATCCCTAGAGAGCTGGAAGGATACAAGCACTAGAGGTAAGTATAAGTTTTATTATATTGAAAAGGGGAAACATTTAGATTGAGAAGGGGCTGTCTGAGTAGTTGAAAATTTCTTAAAGCTATAGCGATAGAAATCTGCTACCGATCCAGCTGAATTGCTATAGTATCCAGTGGACTATATTGGTAAGTGATTGTAGTGAGAGATCTATTCAAGGAATGGCTTGTAATTTCTGGACTGAACAGTATTCTAGCCAGTAGCACTCACTCATATGAAGAGGCTTGTTCCTTCTACTTGGGTTCCTGAATTCAGCTCTAAATAATGTCAATAAGTAGCTACGGTTCAAAGCATGGACCTATAATCCGCCGCATTTTGGAAATATTGTTTTCTTCCTAAAACAGATCAGCTTGCAATTGGTCTCAGAAAACTGATAATAATAAAATAGAAAAAAAATAACAATTTTATGTATATAGCGCCAACATATTCCTCAGCACTTTACAATTCAGAGGGGACATATACAGACAATTTGAGACAATACAGAGTAACAAAAAATTCAGAAACCATGAGGAGTGAGTTCCCTGCTTACAAGCTTACAATCTATGAGGAAATAGGGGAGGCACAAAAGGTAATGGTAAAAACTGCCATCATATATGGTCTAGGCATCAATATAATAAATACGGGATTCACATAATACTGCGTGAACTGCTCACTAGCCGGGATCTGTACAAGTATAGATAGAGTGCTATTAAGTGCATGGAGGGTGCAGACAGATGACACACAAGGTCCCATTTTGAAATGGGAAGATGGGAATAGTTAGACAAGTGAGGAGAGCTGATAGGCCTAAATAGATACATTTTTATGACTCAATTAAAACTGTGGGCATTGGGAATTAATTTAATTGTTCTTGGTAATCCATTCCAGAGAATTGGTGCAGCTCGTGAGAAGTATTGACGATGGTAGTGGGAGGTTTGGATTGTAGATGATGTCAGTCTTAGGTCACTTGCGGAATGAAGGGCACGTGTAGGGTGATAGGCAGAGATGAGGGAGGAGAATAAGGGCGGTGTAGGAAGGATCTTAAGGAATGACGGTTTAACATTCTACAACTCTGTTTACACTGCAGTTTGGGTTTATATATAAAGTGTTTGCTACATGTATATAGCTGTATAACTGCCTAATAGTATACATTTGCATATGACTCATATTAGTATGAAAGTATGCAATGTAATGTTTGATTTTTTTGTTTTAAAAAACAAACAAAATAATAACAATAACTTTAAGGAAAAAGGGTACTATGTTATAGACTGTCCCAGAAGACAGTCTTGGCTATTAAAATAAACTTGGGATGAGTGAGTGAATCAAAGTGGAATTCAATTCTAATAGAATTTTCCAAAAATTTGCATTGGCCAAAATGCAATGTTTTTATCATTAGCTTCTGTGCAGATCCAGGAAGATGGTGGCATTTTTTCAACCATAAGAATCCATCACATTGTTAAACAAAAAAGCCTATATTTACCTCTGCACCCAGCTCTCCAGCCCCTTCACTGCCCAGTGCCACTTATCCAGTCCTTATGGCATCCTCTGACCTCTTTCTAGCTCTGTTGAGGCCCAGGATTGTTTGTGCATGGTCATGATGCATGTTGTGACATCATGAGTTGGTTATCTTTCATACGCTTCCATAGAACTTTCCCAAGACTCATTAGAGCCAAAACATCAGCACTCATGGCGGGAGTCAGAAGATGTGACAACTGGACTGGACAGGTACCGAATAGAGATTGCTAGTCCAAGCACAAATTCTTTTTTGTAATTAGAGGATAAATACATCTGTATCTGGATGGTCCAAATGCTGACACTAGTCACTTATTAGACTTCATAAACTCATAAGTGCAATAAAATACTCTAACAACTCAGTGACAAAGTTATTGAAAGTACTTGTCATTTAGTGGATACAATTCCCAAGTCTGTTATTATCCCTTAGGCTTTATGACCTTATTGTGCACACAACCCGTAAAAAGACAAATGAAGTCCCGGCAGCTCCTTAGTACTGGGCTCCTCTGTAATGGAGCAGACAAAACCCTGTAAAATATTAAAACATTAACAAGTGAACATCTCCATCTAGTATACTGAATATTATTTACTTATAATGCAAGTATTCAAGACCTTACAATCAGAAAAACACTTTGGTGACCATTTGTCCATTCATAACTTACTAAATCAAATTGTTAGAAGATCGAGCAAAGAAGAATTGATTACCAAATCCAACATGTAACTAAATTAGCTGGGGTATCACACTATACTCAACTATATTCCTTAAGGTTGAAATTACGATATCAAAAAGAAAACGTGCAAATCACAGGACAAATAGATACGTTGCTCTTGTGAAAATAATAGAACAAATGGAAACAAAATGTATATAGATTATGAGCACCATGAAATACTTGCTATTGCAGTTTTGGTACTATCAGTGTGGCTGTTAAAGGGAACCTGTCACCTAATTTGAAGCCCCTTGTCACGTCCTACTGACGGACTCCACACGTGGACCCACTGGACCGCATAGAGCGGATGCTGATACCGGGATGACAGAGAGAGACCAGTAAAGTAGAGTCAACAGGTTTATTAACAACAGACACACCCACGTCCCAGGGGAGGGCCACACGGCCACAGCACCAGAACACCACCAAAGGAGGCCCCGAGCGCTTAACCCCTATACAGGGATTCCGCCGGTACCAACCTCGGAGGGACCGATGAAGCGGACACGGGTGTTGAACCGACCCAAGGCAACGTGGGAAACAATACAGCAACCGGGTATAGGATCGGAAACGGGGAACCGGGAACACGGGGAATCCGGAGCCAGGCTTGAGACAGCAATCCGCTTGGAAGAGATCCGGGAAACCGGCCAGGAACACGGCGGTCAGCAAGGAGCCGCAGAGCAGAAATCTGTAGGAAGGAACACACAGAAATCAGGTAACAAGCCAAATAAGGAGCGACCTGACCAGACCAGAAATGGCAACTCCACAAGGAGAAAGTTGCCCTGGCCCCGACTGACTAGAAACAGGAAGTTTTTATTATAGCAGGGCAGTCCTGATTGGCAGGACACAGAAGCATAGTGATTGGCTGAGGGAAGGAGCATGCTCCCTGCAATCTCTCCAGCAGAAACAGGTTTGGAGATGTAGTTTCATGTGCACAAGCAGTAGCCCCGGAAAGGGAGGAGAAGAGCAGCACTACTCCAGCAGAGGGTGCTGGAGCCCTGCGGCAGACCCCCGAGGGGTAACAGTACCACCCCCTCTACGCCCCCCCCCGGACGGAGACCGGCAAGGAACCCGCGCAGGGGGCTCGGGGCATCAGGGTCCGCCTCCCTGGTCCCTAGGGCAAAAAGGACCCGAGGGCGGTTGCTTGGGTGTCCCGCGTGGAGACACAGCTCCAGCCGGAGCTCCCGTTGGCAGCACGGGAACGGAACCTGGGCTTCCTGTCGTGCTCAGCAGGCCAGCAAGCAGATCATCCATAGAGGACGTATGGGATGACATCCGATTCTGGCTCTCTCTTAGAAGGTCCAATTCCTGTCGGAGACTCAGCATCTGGGAAGAGAGAGCGGGATCAACAGTAGAGGGCGCCCCCAAGCGGGCCTCTAGAGACTGGATAAATGCCACAACCTGTTCGTGACTCTGGCGGAGTGCGGTCAGCTCTCTTTGGGCATCAAACCGGGTATCAGCGGGGTCCATGGCCAGGGCAAAATCTGTCACGTTCTACTGACGGACTCCACACGTGGACCCACTGGACCGCATAGAGCGGATGCTGATACCGGGATGACAGAGAGAGACCAGTAAAGTAGAGTCAACAGGTTTATTAACAACAGACACACCCACGCCCCAGGGGATGACCACACGGCCACAGCACCAGAACACCACCGAAGGAGGCCCCGGAGTGCTTAACCCCTATACAGGGATCCGCCGGTACCAACCTCGGAGGGACCGATGAAGCGGACATGGGTGTTGAACCGACCCAAGGCAACGTGGGAAACAATACAGCAACCGGGTATAGGATCAGAAACGGGGAACCGGGAACACGGGGAATCCGGAGCCAGGCTTGAGACAGCGATCCGCTTGGAAGAGATCCGGGAAACCGGCCAGGAACACGGCGGTCAGCAAGGAGCCGGCAGGGCAGGAATCTGTAGGAAGGAACACACAGAAATCAGGTAACAAGCCAAATAAGGAGCGACCTGACAAGACCAGAAATGGCAACTCCACAAGAAGGAAGTTGCCCTGGCCCTGACTGACTAGAAACAGGAAGTTTATATCATAGCAGGGCAGTCCTGATTGGCAGGACACAGAAGCATAGTGATTGGCTGAGGGAAGGAGCATGCTCCCTGCAGTCTCTCCAGCAGAAACAGGTTTGGAGATGTAGTTTCATGTGCACAAGGAGTAGCCCCGGAAAGGGAGGAGAAGAGCAGCTCTACTCCAGCAGAGGGTGCTGGAGCCCTGCGGCAGACCCCGAGGGGTAACACCCCTACACTATCTCTAGCTGTCCCTACACCTTCCTAACAGCTCCCTATCTATCCCTTTCTTATCTAAAGTGACCCTATTAAACTTGTGTAAATTAAGTATAAACTTACCGCAGTCCCCATGGTTAGGGGACTGGGTAGGTGTGGCCACGCTTCCACAGCACTCCTCCATTTTGTAATGCACGCCCCACTGGGCGGCATTATTGTGGGTCCTCTCCGCCCCCATTCTTGGAATCTCCCGGCCTCTCTGTAGTTCTATGCACCGGCCGGACGTCACTTCCGGCGCGGTGCATTATGGGGCGGGTCACGTGATCGGCCTTAGTGCATTATGGGGCCGATCACGTGATCGGCCCAGCTCCGCGCATGCGGGGTGTGCATTACAACATGGAGGAGTGCTGTGGAAGCATGGCCACGCCTACCCAGTCCCCTAACCATGGGGACTGCGGTAAGTTTATACTTAATTTACACAAGTTTAATAGGGTCACTTTAGATAAGAAAGGGATAGATAGGGAGCTGTTAGGAAGGTGTAGGGACAGATAGAGATAGTGTAAGGGCTTCAAATTAGGTGACAGGTTCCCTTTAATGGTTGCCCGAGGAATACTTTAGCACTTTAAATGCACTTGGGCACACAAAATATCAAGATCCACTGCTGGCAGCTCCCTTTGCAACTGCTGACCAATGATGTTCAAGATGTACCACAGGCCATGGTAGCAAGTTTAGGCCATGCAAACTGAGCAAAGTAGCACTAACAACATGTTGCCTGGCATTGTCTTGTTGTGAAATGGCTTCCGTGACACTGTCGAGAAATGGCCTTATCACTGGTTCCATAGCAAAATTAACTTAATGCCGAGCTGTTAGTGTACCTGGACTGAAGTCCAGGGGCGTAACTACAATAGGTACAGGGGTTGTGATTGCAATGGGGCCCTACAGCCTAGGGCAGCGATGGCGAACTCCAGGCCTCGAGTGCCACCAACAGTGCAGGTTTTCAGGATTTCCTTACATTGCACAGGTGATAATATAATCACCTGCACTGGTGATGATTCCAACCTCTGTGCAATGCTGAGGAAATCCTGAAAACCTGACCTGTTGGTGGCACTCGAGGCCTGGAGTTCGCCATCACTGGCCTAGGGGGTCCCCAAAATTCCCTTTGGATTATAGACAAAGACTAATACTATTAAAGATTTCCAATAATTGGGGCCCAATTGGAGCTTTCGCCCCTGGGCCTGAAATTACGCCACTGCTGAAGTCTATAAATGTCTGATGACTGTAATGGCTACCTCAACATTATTGTTGGTGTGATGTTGGTTCTTAACCCCTGCAGCCCCGGCGATTTTCCTATTTTTCATTTTCTCCCTCCCCTTCTTTCAAGAGCCATTATTTTTTTTATTTCTCCATTAATTTAAACATTTGAAGACTTGTTTTTTTGCAGGACAATTGTACTTTCAGATGAAATAATACATTTTACCATGTAGTGTACAGAAAATTAGAAAAAAAATCCAAGTGCGATGAAATTGCAAAAAATTTTTGTTTTTTGGTCTTTTTTATTCTCTGTGTTCACTATATGGTAAAACTGACATGTCGGTATGATGTCTCGTTACATGTTCGTGAATGCTAAACATGTATACTTTTACTGTTCTAAGTGGTGGAAAAACACTCAGAAGTTTTAAAAAAAAAAAGAATTGGACTTTTGGGGCAACTTTCCATGACCCATAGCGTTCCTCATTTTTCAGAATCTGTGAATGTGTGATGGCTTATTCTTTGAGGCTTGAACTGATGTTTCTAATGATACCATTTTTGGGTAGATATGTTGTATTGATCGCCAGTTATAGCATTTTATTGCAATGTTGGGGTGACTAAAAAACAACATTTTGGTGTTTGGCCTTTTTTTTCCGTTAGGCTGCTTTCACATCAGCGGTAAACGCTGATCGCGGCAGTTGTGAAAAAACTGCAACTGCCGTGATTACTGCATAAGGCCCCTTTCACATCAGCGGTTTTTTTTAATCTCGGCAGATGCGGTGAAAAAACCACATCTGCCGCGATTACCGCATAACCGCGACACTTGCGGCACAGTTGCGGCAAGCCCCATACAATATCTATGGGCTTGCGGTAAGTGTGCGTCAGATGCGGTTTTGGCATTTGCGGCAGGTGCGGCCGCGAAAAAACCACGGTATGCCGCGTTTTTTTCACAGCCGCACCTGTCGCAAGTGCCAAAACCGCACTTGCTGCACCTGCCGCACACTTACCGTAAGCCCCATAGACATTGTATGGGGCTTGCCGCAAGTATGCCGCGATCGTGGCCATTATGCGGTGATCACGGCAGTTGCGTTTTTTAATTACAACTGCCGCGATCAGCGTTTACTGCTGATGTGAAAGCAGCTTTACTCAGTTTACCGATCTAATTAATTGATTGTATACTTTGATAGATCGGGCATTTCTGAATGTGGCAATACCAAATATGTGTTTTTTTAATAGTTTTATTTTGAATTGAGCAAAAGACATGAATGACAGCGCAATCCAAAGGGTTATCAGAGGCGATCGGATTCCTGATCCAATCGGCGCTGATAGCTACATATCCCCACTGATGAGATCAGCTGAGACGTGCATGGGATGATGTGGACTCACAGCGTGAACTCGCATTAAAGGGTGGGAGGTAGCCCATGATGTAAATTTACTTCATAGGCCTTGAAGGGGTTATGGCCTCTTCTTTCTAATGATTTTTTTACATCTGCAAGGATGACAAAGGGTCATCCTTTACCTCCAGTGTAAAGAAGGGTTAATTATTATCACAGATGGGGAATATTTACTTTGTGAACAGTGAGTCGATAGAACTCTCTGCGATATGATATTGTGATGATCAATTCACTAAAGAGAACCAGGATGCCTTTCTTGAAAAATATATGACAGATTATGGGTACTAGATTCTATGATGGGACATTCTAGGGAATTAGTCTGATTTCATGTTACAGAATTAATAATTTTGGACACACTAGGCTGAAATGTCTTCCCATAAAAGTTAACTGATCTACCCAAAGTACGAATAAGTATATTGTATATTATAAAGAGATGTATGATCGAAGCTTTTGAAGGTTGAATTTATCAGCTTTGAAATTTTTCCCAAATAATTAAAATTAAAATTGATAGAAATGTGTTCATTAAAGGGCTTATCTGGAAATTTTATTTCTTTTTAAGTATAACACTTAGAAGTAACAACCAGATAGTAGCTATCTCCCAGCTTGTTCTGCTGGGTGATGATTTATGGCAACTCAGAGTGGTCCCAGACCACTCCTGTCAGTGATTCCCCTACATCCAATGATGTCACATCAGCAGTAAAAGGTCTTCTCTTCTGCTCTGCTTTTTTACAAGAGTTTGTTTGCGGATATCATGTTAATTAACAGCCAGCTACCCACTGCCTAACTTCAAAGAACCGGCTGTCACTCAGCATAATGTCTGCAGTGACACCCTATTGACAAAGCAGAATGGAAGTAGAGGTGCTGCTCTGTTGACAAGAGGTAAAATGAAACCAGGGTATCACCTTCTGTGCCATCAGTGTTGTGGAAAAACCCTTTTATGTCAAATCTGCAAAACCTCTAATTCTCCTAAAACTGTGTTTAATGTGAAGAAAAATAAAGATAAAATGATGCTAAGTTGCCTTGCTGTTGCTACAGCATGTTATAAATCAATGAATTCATGATCACACTGACTATGCAGGTGCAGCACCTCCTTATTTCATTGGATTTGTTTGGATTATAATTCACAGACTAAACCTACCACATCTAATTTTAATGTGGTTTAGCACTAGCACAACACAAGCCAATGTAGGCCTTCTTCTGTCCCCTATGTGGAATAAGTTGTGTGCACTGACCTTTTATCCCTAGGAGGCAGGATTTGAAAATAGTGCTGCCTGGCAAGCCCTCATCTTTTATGCTAGCTGGGATAGTCCGCTGATTGGCTGTGCCAAAATAACTGATGTGGTCATTCCAAAGCATTATGGGGACATCATTAAGGTGTTCTGTGACTCTTGAAGTGTGTGAAGAGGCATGGGGTGTTTTTTTTGTTACTGTTCCCTCCAAATTAAATTGCAACTGTTCAAATTTCCGGAAACCTACCTACAAGTATCAGGAAGTTCAACTAAGGATTGATCTGCTCATACCTAATATAATATCTAAATTAAATATAAAATATCAAAAAATATATATTTATACGTATACACTAATTTTATCAGTTGCTAAAACAAGTCAATAATAGCGGGTTATTTAGATTACCTTAATAAACTTAAAACCATGAGTAGAGTAGACATGTCTTTATTTTAGACCAGCAATATTTAATCCTACGGAGAAACATGTCTAGTCTTTTATTCCCCATGCATTGTTTCTAGTAAAACGGTTAGAATGATATGTTTTCAAGATAACAGCATGCTCAAAATTCTGTACGGTCAAATAATTATTATTTATTATATTTTTATGATGTGTATTTTTTCTCTCTCTTGTACATTGTTCAATATCTCATGACATGGTGTCATCAGTAGTCAGCGCAGAGCAGATCAGAACCCTAATAATAGATTTTTGACAGTTCGTTCCCCTTACCTGTCCAAGATATGTCATCCCTGTTCATGAGAGCTTCATAGCAACAAAGGAGACAGAAGGAAAATGCCAATCCCTGAGTTTAAGGTAGAGACCTTCTCTAGTTTGACATTTCAGCAGAAAAGCAGTTTATGAGATGCATAATTTTTCATCAGGGACCCAGCTGCCATCATCATAGAAGCTTTCACTTCCTTAAATGACAAGGCAAGGTCAAAGGTGTATTACTTAATGCAAGGTGAAATGATATGCAATGCCTTTGAAAACTATGCAGTAATGTAAGTGCTGTATTGTAGTAAAAAATATATATAGTGTGTGCTTATAATTCATGATAACAATGAAGTCATGCTTTGCTAACACCAGTATATGGTTGACTCATCTGTTAAACTATTAACCATTTTTTTGGTTCATGTCAATTTCGTAATTATTTTTTTTATATTTTTATCCACCGTAATATTTAACCAAAAATAAAACCTTAAAAAAAATTGGGTACTTATGGTAATCTTTCACTATGCAAAATTTGCCAAAAATAAGAAAAAAAAAACATTTAAAAAAGAGGCATGAATTACATTTCTGACTTGTTTCACAGATCAGTGGGATCCACGTGTATTTGAAGTACCGTATTTTCCGGCGTATAAGACGACTGGGCGTATAGGACGACCCCCAACTTTTCCAGTTAAAATATAGAGTTTGCAATACACTCGCCTTATAAGACTACCCCTCTTCTGCGGTATGATCTTCACTGTGACACACAGCCCTTCATACAGTATAATGGACCTACGTATAGAATAATGGCCCCTACATCTCTTTACACTGTATTATGAACCCCACACAGCCCTCAAATAGCTGTGCATAAAATATAGAGGCTCCCTCAGACCCCTTCAAGTATTATCATGCTCCCACAGAGCCCTCCAAGTATTATAATATTCCATATAGTATAATTATCTCCATATATTATAATGCATCATCATAGTCCTCCATATACTATAAATACAGAGGGTAATGTGCCAGTACTTGGATGGCTGGGAAGGGTAGGTGACACGGAGAGGGGGACAGGCCAGCTCCAGATGGGGAGGGGGGGGTTTAAGAGACAAAGAGATGGGGACGTGACAGCGTCAGGGGGAGGGTGACATGGAGAGAGGTCGTGCCAGTGGTGGTGGGGGAGTACAGCCCCCATGAACCCCCAATATTCCTCTGCAGCCGCCATCATTCCCCAGTAGCCAAGCACAGTCAGACACACACACACACATACACATGGTGTCAGACAAACACACAGTCAGATACAGACACACACACAGTCAGATACAGACACACACACACAGTCAGATACAGACACATACACACACACACAGTCAGATACAGACACACACACACAGTCAGATACAGACACACACACACAAAGTCAGATACAGACAGACACAGTCAGATACAGACACACACACACAGTCAGATACAGACACACACACACAGTCAGATACAGACACACACACACTCAGTCAGATACAGACACACACAGTCTGATACAGACACACACACACAGAGTCAGATACAGACACACACAGACACAGTCAGACACACACACACTGCCTCTGCACTTTGGAGGCTGCAGATTGCATTACAATCACTAGCTGGCCATAGATAAACATAATTGTGCAAATTGCTTACTGCTGCCACTGCCCCCGCCGCTGTATGTAGCCGGGCGCCGTAGATGTACGATAATAAGCCATCAGCCAATCAGGCGGCTGCTGGAGTCTGATTGGCCTCGGCGTTACCGTACATCTATGCTGAGCGGCGCAGATGACCTCCGTATAGGAGATGTACGGTAATGCCGCGGCCAATCAGACGCCAGCAGCCGCCTGATTGGCTGATGCCTTATTATTGTACATCTACGGCACCCGGCGGCTACGGGTGACATCAAGCAGCGGCGGCGGTAGCAGCGGGAAGCTCCGGAGGACATGGATGAACAGTGGCGGCAGAGGTGAGTATCAATTTTTTTTTTCTGCCATGGCTCTTATATTAAGCACGGCGAGCCCCCTGTAGTTGCCGGACTTTCTCTTTTCCTTGTACCCGGCGTATAAGACGGCCCCCGACTTTGGAGAAGATTTTTAGGGGTTAAAAAGTCGTCTTATACACCGGAAAATACGGTATATGGCATGATTTGTTCCTTTTATACTGATGGGTAAATTATACAGCCTTTGATTTTATTGAAAAATTGCTTCCAGTATGTGTCTTGTCTTCTTTCTCTTATCTCTTTCTACCAATATAAATTTAAAACCTAAAATAAAAAATAAACCATCTAACAATATCCAGAGGAGGATTGGCAGCCACTTACCCTTGTGAAAAGTAAGGGTGAGAGAAGTCCTGATGGCCAATGTAAATATATATATATATATATATATATATATATATACATACATATAGTTTTCTTTATTTTAATGACTATGAAAATTTTAGATTCACACTGAAGGCATCAAAACTATGCATTAACACATGTGGAATTATATACTTAACAAAAAAGTGTGAAACAACTGAAAATATGTCTTATATTCTAGGTTCCTCAAAGTAGCCACCTTTTGCTGTGATTACTGCTTTGCACACTCTTGGCAATCTCTTGATGAGCTTGAAGAGGTAGTCACCGGAAATGGTTTTCACTTCACAGGTGTGCCCTGTCAGGTTTAATAAGTGGGATTTCTTGCCTTATAAATGGGGTTGGGACCTTCAGTTGTGTTGTGCAGAAGACTAGTGGATACACAGCTGATAGTCCTACTGAATAGACTGTTAGAATTTGTATTATGGCAAGAAAAAAGCAGCTAAGTAAAGAAAAACGAGTGGCCATCATTACTTTAAGAAATGAAGGTCAGTCAGTTCGAAAAATTAGGAAAACTTTTAAAGTGTCCCTAAGTGCAGTTGCAAAAACCATCAAACGCTACAAAGAAACTGGCTCACATGAGGACCGCCCCAGGAAAGGAAGACCAAGAGTCACCTCTGCTGCGGAGGATAAGTTCACCCGAGTCACCAGCCTCAGAAATCACAGGTTAACAAATACTCAGATTAAAGACCAGGTCAATGCCACACAGAGTTCAAGCAGCAGACACATCTCTACAACAACTGTTAAGAGGAGACTTTGTGCAGCAGGCCTTCATGGTAAAATAGCTGCTAGAAACCACTGCTAAGGAAAGGCAACAAGCAGAAGAGACTTGTTTGGGCTAAAGAACACAAGGAATGGACATTAGACCAGTGGAAATGTGTGCTTTGGTCTGATAAGTCCAAATTTGAGATCTTTGGTTCCAACCACAGTGTCTTTGTGCAACGCAGAAAAGGTGAACAGATGGACTCTACATGCCTGGTACCCACCGTGAAGCATGGAGGAGGACGTGTGAAGGTGTGGGAGTGCTTTGCTGGTAAAACTGTAGGGGATTTATTTAAAATTGAAGGCATATTGAACCAGCATGGCTACCACAGCATCTTGCAACGGCATGCTATTACATCCGGTTTGCGTTTGTTGAACCATCATTTATTTTTCAACAGGACAATGACTCCAAACACACCTCCAGGCTGTGTAAGGGCTATTTGACCAAGAAGGAGAGTGATGGGGTGCTACGCCATATGACCTGGCCTTCACAGTCAACAGACCTGAACCCAATCGAGATGGTTTGGGGTGAGCTGGACCGCAGACTGAAGGCAAAAGGGTCAACAAGTGCTAAGTATCTCTGGGAACTCCTTCAAGAATGTTGGAAAACCATTTCCGGTAACTACCTCTTGAAGCTCATCAAGACAATGCCATGTGGGGGGCGTGGCCTAGCAGCTATGGTGTCGGTCGCATAGTGCGGAAGCTCTTTCATCCCGAGGACCAGAAGCGGCTCTAAAAGTGTGTCGGCCTCTCACAACTCCCTGCTTACAGCCCCGCACGCCTGAATGCCCGGTGAGTAAATGGGCAAATGAAAAGCTTCCACCCGCACCGCCCCAGCTCGTGTTACCAACTACTTTCCAGGCCGTGGATTATAACCAGAATTAGAGTCTCAGGATGCCAGCTCTCATTATGTCCCGATCTCCCACAGCGCCATGCGGGACTTGTTATCCTTGCTCCGCTCCTCCTTGCAAGAGGACATGAGGAACTTGGTGGCTGACATCAGGGGGGAGATGGCGGAGCTTGGCAGCATAACTGACAGGCTGGAGCATAAAATGGCGGAGGTGGTCCGCTCACATAACAAGCTGCAGGATGCACACGATGCTCTTCAATATGGAAAAGGTACAAGCTAAAGCCCTGGACCTGGGACAGGTCCAGGCATAATAATATAAGAATCAGGGGGATAGAAGAGTCCGTGCCTGCCCGAACCGTCATTCCTTTCTACAAGATTTTATCAAAGCTTCTCTGCCTGATATTGATGTCAAAGACATTATAATTGATCGAATACACAGGATTCCGAAACCGGCGAGCATTAACCCTAGTCTCCCCAGAGATGTAATAGCTCGTATACACTATTATGAGCTTAAAGAGGATTTTCTCCAGACCCTTAGGGAGCATCCTGCTCTCCCGGACAAATTTGCCCCTCTGCAATTTCTCCAAGATTTATCCCCTGGCACCATGGCTCTGCGTAGGGCTTTCTTACCCCATACGCAGGTTCTCCGTAGCCACAACGTGGTTTACAGATGGGGGATTCCTGACGAAATTAATCATTAGACGGAATGGCTCCACATCGGTATGCCTAACCCTACTCACGCGGGGAAACTCTTGCAACAATGGGGCCTCACCTCCCCCTGTTCCTCTTCCTCGCCATCACCTCAGCGTACCCGTAGCTCAGGCATTTCCAAGAACCTGGAGTGGAATGTGGCTTTACTTTCTACCAACACCTGAGGTCCTGTGGATGTTTTCCTGCCAGCAAGAACTCTTTTTTTTCTCACTCTTTTTCCCCTTTTTTACTTCTGCTGCAGTCTTTTGACTCTTCCTGAGAATCTCAAGCCTATTTTGGTTGTATTTTTTCTGGGTTATTCTACTTTTTGGGGTACCACGATTACCCACTCTTTCCTACCTCAGTTAGGGAGTAAGCCCCCTGAGTGTTTTTTGTACACTCCTTTACCATTCCAGGATTTTCTGTTTTTTCTATCCTGGACCTGTTTGACTTTGTTTGTATGTTGTCGTTGGCATATGTTCGTATATGTTGTTTGTCTTCTCCTCTCCCCTCCCCTGTTCTGTCTTTGTTTGTTGGGATGGCACATTTCTGACTTTTTAGCTAGATCCTTCAGATGGTTTCTCTTTGTTTTACATCATGAGTATCACGGTTGACTCAGTTAATGTCAATGGTCTTAAGTCCCCCAGTAAACGGTCCCTAGTCTGGCGTCAATTAGTAAAGGGGAACTATAACGTTGTCTGTGTTCAAGAAACTCACCTCCTGGAAAGGGATAATGGGAGAATGCCCTACGTTAAGTACCCCTTTCAATATTTTGCAAGTAGTGGTTCGAAAAAACCCAGGGAGGGCATATTTGTCTCCAGGAGGGTGGCCTTTCAGCACAAAGAAACTATTAGTGACCCTAAGGGCCGCTTTGTCATTGTTTTATGTGTCATAAATAATTTACCCTTTACTATTATCTGCCTTTATGCTCCTAATGAGGAGCACATTAAATTCTTGAAAACATTTCGAAACTTTAGATTCTATCTCACATGGTCAAAAAAATTTGGCGGGAGCCTTTAACGTTCCCATGTATAAATTGATTGATTTTTCATCTCCCTCCTTCTCTAGGTCTGAGATGGGTCCACTCATCTCCTCCTGTCATTTTCATGATGTGTGGAGATATTTACATTGTGACGAAAAGGACTATACGTACATGTCGCCCCGTTTTCATACCTACAGCAGGTTGGACTATATATTAGTAGACGATGCTCTTCTCCCGCAATGTGTAGCTGCAGATATCGGAGTTATATCCTGGACGGACCATGCCCCTGTAACCATACGTATAGAGGACACTTCTGCTATATGCCCTCCAGCTAGATGGAGGCTTAATGAATATCTTCATACAGACCCGGCTAATGCAGACTTCCTGTAGTCCCTCCTGAAGGACTTTTTTGAACAAAATGACTTGGCAATCTCAGACGATACTCTGTGGTTTGCCCATAAGGCGGTGGTAAGGGGTGCACTCGTAAAAATGGCGACTACGGCTAAGAGACGATGTTCCACTGAATTACACTCTACCCTATCCAAACTCAAACTTCTGGATAGTCAACATAAACAAAACCCTTCCCCCTCTCTGCTGAAAGAGCTCAATAGTACTCACCACTCACTTCGGGCTCTTCTATTGGTTAAAGTTGAAAGGAATCTTAAAAAGACCAAAGCTAGATTTTACACTATGGCAGATAGAGCAGGCGCAATGCTAGCCAGATGAGTTAAAAGAGTCGAAACACAATCTAAAATCCCTTTTTTACTTAAGCATGATGGCACCCGCATCACAAACCCCTTAGACATTGTAAAGGAATTTAGATCATATCATTCCACACTGTATAATCTACAGTGATCCTCACACCCTCCAGCCTTCCTCTTCCTCCATCTCGTCCTTCTTCGACCAAGCGGCACTACCCAAACTCTCTTCTTCGCAATTAGTGACCCTGAATGCCCCCCTGTCAACTTCTGAAATAACATTGGCGATTACTAGTGAAAAAACGATCTGCTCCCAGCCCAGATGGATTGTCTTTCTCCTACTATACTCAGTTTGCCTCTGTTTTGTCTCCTTACCTTCTTCCTCTCTTTAGTTTATGGCAATCCTCAGGTCAGATAAAAAAAGAAGAGTTGGAAGCCATCATTGCTACTCTTCCTAAGCTGGGGAAAACCATGACCTCTCCTGGCAATTTACGGCCCATTGTGTTACTTAATTGTGATGTCAAATTGTACGCAAACGTATGGGCAGACAGGCTGCAAAGGGTACTACTTCTATTGGTGGTTCCTGATCAGGTCAGGTTTATTCTGGATAGGCAAACAAGAGATGGCACCTGCAGAGTCATTAACCTTCTAGATGTGGTGGAGAGGGGGTCCATCCACAGTGCATTCCTGTCCCTTGACGCTGAAAAAGCCTTTCACAGGGTGCACGAGGGATTTATAGCTGAGGTGTTACTCAGGTTTGGTATAACGGGAGGCATTGCTAACGCAAACTTGGCTTTGTATTCCTCCCCCTTTGCCTCGGTTATGGCCTCAGGCTTTTTATCTTTTTCTTTCCTAATCTCCAGTGGTACCCGCCAAGGCTGCCCCCCCTCTCCCCACTCATCTTTGCATTGGTAATGGAGCCTTTGGCTTCTATAATTAGAAGGAACCCTAAAATGTCCGGAATCCAAGTCGGTAGCAAATCTTATAAAATCGATTTGTATGCTGGTGATGTAATCCTGACCTGTTCAAATGTTGTGGACTCAATTGATGAGATTATGTCTACTCTAGATGGCTTTTCAAGGGCCTCCTTTTACAAACTCAATCTCTTCAAGTCTTCTCTTTTTCCTGTACACCTCACACCCACTGTTCAGGCAGCCATTCAAGTTAAATATCCCTTTGTGTGGTAGACCTTGGGGTTTACGTACCTGGGAATCAAGATTACTCACGTCCGCAATATTGTGTGATGCAATTTTGATTTTTACATGCAGGATATCAATAACTTAGTGGGCAAGCTCTCTGCCTCCTTCTTGTCGTATACAAACTGCTAAGATGCTTATCCTACCTAAGTTGATTTACCTGTTCAGGTGCCTTTCCCTTTATTTTTCACGCAGATACATATCTAGCATCCAGACTGTATTGAATTGTTTCATTTGGAATAACAAATCTCACCGGGTCTCACATAAATTAATTTCCCTTACTTTCACCGTAGGGGGTTTGGGAGTCCCTGACCTCCGATCCTATTACACTGTGGCCCTATTAGAACCTACTAAGCTTTGGTGGGATGACACTGCTTCCATTTCTTGGTTATCCATCGAATCTCACTATTCTCCCAGGGGCAGCACCAAACTTTTGCTAAAAGCGTCATTACTACAGCCACTTAAATCTGTTCCCCCTCTTGCCACCATGTCTTCCCTATTAAAGGTATGGTTGTCTCTTGGCAGAAAGCACCTCCCCTTCCTATGTAGGTCAGTATCGACTGATGCTTTGGAACTTTTGGTTGAAAACCATTCATTGGCACGCTGGAGGGATAGTGGCATTTTGACCCTTTATCACATGTTTAAGGATAGTGATCTACAACCTTTTGACTCCCTAATGTAATATGTAATTACATAATATGTAATATCCCTAATATGTAAATATGGCCTCCCACACTCACTATTTTACCAGTATCTTCAGATATGGCACTTGCTCTCCCAGTCTCATATTCCCCTTATGGATGTATCCATAATCGATAGCCCGTTACAACGGCTCTTTAAACCAAACTGTTTGGTTCAGCACAGAATATCGATTATATATAAAGTTCTTCTCTTGGTGGATATTCCTACCAAACTACCTTTCATGATTGATTGGGAGACTAGGTTGTCCTTCTCAGTATCTTCTGATATCTGGCAATACGCTTTAATTCATGTGGCTAAATTTTCCTCCTGTATTTCACATCTGCAACAGGCTAAGAAGATCCAACTTAACTGGTACATCCCACCCATCAAGTTGGCCAAGTTCAAAAATAATTGTTCTCCTATGTGCTGGAAGCAGTGCTCCTGCCCTTGAACAATATTTAATGTATGGTGGGGGTGTGCCAAAATACTAAAATTATGGAAAGATGTAGAGTCTGTTATTACATCAGTCACCCAAATTCCTCTTGCACTGGAAGCCCCTATGGCTTTGTTGGGAATTGGACTAGGGGAAATTCTTTTGCTGATTAGACCTATCCTCACCAACATACTAATTGCAGCTCGAATATGTATTGCTCGACTATGGAAATCTCATTTAACACCCTTGAGGTCAGATCTTGTTTCCCAACTGCAGCTGCACTTTCAATATGAGACCATTTTGGCACACGATCTCACCAGGAAAAATAAAGTTTCCTCTTGGTGGGATCCATGGGTTTCCTCTGCTTTCCATTCACCTACCTCTCCCTCTACCTGACTGATATCTGACTCAGAACCTCCTCGTACAGTCTCATGTGCATCAGTTTTTCCCCTCGACACCCCCTGAATCCTTTCCTTTGTAAGTTTGCTGCCTTCCTTATCCCCATTTGCAATTCCTCCAAGTGATTTATAGTGCTTTTGATTTTCTGTACTTTGCACATGGAAGTTGCATATTTGTTTATATCTTCAATAAAAAATGTACTGGTCTAAGAAAAAAGAGAATGCCAAGAGTGTGCAAAGCAGTAATCAAAGCAAAAGGTGGCTACTTTAAAGAACCTAGAATATAAAACATATTTTCAGTTGTTTCACACCTTTTTGTTAAGTATATAATTCCACATGTGTTAATTCATAGTTTTGATGCCTTCAGTGTGAATCTACAATTTTCATAGTCATGAAAATAAAGAATACTCTTTGAATGAAGTGTGTCCAAACTTTTGGTCTGTACAGTGTATATATATATATATATATATATATATATATATATATATATATATTGTGGGGCAGCGCCTGGATTGCAAGTCAGGAAACACGTGGAGCCCGGTATTGGTTCAAACAGGACCCGGTGTTTATTGCTGATACACACACAGCGGTGGCACAGTCTGCCGGAATCCGGGTCGCAGCCGGGTACACAAGACACAGTTCATATAACGTACCCGGGTCCTTTCAGGCCAAAGGCCTCCGTTATGGGTCACCCCGAGTTCCTCCAGCCCTCCTGGGCTAGGCCGTGTTAGTCTAGCACACGGCCTCCTGGAACTCTAGACCTCTCCTTTCTGTATATCTGCTGCTGCTGCAGCCAAGGCACAAATCTGTGTACAGGGAACCCCGCCCTGCCTCCTGACCAGGCTTTTAACTCCGTGTCTACTTCCGGGACCTTGCAAGACCCGGAGCGGAGGGAGCGGACCGTCCCTTTCTCTCACACCCTATACCGGGCTCAATACGTGACAGTGCGCATTCTGGGGGAGACATAGCGCCCCTCGCATATGATCCCCCGCACTGTCTCACACACCCCCCCCCTCGGTTCAAACTTGTGGGGTTGAACCCCAGCCATCAAACAGGGTGCCCGGGACAGGGCATCCGCATTACCCTGCAACTTGCCAGCCCGATGCTCCACCGTAAAATTGAAGTTTTGGAGGGACAGGAACCACCGGGTGACCCGAGCGTTCCGTTCCTTGGCATTTCGCATCCAGACCAAGGGAGCGTGATCCGTAACTAACCGGAACTGTCGCCCGAGCAAATAATAACGTAGGGACTCCAAGGCCCATTTAACGGCCAAGCACTCCTTCTCCACTACGCTATAATTCTTTTCCGCCGGGGACAATTTCCGGCTCAAGTAAGTGACCGGATGCTCGATTCCGTCCACTTCCTGCGACAGCACAGCCCCCAGCCCCACCTCCGAGGCGTCCGTTTGTACAACGAAGGCGCGTTTGAAGTCAGGACTGATGAGGACGGGCTGTCCGCACAAGGCCAACTTCATGGACTGAAAGGCTGCCTCTGCTTGGGGATTCCAACGCACCAACGCTGTTTTCTTCCCTTTTAACAGGTCGGACAGGGCCGCCGTTCGCCCAGCAAAGTTGGGTATGAAGCGGCGGTAGTACCCAACTATGCCGAGGAACGCCCTCACCTGTTTGGTAGACACCGGTCGGGGCCAATTTTGAATGGCCTCGATTTTGTTTATTTGGGGTTTGATAACCCCTCGCCCAATCACATACCCCAGGTACCGGGCCTCCTCGAGCCCCATGGCACATTTTTTTGGATTTGCCGTCAGGCCCGCTGTCCTGAGAGAATCCACCACGGCCTGAACCTGGGATAAGTGGGTATGCCAATCTGGACTAAAGATGATAATGTCATCTAGGTAGGCGGACGCGTACTTCCGATGAGGTTCTAACACTATGTCCATGAGCCGCTGGAATGTGGCCGGGGCTCCATGCAACCCAAACGGCAACACGACGTAGTGATAGAGACCTTCCGGAGTAACAAAGGCGGTTTTTTCCTTGGCCGCCTTTGTTAGCGGCACCTGCCAGTAACCTTTTGTCAGATCGAGCGTTGTGAAGTACTGGGCTTGCCCCAGTCTTTCAATCAGCTCGTCCACCCGGGGCATGGGATATAAATCAAACTTGGACACCTCGTTCAGCTTCCGGAAATCGTTGCAGAAACGCAACGATCCGTCCGGCTTTGGAATGAGCACGATGGGACTAGCCCACTCGCTCCGGGATTCTTCTATCACCCCTAACTTAAGCATGTGTTTCACTTCGGCCGCGATGGCTTGCCGTCGGGCCTCGGGTACCCGGTACGGTTTCACCCGCACTTTTACCCGGGGCTCAGTGACAATGTCATGTTGAATGACCGAAGTACGCCCTGGCAGGTCAGAAAACACATCGGGATTCTGCTGTACCAATTTGTGAGCTTCCCGTCGTTGGGCCTTAGTGAGGGTGTCACTTATTCGTACGCCTTCGGTATCCCTGGGGGCCGAAGGGGAAGGGACCCCGGGTGCATCGGATGCCTCCATGATCATGCACTCCCGGTCTTTCCACGCCTTAAGCAGGTTAACGTGGTATAGCTGCACGGGTTTCCTTTTCCCGGGCTGGTATACCTTGTAATTCACCTCCCCTACTTTTTCCCGGATTTCATATGGCCCTTGCCATTTGGCCAATAACTTGCTTTCCGTAGTGGGCACTAAGACCAATACCCGGTCCCCCACCTCAAAGGTCCTAACGGTGGCCCGTGTATTATACGTGCGGCTTTGAGCTCCTTGAGCATCCATCAGGTGCTCTGTCACAATAGGCCGGACCGCCGTGATCCGGTCCTGCATTTTCGCCACGTGGTCTATGACGCTCCTATAGGGAGTGGGTTCCTGTTCCCACGTCTCCTTGGCGACATCCAAGAGCCCTCTAGGATGTCGGCCGTACAACAGTTCAAAGGGGGAAAACCCCGTAGATGACTGTGGTACCTCCCGGATGGCGAACATTAGATATGGTAATAGCATATCCCAATCCTTTCCATCCTTGGCCACCACCTTTTTCAGCATGGACTTCAGGGTTTTGTTAAACCGCTCGACTAACCCGTCGGTCTGGGGATGGTACACCGAGGTGCGCAGCTGTTTGATGTTGAGCAATTTACACAGTTCCCGGGTCACTTTGGACATAAAAGGAGTCCCCTGATCTGTGAGGATTTCCTTAGGTAGTCCTAGGCGACAGAACATGGCAAACAGCTCCCGGGCAATTATTTTCGCCGTGGGGTGGCGTAATGGGATCGCCTCCGGGTACCGGGTGGCGTAGTCGACAACCACGAGTATGTGTTGGTGGCCTCGTGCTGATTTCACTATAGGCCCCACCAAATCCATTGCGATCCGTTCAAAAGGTTCCTCTATAACTGGTAGAGGTACCAATGGACTACGGAAGGTGGCAATGGGTGTGGTCAGCTGACATTCCGGGCAGGAGTCACAGTACCTCTGGACATCCGCATACACGCCCGGCCAAAAGAACCTTCGCAAGATGCGTTCTTGCGTTTTTTTAGCCCCAAGGTGGCCCCCTAGCAGGTGGGAGTGGGCCATCTCTAGGACCGCCCGGCGGTGTGGCTGCGGTACTACCAGTTGGTCCACGACCTCATCCCGGATTTTGTCCACCCTATAGAGTAACTCTTGGTTAAGCACCATGCGTGGAAATACGTTCTCTGCCCCCGGATGCTGAGCTACCCCGTTTATTTCGGTTACCCTTTCTCGGGCCCGGGTCAGTGTGGGATCCTGTAGCTGGGCTGTCCCAAACGCTCCCCGGGATACTTCCAACTCTGGAAGCGGTGGGGTCTCCTCGACCTCCCCTGCCAATACGTCTAGCGGGAACCTATCGGGGTGACACTCTAGCCCTATGTTGGCGACCCCTACGGCAGGTGTCCCGGTCTCAGGGTCGTCGGGCTCAGCACCCGGATTCCCTGGCCTCAGAGAAGGGTTACTCCTCCTTCCCCATAAGGACCAAAACAACGGTAAGTCTCTTCCTAGCACAGTCCCGTAGGGTAGAGATTTTACCACTCCGACCACGTGAGTCACCTCTCCACAGGGAGTGGATAGAGTCACTTCCGTGGTCGGATACTCGCGTAGGTCCCCGTGAATACACCGGACCCCTACCAATCCCGCAGTGAGTTGCAACCCGGGGATTAAGGACGCACGAACCAGCGTCACCAAACTGCCAGAGTCCAAGAGAGCTTCTGCTCTGTGTCCATTAACGAGCACCGGGCACAGATGTGGTGCCGTTAGGGAAACCACTCCTTCTGCGGTGAACACGGGGCTGGCATACATCGAGAGCCGGCGTGTGAACCCGCAGTCCATGGGTTCCACTGTTAGTGGGCAGTAGGCAGCCACATGTCCCGGTCCTTTGCACCGCCAGCACCACGTAGCGGTGGCAGCGCCGGGTCGTAAGCTCCTTCTCGGGGAGCCTGGTTTCCTGCCAGCCCCATTCTGGGGTATCCTCTCAGCGGGTACGTTTTTAGGAGAGTCCCCTGTAGATGAACGAATACCTCTACCCGGCTCCGGAGGCCGGCGTAACTGCCGCAGTGGGGCAGAGTCCCGTATGAACTCCTGGGTGGCTGTATATCGCTCTATCAAGCTAACCACCTGGTCCAAGGTACCCGGGTCCCCTTGCCCCACCCAACGCTGTATCGCAACCGGCAGAGTCCGAACCAGCCGGTCGACCACCACCCTTTCCACCATCTGTCCCGGAGTTAAGCTCTCAGGCTGGAGCCACCGTTTCACCAACTGCAATAAGTCATACGCCTGGGAGCGAGCCGGCTTGGACTCCACATAGGACCAGGAAAACACCCGTTGGGCTCGGACATAAGTATTGACCCCCAGTCTCGCAAGGATCTCACCTTTGAGTTTGGCGTAGTCCTGGGCATCCTCCCAACTGAGGTCGGTGTAGGCCTTCTGGGCGTCGCCGATCAAGAATGGCGCAACGACTTCAGCCCACTGAGCCGGCGGGAGGCCTTCTCGCTCTGCAGTGCGCTCGTAGACGGTGAGGAAGGCTTCTACGTCGTCCTCCGGACTCAGCTTCCGCAGGGCCGACCGGCCTCGGTCCCGGGCCTCACGCCGTTCCGGGGAAGGCACTGCTGGCGGGTCTCGTAGGGCCACGATGTGCTGCAGGAGAAGTTCATTCGTTTTCTGCTGTTGTAGAAACTGCTCCTGTTGTCGCAACTGCTGCTGCTCCTGCTGTCGCTGTTGCTGCTCCTGCTGTCGCTGTTGCTGCTCCTGCTGTCGGAGCTGCTGCTCCTCGTGTCGCTGCTGCTGTTCTTGTTGCCGCTGCTGGGTAAGCACCAGCTGCCTTAGGATTTCCTCCATATCAGCGGCAGGCCTGAACTGTAGCGTGGCCGGCTTAAGTATGGACATGCAATGCCGGGCACCCCGCAAGAGACTGGCGGCTATACTGACTGCTGCTCCTCTCACTTAGGCGCCGCTCATTAGCCTCATGAAACAGTCATTTTCACCGGGCCGGCAGCTGCCCGCATTCTCCACCATATGTGGGGCAGCGCCTGGATTGCAAGTCAGGAAACACGTGGAGCCCGGTATTGGTTCAAACAGGACCCGGTGTTTATTGCTGATACACACACAGCGGTGGCACAGTCTGCCGGAATCCGGGTCGCAGCCGGGTACACAAGACACAGTTCATATAACGTACCCGGGTCCTTTCAGGCCAAAGGCCTCCGTTATGGGTCACCCCGAGTTCCTCCAGCCCTCCTGGGCTAGGCCGTGTTAGTCTAGCACACGGCCTCCTGGAACTCTAGACCTCTCCTTTCTGTATATCTGCTGCTGCTGCAGCCAAGGCACAAATCTGTGTACAGGGAACCCCGCCCTGCCTCCTGACCAGGCTTTTAACTCCGTGTCTACTTCCGGGACCTTGCAAGACCCGGAGCGGAGGGAGCGGACCGTCCCTTTCTCTCACACCCTATACCGGGCTCAATACGTGACAGTGCGCATTCTGGGGGAGACATAGCGCCCCTCGCATATGATCCCCCGCACTGTCTCACAATATATACACATATATATATACGTACAGTGCCTTGTGAAAGTATTCGACCCCCTTGAACATTTGAACCTTTTGCCACATTTAAGGCTTCAAACATAAAGATATATATTCAGATTTTTTTTGTGAAGAATCAACAACAAGTGGGACACAATTGTGAAGTGGAACGAAATTTATTGGATATTTTAAACTTTTTTAACAAATAAAAAACTGAAAAGTGAGGCGTGCAATATTTTTCAGCCCCTTTACTTTCAGTGCAGCAAACTCACTGCAGAAGTTCAGTGAGGATCTCTGAATGATCCAATGTTGTACTTAATGATTGATAATGATAAATAGAATTCATCTGTGTGTAATCAAGTAAGTCTCCATATAAATGCACCTGCTCTGTGATAGTCTCGGGGTTCTATTTCAAGTGCAGAGAGTATCATGAAGACCAAAGAACACACCAGGCAGGTCCGAGATACTGTTGTGGCGAAGTTTAAAGCTGGATTTGGATACAAAAAGATTTTCCAAGTTTTAAACATCTCAAGGAGCACTGTGCAAGTGATCATATTGAAATGGAAGGAGTATCAGACCACTGTAAATCTACTGAGACCCGGACGTCCCTCTAAACTTTCATCTCGAACACGGAGAAGACTGATGAAGAGATGCAGCCAAAAGGCCCATGATCACTTTGGATGAACTGCAGAGATCTACAGCTGAGGTGGGAGAGTCTGTCCATAGAATAACAATCAGTCATACATTGCACAAATCTGGCCTTTATGGAAGAGTGGCAAAAAGAAAGCCATTTCTCAAAGATATCCATAAAAACTCTTGTTTGAAGCTTGCCACAAAGCCACCTGGGAGACACCAAACATGTGGAATAAGGTGCTCTGGTCAGTTGAAACCAAAATTGAACTTTTTGGCCACAATCAAAAACGATATGTTTGGAGTAAAAGCAACACAGCTCATCAGCGTAAAAACACCATCCCCACTGTCAAACATGGTGGTGGCAGCATCATGGTTTGGGCCTGCTTTTCTTCAGCAGGGACACGGAAGATGGTTAAAATTGATGGGAAGATGGACGGAGCCAAATACAGGACTATTCTGGAAGAAAACCTGTTGGAGTCTGCAAAAGAACTGAGACTAGGACGGAGATTTATCTTCCAGCAAAGCAGTGATCCCAAACATGAAGCAAAATCTACAGTGGAATGGTTCAAAAATAAATGTATCCAGGTGTTAGAATGGCCAAGTCATAGTCCAGACCTAAGTCCAATCGAGAATCTGTGGAAAGAGCTGAAAACTGCTGTTCACAAACGCTCTCCATCCAACCTCACTGAGCTCCAGCTGTTTTGCAAGGAAGAATTGGAAGAATTTCAGTCTCTCAATGTGAAAAACTGATAGAGACATACCCCAAGCGACTTGCAGCTGTAATCGCAGCAAAAGGTGGCACTACAAAGTGTTTACTCAAGGGGGCCAAATAATATTGCATGCCCCATTTTTCAGACTTTTATCTGTTAAAAAAGTTTAACATATGCAATAAATTTCGTTCCACTTCACAACTGAGTTCCACTTGTTGTTGATTCTTCACAAAAAAATTTGAATTTACATCTTTATGTTTGAAGCCTGAAATGTGTTAAAAGGTTGAAAAGTTCAATGGGGTCGAATACTGTCACAAAGCACTATATATAATATATATATATATATATATATATATATATATATATATATATATAAAAAGGCAAAAGAAGCACTAGGAGCATTAATTAGTTCTGGTGCAAAGTCCAAGCAATGTTCAATTGCAAATATTTACCCCCAAAAAATGGACAGCACTCCATTTGGCAAACGTGACACTTTTTATTGGCCCATACTGACCGAATGTTTCAGCCAGCATTCTAGGATACTTTATACAGTATATGTCCCCAAGCCAATCTGTATAAAGTAAGACTGATTTTTTATCATACTTACCCACGGGGCGATCCGGTCTGTTGGTCGTTGCTGGTCTTGATCTGGTGCCTCCTCGCTTCTTGAGATTGCCGTCCTCCTTCCCTGCTTCATGTGGATGAGACGTCCTATGTCTACTACATTCCTCACCTGACCATGTGCACTTCTCAGCCAAGAGCAAAGTACTGTAATAAGCAGGTGTAGGGAAAGGTCAAAGAGTAATTGCTTTACAATACTTTGCTTTGCCCTCAAGAGGGCAGACAAAAGTGCACGTGAGCAGGAGAGCAATGGAAGAAACTGTGTGGATGACGTAGGACGCATCATGCTCGTAAAGCAAAGTAGAAGGACAATGATTGCAAGCCGAGAGAAGATGACAAATGAAGATCAGCAATGCTGTGATGGGACAAAATGCCGGAATGCCCGCGCTGCCACAAAGAATCACCAGGAAACAAAGAGTCAACTGGGCAGATTTTTCTTCTATTCTATCCCACGCGTTTCAGAGCCTCTATCTGAGCTCCTTCCTCAGGGAACATCCTGACATCCTGAAGATCAGCGACACCCACTGGTCCAGACCACCACGCAGGTAGGTATAATAAAAGCTTTATTTTATGTTATACAGATCAGTTGGCAACTAATACACAGTAATCTCGAATGCTCTATATAAGGGCTTACTGGTGACTGGTGAATTGGTGACAGGTTCACTTTAACTAACCCATAAAATGCTGTTAAGATGTGAGAGTACCTTGGAATCTCACAGATTAGACTGAAAAACACCTACTCTATGCAGACTCTTCCTTACACTCTCCTCCTCATAATAAGTCATAGTTTTGTCAGACCTTAGCCCACACCATGTCTCAAAGTGTCTACAGAGTCCTATTGTCCCCATTAGAAAATCAATGTGTTCTACTTTAACAGCCCATTAATCTTTCCCCATGAGGGCACTCAAGGTCAATGGACTCATTTGTTTCTACTGTTTTTTTTTTATAAAATACAATTTATTTCTGCAGAAACATAATGGTAAAACATGTTCTGTTCCTAAGGCCGTCTCTGAGAACTTTCTTCAATGGAGCACTCATTGTAGAATGTGCATAAAAATCTTAAAAAAAAAACTTATAAAACTGATTTTCCTTTAGTCATATTTTTATAGACTGTTTCTCCAAGACATTTTGTGTTTTTTCTCAATTCTGTGTCTAGATGTAAGACATCTGACTGCTCTGTCTTCAATAAAAGCTTAATAAGAATCTTTCACTAGGTTTTTGCTACCTAATCTGAGAACAGTTTGATGTCCAGGTAGAGACCTTAATACCATTTTTTTTGTCAGCTATGGAGTAACTTGCTGTAGTTTTTATAAAATCACTGTTTAAGGGTGCTTTCACACTAGCGTTTTTTTTCAAATCATGGCAGATGCGGTGAAAAAAACGCATCTGCCGCAATTACCGCATAACCGCGACACTTGCGGCACACAAGCACACAAGCAGCGTTTTTTTTCGCGGCCGCACCTGCCGCAAGTGCCGAAACCGCACTTGCAGCATCTGTCGCACCCTTACCGCAAGCCCCATAGACATTGCATGGGGCTTGCCGCAAGTGTGCCGCAAGTGTCGCGGTTATGCGGTAATCGCGGCAGATGCGTTTTTTTCACCGCATCTGCTGCGATTTGAAAAAAACGCTGATATGAAAGGGGCCTTATATGCAGAATATTATCCCTAGAAGAAAAGTAAACCTGCCGCCAGTTTCTACAAGCACTCCTCCACCACTGATTGGCAGCCTTCTGCCTATGCACAGTGTACACAGAAAACTGTCAATCAGCAGTATGGGCAGAGTTATACACAGCTCATCAATCAGAAAACTGCTAGATCTGTAGTAGATAAAACAATGATTTTATCAAAACTGTAGCAAGCAGCCCAGTAAGTGACAAATCACTGGAATGAGGTCCTTTCCCATAAAGCATATTTCTCCCAAAAAAGGGTAGCAAAAAAAAAGATGACAAATTTCCATTAAAGGGATTGTGTAGCTGCAAAGTATTGATTATTTATAAATATGATATGTTATCAATATC
The DNA here is from genome assembly GCA_033576535.1 of Allobates femoralis. Classification (NCBI taxonomy): domain Eukaryota; kingdom Metazoa; phylum Chordata; class Amphibia; order Anura; family Aromobatidae; genus Allobates; species Allobates femoralis. The sequence goes on from JARQOC010000007.1 coordinate 185,003,700, forward strand.
AAGTTGCCCCAGTCTGACGTATGCCACCCAAATGATTAGTTGTATGTAAACTCATTAATTGTAGCTGCAATGGACAGCTTCATTCAATATGTAGTGTCCGCTGCTGAGTAGTGCAGATCGGCTGCATTGCAGTTCAACATGTTTATGTGGTACCCCAGAGTCCAAGTGCCACAGTGTCATTATCGCCCCAAGGTCGTAGTGTCACACTTGAGAGCAACAGAGGGTAACCACACCAGACAAAAACAGCACACAACACCTTTCTGCCTCCAGGCTTGAAGGGAGAGACCTAAACCCGGGTTCAGGGTGAGCTGCCCTATAAATTCTGGTCTGGGGCGGAGTCAGCCAGTTCATTTCCTAGGAGTATTGAGGAAGACATCCTGTGGACTGGAGCAGTGCTAAGCTAGTCCCAGAACAGCTAAGCCTAGCATGAGGGACCCAAGGCTGGGGCCTATGGAAGTAGAGGAAAGCCTGAGAAGTGGAGAGGTGTTGTGCTCACCCTTGAGGAGAAGCGCCACAGAAATGGACACCGGAGTCCAAGGCTATGCAGGGCCTAATGACTCGGCAGCCAATACCAAAAGGTGGGGAATTCCAAGTTCCCTTGCCACATGTGCCCGGAGGCAAAGCAGCGTAAAGAGCCCAGGAACAGCTGCCTGAGATGTCGGGCTAGAGTAGGACTCGAGCTGCCTGCTATACCGGTACCAAGCAGGAGGGAGAGAGGGCCAGAAGCTCAGCTAAAACAGCAGCAGGGACCCGCTAACAAAGCGCAGCAAGGAGACCTCAGAACATGTTGGAACATGATGGGTGAGGAAAACCCCGAGTTGCTCTCAGGTGCACGGACTCAGCATAACATCATTTGTCAGTATTCAGACTGCACCAGTAAAAGGACTGAGGAACCAAAAAAACGTGAGTTTGTTGTTTTGCACCAGCCATCCTGCATCCTACACCCTTACTGCATCCACTGCCCTGAGAATCTGCTACGCCCATGGGGAGCCGCTCCATCCCAGCTTCCCATCCATCATCCCCGGAGGTCCTGCAGCAGCGGTGGCCATTAATAGCCACAAACCATGGGTGGTGTCATGACTAACCTTCCGTTTTAACACCCCCTTCCCTATCAAGCCAAGAACTCTCTTTACAACTTGAACCTAGGGCCACGGAAGCTGGGTCTCGACCCCTGTGACTCCCGGAACTGTTTGATAGCCTGGTTCCGAGTACCCCACACCCCTGGGTGTATCATTTACATCCATTAAAGCTTAAAAGCTTACATGGTGGGGGTTCCAAATGTCAGACCCCACCAATTATAATTATTATTATTTATTATTATAGCGCCATTTGTATCATTGCGCTTTCCATGTAAAATGGGGCATAGATAGACAAGTACAATAAATATAAAAAATGCAAGGCACACAAGGGTATAGGAGGAGAGAGGACCCATCTTGCGAGGGCTCACAGTCTGCAAGGGATGGGTGAGGATACAGTAGCTGAGGAGAGATAACCCTGCCTGAGAGTGCTTACAGTCTACAAGGCATTGGTAAGTATACAGTAGGTGAGGTGAGAGGACTCTGCCCGCGAGGGTTCACAGTCTAAAATGGATGGGTAAGGAAACAATAGGTGAGGAGAGAGGACCATGCCCACAAGGCTCAAATTCTACAAGGGATGGATGAGGATACAGTAGGTGAGGAGAGAGGACCCTCCCCGTGAGGGCTCACAGTCTTCAAGGTATAGGTGAGGATACACTAAGAGAGAGTAGAGCTGGTCATGCAGTTTTTTAGTGGACTGAGGCTCACTGCAGGTTATCGGCTGATATTCTTTATTGTTGTATAGGAGGAGACATGTCAATCAAGTAAAATGGTGTGAAAGAAAACCAGCAAGAAACTGCCAACTTGACTGTCTTCACAGTTCCTGATTTGTCTTAAAAATATACTAGATTAAAGTGTTTTAGAACTAAAGGGTTAAACATAGCTATTGATGAAGCCTACCTCTGTGGTTTGAGCAGCATAAATCTCATGATGGATTTCCCTATATCCTAACAAGTCAAGAGTATGTACACCAGTAATACTCCTGAATTCTAGATCAGTTGACTCATTTTCTATTTTACCCTTCATAGGCTAATATATAATAATGCTCAATACAAATGCAAATCTATTCAATACAGGTAAAGCTTTGCGACATTGGAAAAATGTAATTGAAAGGTCCTCAATCAGCCGGTCTGAAGGCTCAATTGACTGTACATGCTAATCATGTCTAACTATATGTTCCATGGCTTTGAACTGCAGGGACATGAATATACAATTGCAATTTTATCACAACATTTCATTAATTATTCATCTCAGCAATTCCAGAGCATGCTGCAAGTTGCAGTAGCAACACGCCATTTCTTCAGCGCAAAAGGAATAGTGTATGTTGGATTAATTAAACAGGGCTTGCCGAGGAGTGAATTCTCAGTACTGTCAAGATTTCAGTTTTATGTTAAATATTTTTTAAAGGCCAGACCCTTAAATCTCTGGGGCTGCACCAAGCAGTGAGCTGTGAATTTAACCATAGGCTAACTGCTAATGATAAGGAAAAGAGCCCAGGTTGAGGCAGTGTAATACAGTTATTGGATTAGGCCATCAATCACTCGACTCCCGGAGGAATAGGCAAACGAGACAAAACAGAGAAAAGGGAAATTAGGAAAGGAATGCCTGACTGGAATACGATTCTATACCATCCTTATCATTTAGCTGACTTGCGTCTCACAAGCATCGTAATGAGATGCCAAGGATTTTACGTCTTTTGAGCCAACGGATATTTGCATAATCTCGAAATACAGTAAAAAGCCTTCATGGAACAGAACAACTACACATTGTGATTAATGGCAGAGGTAATATAGTCACATCATTTTCTGGACATTCACAATTATTCCAAATCCAACATATCAACGACACACATAAGTGATTTTATGCTGGAGAATACCCACGCGCCCATTGCTTGATCATTAAAACTTGTTGTATGAGCCTTAAGGGGAATCTATGCAGAGTTCTATAAAACCAGATATCACATTGAGCACAAGGATCCCGTACAACAGCTTCATACATCAGTTTGAGATCTAAAATTATGTGAAACACATTGTCAGTGTTAGGTGAAACTCATGCCATGTCTAACTCTATGTGTATGACATCTCTCAGAAATTATTGAGCAACTTGTGTTCAAACTGTGATGAAACAGATAGTATTTTTTGCAGTAGCAGACCACATGTTTCCTATGGGGTCCCTGTTAACCTGACCCAAGGTAGGATAGTTGCTCCCTTTGTTGAATTGGTTGTGAAAACTTTTGCATGCAGTGGCGTGACGTCAGGCCCAAGGGCCCTGATGCCAAAGCTCCAACGGGGCCCCCAATTATTGCAAATCTTTAATAGTATTAGTCTTTTTCTATGGGCCAAAGGGACTTTTGGGGCCCCTGTAGGCTGCAGGGCCCGGGTGCGATCGCAACCCCTGCACCTATTGTAGTTACGCCCCTGTTTGCATGTATTCCTCTCCCTCTTTGGTTATACATAGTGATGGGCGAATCCTAAATTACTCGGAATCGCTTGACTCTAGCGAGTCCGAGCCCAGGACTCGCTACTCGTTGCGAGTCTAGCGAGTCCAATGTTAATGAATGGGGAAGCGAGTAATAGCGAGTAGTGTGAGATTTACAAATCGCAGATGTGTCTCGGAAGCTTCAGCCTGAAGCAATCCTAGTTGTGTCATTTATTTGCATTGCTAGTTTACTTTGTAAGTAATCGCTGACTCGCACAGATAAGATCCTGTCTTCTCTGTGTTCTGGCTGCCCCAGCTCCAGGGTCCTAGAGCCCGCCTGCTGCCTGATGTAGCAGTGCTGAGATTGTTCTCAGTCTGCTCATTCCCTGTGTACAGACATGAATGTCTGTGCACAGAGATGATGTAGCAGAGCTGAGATTGTTCTCAGTCTGCTCATTCCCTGTGTACAGACATGAATGTCTGTGCACAGAGATGATGTAGCAGAGCTGAGATTGTTCTCAGTCTGCTTATTCCCTGTGCATAGACATCTATATTTATGCACAGGGGATGTAGCAGAGAGGACATCGCGTTTTGGACTGCGTCGGACGGAAGAGGATTTTTTTAATTAAAGATGGAGTCCCTAATGGCTTTTTTTTTTATTTCTAATAAAAATTTTTCCTTGTGTTGTGTTTTTTTTAAAACAATTTAATAGAAATTCATGGCGGTCATGTCTAATATTGGCGTGACCGCCATAAATTTCGGGCTTAGGGCCAGCTGATAATACAAAGCTGGCCCTAACCTCTTTATTACCCAGCGTGCCACCGCCACCAGGGCCGCTGGAAGAGCGGGGTTCAGCGCCAGAGGATGGCGCTTCAATGAACGCGCCATCTTCTGGGGCGGCTGCGGGCTGCAATTTGCAGCGGGGGGTGCCCAGAAAGCTTGGGCATCCCTGCGCTGCGGATTCCAGCCCCCAGCTGCTTAGCTGTACCTGGCTAGACATAGAAATTGCGCGGAGCCCCACGCATTTTTTTTAATTATTTCATGAAATTCTGAGATTCTGACTCTGAGACTCTGACTCTGAAATTCATGAAATAATTAAAAAAAAATGCGTGGGGCTCCGCGCAATTTCTATGTCTAGCCAGGTACAGCTAAGCAGCTGGGGGCTGGAATCCGCAGCGCAGGGATGCCCAAGCTTTCTGGGCACCCCCCGCTGCAAATTGCAGCCCGCAGCCGCCCCAGAAGATGGCGCGTTCATTGAAGCGCCATCCTCTGGCGCTGAACCCCGCTCTTCCAGCGGCCCTGGTAGCGGTGGCACGCTGGGTAATAAAGAGGTTAGGGCCAGCTTTGTATTATCAGCTGGCCCTAAGCCCGAAATTTATGGCGGTCACGCCAATATTAGACATGACCACCATGAATTTCTATTAAATTGTTTTAAAAAAAACACAACACAAGGAAAATTTTTTATTAGAAATAAAAAAAAAAGCCATTAGGGACTCCATCTTTAATTAAAAAAATCCTCTTCCGTCCGACGCAGTCCAAAACGCGATGTCCTCTCTGCTACATCCCCTGTGCATAAATATAGATGTCTATGCACAGGGAATGAGCAGACTGAGAACAATCTCAGCACTGCTACATCATCTCTGTGCACAGACATTCATGTCTGTACAAAGGGAATGAGCAGACTGAGAACAATCTCAGCTCTGCTACATCATCTCTGTGCACGGACATTCATGTCTGTACACAGGGAATGAGCAGACTGAGAACAATCTCAGCACTGCTACATCATCTCTGTGCACGGACATTCATGTCTGTACACAGGGAATGAGCAGACTGAGAACAATCTCAGCACTGCTACATCATCTCTGTGCACAGACATTCATGTCTGTACACAGGGAATGAGCAGACTGAGAACAATCTCAGCACTGCTACATCATGTCTGTGAGCAGGCGGGCTCTAGGACCCTGGAGCTGCACAGAGAAGACAGCTGGACTCGGCTCGCAAAGAAACAGCAGTTATCTGCGAGTTTCCCTGCTATCACTGGCACAGTAGCCAGTGATTACTCGCGAGTCTAATGCAAACAATGGCAATCGTAGTTTTGTCAGCGTTTTTGACAAAACTAGGATTGATATTGATTTGCATTAGACTCGCGAGTAATCACTGGGAAACTCGCAGAGTACCGAGTCCTGCGAGTCCCTTACTACTCGCCGAGTAACGAGTCCTAGCGAGTAGATTCGCCCATCCCTAGTTATACACATAAAGGTTTGGTAATAGAGTTGAATGAATATGTTAGATGCATATCAAATTCACTGTGAATTTCACACTAAAAATCAGTTTGGACATTTTACTGTATTCTTTTTATGGGTTAAAAAATAAAAAACTTAATTTTTTCGCCTCTTGGTTCAATTGCCCCACTACAGCTTCTCACCCTGTCCTCTCCAGGACTGAATAGTCCTCATTAGTGATGAGCGAGTACTAAAATGATCGGGTGCTCAAAGCTCGGGCCGAGCATCCCGAGATACTCGTGTACTCGGCCCGAGCAACGAGCCCAATGTTATCCTATGGGAGACACGAGTATTTTTATGAAATGACTGCCGGCTGCCTGGAAAAACCCTAAAAATGTCACAAAAGTGTCAGAAGAGTGCTGAAATGACATGGCAACACCATGGGGAAGACCCCTGGAAGTATTTCTCACTCAAAAGTCACAGCTGTGAACAATGTTGTCCGAGTTTCACGCCAATTTTACGGAGTGTCCAGAAAACCTTCCAAAATGACACCAAAATGAATATTTAGGGTGGAAATGTTAAGGGCACATACCCAATAGTGAGATACAGCTGGTGTATGTCACTTTTTGTGATTACATAAAAGATTTTACGTGAGAACATTGTGCGACACTCCGATGACCCTGACAAGAGACGTACATGAAGCCCTGTCTACAAATAAAGTGCCCATTTTGAGGAACTGGGTCTATTGTAGTATCTTCCTTTGCAAGGGCAGTCAAAAATTGGGAGGTTCACCAATGCCCCTGGATACAGAGATGCAGGATGGCCTGTAAACAAGAACTGGGTGTATTGTTGTATAGCCCTTTGGTCAGGGCAGCCAAAAATTGGGAGGCTCCTCTTTGTACCTGGATGGAGACGTGCAGGAGGGCCTGTTAAGAAGAACTGGGTGTATTGTAGTATAGCCCTTTGGTCAGGGCAGCCAAAAATTGGAGGTTCAACAATGACCCATGCATACAGACATGTAGTAGGGCCTGTAACTCTCAAGTGGGTGTATTGTAATATAGCCCTTTCGTCAGGGCAGCCAAAAATTGGGAGGTTCAACAATGACCCATGCATACAGACATGTAGTAGGGGCTGTAACCCTCAAGTGGGAGTATTGTAGTAGAGCCCTTTGGTCAGGGCAGCCAAAAATTGGGAGGTTCAACAATGACCCGTGCATACAGACATGTAGTAGGGCCTGTAACCCTCAAGTGGGTGTATTGTAGTATAGCCCTTTGGTCAGGGCAGCCAAAAATTGGGAGGTTCAACAATGACCCATGCATACAGACATGTAGTAGGGCCTGTAACCCTCAAGTGGGTGTATTGTAGTATAGCCCTTAGGTCAGGGCAGCCAAAAATTGTGAGGCTCCTCTTTGCCCTGATGAGACGTGCAGAGGCCTGTTGAACGAATGGTGTATTGTAGTAGAGCCCTTTGTCAGGCAGCCAAAATTGGAGGTTCAACAATACCCATGCATACAGACATGTAGTAGGGCCTGTAACCCTCAATGGTGTATTGTAGTAAGCCCTTGGTCAGGGCAGCCAAAAATTGGGAGGTTCAACAATACCATGCATACAGACATGTAGTAGGGGCCTGTAACCCTCAAGTGGGTGTATTGTAGTAAGCCCTTGGTCAGGGCAGCCAAAAATTGGAGGCTCAACATCTGCCCATGCATACAGACATGTAGTAGGGCCTGTTAACCCATCAATGGGTGTATTGTAGTATAGCCCTATGGTCAGGGCAGCCAAAAATTGTGAGTTTAACAATGCCCATGCATACAGACATGCAGTAGGGCCTGTAACCGCTCAATGGGTGTATTGTAGTATAGCCCTTTAGGTCAGGGCAGCCAAAAATTGTGAGGCTCCTCTTTGTCCCTGGATGGAGACGTGCAGGAGGGCCTGTTAAGAAGAACTGGGTGTATTGTAGTATAGCCCTTTGGTCAGGGCAGCCAAAAATTGGGAGTTCAACAATACCCATGCATACAGACATGTAGTAGGCCTGTAACCCTCAAGTGGGTGTATTGTAGTATAGCCCTTAGGTCAGGGCAGCCAAAAATTGTGAGGCTCCTCTTGTCCCTGGAGGAGAGTGCAGGAGGGCCTGTTAAGAAGAACTGGGTGTATTGTAGTAGAGCCCTTTGGTCAGGGCAGCCAAAAATTGGGAGGTTCAACAATGACCCATGCATACAGACATGTAGTAGGGCCTGTAACCCTCAAGTGGGTGTATTGTAGTATAGCCCTTAGGTCAGGGCAGCCAAAAATTGTGAGGCTCCTCTTTGTCCCTGGATGGAGACTGCGGAGGGCCTGTTAAGAAGAACTGGGTGTATTGTAGTTAGCCCTTTGGTCAGGGCAGCCAAAATTGGGAGGTTCACAATGACCATGACAGACATGAGGAGGGCCTGTAACCCAAGTGGGTGTATTGTAGTAGAGCCCTTTGGTCAGGCAGCCAAAATTGGAGGTTCAACAATCACCCATGCATACAGACATGTAGTAGGGCCTGTAACCCTCAAGTGGTGTATTGTAGTAAGCCCTTAGGTCAGGGCAGCCAAAAATTGGAGGCTCTCATGTCCCTGATAAGACTGAGAGGGCCTGTAAAAATGGGTGTATTGTAGTATAGCCCTTAGGTCAGGCAGCCAAAAATTGTGAGGCTCCTCTTTGTCCCTGGATGAGACGTGCAGGAGGGCCTGTTAAAAGAACTGGGTGTATTGTAGTAGAGCCCTTTGGTCAGGGCAGCCAAAAATTGGGAGTTCAACAATGACCCATGCATACAGACATGTAGTAGGGCTGTAACCCTCAAGTGGTGTATTGTAGTAAGCCCTTTGGTCAGGCAGCCAAAAATTGGGAGGTTCAACAATGACCCATGCATACAGACATGTAGTAGGGCCTGTAACCCTCAAGTGGTGTATTGTTGTATAGCCCTTAGGTCAGGGCAGCCAAAAATTGTGAGGTTCTTTGTCCCTGATGAGACTGCAGGAGGGCCTGTAATCAACTGGTGTATTGTAGTATAGCCCTTAGGTCAGGGCAGCCAAAAAATTGTGAGGCCCTTGCCCTGGATGAGACTGCAGGAGGGCCTGTAAAAAATGGTGTATTGTAGTAGAGCCCTTTGTCAGGGTGGGAGTTCAACAATCACCCATGCATACAGACATGTAGTAGGGCCTGTAACCTCAAGTGGGTGTATTGTAGTATAGCCCTTTGGTCAGGGCAGCCAAAAATTGGAGGTTTAACAATGACCCATGCATACAGACATGCAGTAGGGCCTGTAACCCTCGAGTGGGTGTATTGTAGTATAGCCCTTAGGTCAGGGCAGCCAAAAATTGTGAGGCTCCTCTTTGTCCCTGGATGGAGACGTGCAGGAGGGCCTGTTAAGAAGAACTGGGTGTATTGTAGTAGAGCCCTTTGGTCAGGGCAGCCAAAAATTGGGAGGTTCAACAATGACCCATGCATACAGACATGTAGTAGGGCCTGTAACCCTCAAGTGGTGTATGTAGTATAGCCCTTAGGTATATGAGCCCTTAGGTCAGGGCAGCCAAAAATTGGAGGTTCACAATACCCTGATGGAGACATGTAGAGGGCCTGTAAAGCCTCAGTGGGTGTATTGTAATATAGCCCTTATGGTCAGGGCAGCCAAAAATTGGAGGCTCCTCTTTGTCCCATGGATGAGACGTGCAGGAGGGCCTGTAACAAGACTGGGTGTATTGTAGTATAGCCCTTAGGTCAGGGCAGCCAAAAATTGTGAGGCTCCTCTTTGTCCCTGGATGGAGACGTGCAGGAGGGCCTGTTAAATAACTGGGTGTATTGTAGTATAGCCCTTAGGTCAGGGCAGCCAAAAATTGGAGGCTCCCTTTGCCCTGATGGAGACAGTGCAGGAGGGCCTGTTAAGAAGAACTGGGTGTATTGTAGTATAGCCCTTTGGTCAGGGCAGCCAAAAATTGGGAGGTTCAACAATGACCCATGCATACAGACATGTAGTAGGGCCTGTAACCTCAAGTGGGTGTATTGTAGTATAGCCCTTTGGTCAGGGCAGCCAAAAATTGGGAGGTTCAACAATGACCCATGCATACAGACATGTAGTAGGGCCTGTAACCTCAAGTGGTGTATTGTAGTAAAGCCCTTGGTCAGGCAGCCAAAAATTGGAGGTCCCTTGCCTGATGGACAGTGCAGGAGGCCTGTTAAGAAGAACTGGGTGTATTGTAGTATAGCCCTTAGGTCAGGGCAGCCAAAAATTGTGGAGGTTCATCAATTGCCCATGATGAACGACATGTGTAGGGCCTGTTAACCCAAGACTGGGTGTATTGTAGTATAGCCCTTTAGGTCAGGGCAGCCAAAAATTGTGAGGTTCCTCTTGCTCCATGGCATGAGACGTGCAGGAGGGCCTGTAAGAAGACTGGGTGTATTGTAGTATAGCCCTTTGGTCAGGGCAGCCAAAAATTGGGAGGTTCAACAATGACCCATGCATACAGACATGTAGTAGGGCTGTAACCCTCAAGTGGGTGTATTGTAGTAGAGCCCTTGTCAGGGCAGCCAAAAATTGGAGGCTCCTCTTTGTCCCTGGATGGAGACGTGCAGGAGGGCCTGTTAAGAAGAATGGGTGTATTGTAGTATAGCCCTTAGGTCAGGGCAGCCAAAAATTGTGAGGCTCCTTTGTCCCTGGATGGAGACGTGCAGGAGGGCCTGTTAAGAAGACCTGGGTGTATTGTAGTAGAGCCCTTTGGTCAGGGCAGCCAAAAATTGGGAGGTTCAACAATGACCCATGCATACAGACTGTAGTAGGGCCTGTAACCTCAAGTGGGTGTATTGTAGTATAGCCCTTTAGGTCAGGGCAGCCAAAAATTGTGAGGCTCCTCTTTGTCCCTGGATGGAGACTGCAGGAGGCTGTTAAGAAGAACTGGGTGTATTGTAGTGAGCCCTTTGGTCAGGGCAGCCAAAAATTGGGAGGTTCAACAATGACCCATGCATACAGACATGTAGTAGGGCCTGTAACCCTCAAGTGGGTGTATTGTAGTATAGCCCTTAGGTCAGGGCAGCCAAAAATTGTGAGGTCCTCTTTGTCCCTGGATGGAGAACGTGCAGGAGGGCCTGTTAAGAAGAACTGGGTGTATTGTAGTATAGCCCTTAGGTCAGGGCAGCCAAAAATTGTGAGGCTCCTCTTTGTCCTGGATGGAGACGTGCAGGAGGGCCTGTTAAGAAGACCTGGGTGTATTGTAGTAGAGCCCTTTGGTCAGGGCAGCCAAAAATTGGGAGGTTCAACAATACCCATGCATACAGACATGTAGTAGGGCCTGTAACCCTCAAGTGGGTGTATTGTAGTATAGCCCTTTGGTCAGGGCAGCCAAAAATTGGGAGGTTCAACAATGACCCATGCATACAGACATGTAGTAGGGCCTGTAACCTCAAGTGGTGTATTGTAGTATAGCCCTTAGGTCAGGGCAGCCAAAAATTGTGAGGCTCCTCTTTGTCCCTGGATGGAGACGTGCAGGAGGGCCTGTTAAGAAGAACTGGTGTATTGTAGTAGAGCCCTTTGGTCAGGGCAGCTAAAAATTGGGAGGTTCAACAATGACCCATGCATACAGACATGTAGTAGGGCCTGTAACCCTCAAGTGGGTGTATTTAAGTATAGCCCTTAGGTCAGGGCAGCCAAAAATTGTGAGGCTCCTCTTTGTCCCTGGATGGAGACGTGCAGGAGGGCCTGTTAAGAAGAACTGGGTGTATTGTAGTATAGCCCTTAGGTCAGGGCAGCCAAAAATTGTGAGGCTCCTCTTTGTCCCTGGATGGAGACGTGCAGGAGGGCCTGTTAAGAAGAACTGGGTGTATTGTAGTATAGCCCTTAGGTCAGGGCAGCCAAAAATTGTGAGGCTCCTCTTTGTCCCTGGATGGAGACGTGCAGGAGGGCCTGTTAAGAAGAACTGGGTGTATTGTAGTAGAGCCCTTTGGTCAGGGCAGCCAAAAATTGGGAGGTTCAACAATCACCCATGCATACAGACATGTAGTAGGGCCTGTAACCCTGAAGTGGGTGTATTGTAGTATAGCCCTTAGGTCAGGGCAGCCAAAAATTGTGAAGCTCCTCTTTGTCCCTGGATGGAGACGTGCAGGAGGGCCTGTTAAGATGAACTGGGTGTATTGTAGTGTAGCCCTTTAGTCAGGGCAGCCAAAAATTGTGAGGCTCCTCTTTGTCCCTGGATAGAGACGTGTAGGAGTACCTAAAAACATTTTTCCCATTGAAAAGGAGCGGGTCTCCTGTCGTTGTAATGCCCATTCTAACAGAATGGGCTAAAAAATTTACCACTGCGGGTATACCTCAAACAAGAGCCTAACTATTCTAACGCTCTTCATGGTGTCACATGAGGAGAAGGAGTAGCAGTCCAGCGATTAGCCAAAGTATGGAAGTGTGTACCCATGGGTGAGTGGAGGTACATGTCAAATTCAAATAACAAAATAAAATTCAGTTGTCATTTGCTGGTGGTGTGGTGAAGTCTGGCCCAATCCAACCCTTGTTCATCTTGATCAGAGTGAGCCTGTCCGCATTTTCAGTTGACAGGCGGGTGCGTTTATCAGTGATGATTCCACCTGCTGCACTGAAAACACGCTCTGATAAAACGCTAGCGGCAGGGCAGGCCAGGACTTCCAAGGCGTAGAGAGCCAATTCATGCCACGTGTCGAGCTTGGAGACCCAATAATTGAAAGGCACCGATGAATCTCGCAGTACAGTTGTTCGATCTGCAAGGTACTCCTTCAGCATCTGCCCGAACTTAGCATTTCTGGTGGCACTACCCCGCACCTCAGGGGCTGTGGTACGTGAGGGGCTGAGAAAACTGTCCCACATCGTAAAGACAGTTCCCCTGCCTCTGGCGGATTGGACTTGTGCCCCTCTCGGCCGTACGCCTTGGTTGTCCATCGAATCCTGACCTATGCCGCTAGCGTTTTGTGAGGGGAAGGATTTCACAACTTCCGTGACTATGGCCCTCTGGAACTGCAGCATTTTGGCTGACCTCTCCGCCTCAGGAATGAGAGACATACAGTTCTCCTTGTAGCGTGGGTCTAAGAGTGTTGCCAACCAGTACTGATTGTCGGCCAAGATGTTCTGAACGCGAGGGTCACGAGACAGGCAGCTTACCATAAAGTCAGCCATGTGCGCCAGACTCTTAACAGCCATCACATCAGTATCCAGACCAACACGATGACTGAACATGCTGTCCTCCTCCTCCTCCTCCTCCTCATCTCCCCTGTCCTCTGGCCAGCCACGCTGAATCGAGGGTATGACTGGTGTGCATGTCATATCCCCAATTTGGCCTGAGAGTTGCTCCATGTCTTCATCCTCCTCCTCCTCCTCCTCGTCATAGTCCTCCACTACACGTTGTGATGACATGAGGCTGGGCTGTGTGTTTTCACCCACACCCACTACAGTTTCTTGCTCTAAGTCATCGCGCTCTGCCTGCAATGCATCCTCTTTTATTTTCAGCAGAGACCGTTTTAGAAGGCAGAGTAGTGGTATGGTGACGCTAATAATGGCGTCATCACCGCTCACCATCTTGGTGGAGTCCTCAAAGTTTTGGAGGACGGTGCATAGGTCCGACATCCATCTCCACTCCTCAGGTGTTATGTGTGGAGTTTGACCCATTTCCTGACGGCTTAGGTGATGCAGGTAGTCCACAACTGCCCTCTTCTGCTCACATATCCTGACCAACATGTGCAGCGTTGAATTCCAACGCGTGGGGACATCACACACCAGTCTGTGGGCCGGAAGACGCAAACGGCGCTGAAAGCTTGCAAGGCCGGCTGAAGCAGCAGGTGACTTGCGAAAATGTGCAGACAGACGCCGAACTTTTACCAGCAGGTCAGACACCTCCGGGTATGACTTCACAAACCTCTGAACCACCAGGTTGAGCACATGGGCCACGCATGGAACATGCGTCAGCTGCCCTCGCCTCAAAGCTGCCACCAGGTTCCGGCCATTGTCACACACGACCTTTCCTGGCTTTAGGTTCAGAGGTGTGAGCCAGTGATCTGCCTGCTGTTTCAGAGCTGTCCACACCTCTTCTGCATTGTGGGGTTTGTCACCTATGCAGACTAGCTTCAGCACAGCCTGTTGCCGCTTTGGAGAGGCAGTGCTGCAGTGCTTCCAGCTTGGGACTGGTGTGGAGGGTACAGTGGATGAGGATGCGCAGGTGGAGGAGGAGGAGGCTGAAGAGCATGACATTCCGGAGCTGTAGAGTGTCGGTGAAACCATGACAGAGGTAGGGCCTGCTATCCTTGGTGTGGGAAGGACGTGTTCCGTCCCTCGCTCAGACTGGGTCCCAGCCTCCACAATATTAATCCAGTGTGCCGTCAAGGAGATGTAGCGGCCTTGTCCACAAGCACTTGTCCACGTGTCTGTGGTTAGGTGGACTTTGGCTGAAACAGCATTGTTCAGGGCACGTGTGATGGTGTTGGACACGTGGTTATGCAATGCGGGGACGGCACATCTGGAGAAATAGTGTCGGCTGGGGACCGAGTAACGTGGGACAGCAGCCGCCATCAGGTCGCGGAATGCGTCCGTCTCCACCAGACGGAAAGGCAACATTTCTAGCGCTATGAGTCGCGAAATGTGAGCATTGAGGACTGTGGCATGTGGGGCATTGGCAGCGTATTTGCGCCTGCGTTCAAATGTTTGCTGAATGGATAATTGAACGCTGCGCCGGGACAAGGACGTGCTTGATGGTGGCGTAATTTGTGCTTCAGCAACTTCAGGTGCAGGACCGGAGGCTTGTTCGCGGCCAGCATGGACAGGGGATTGGCTTGCATGCACAACAGCCGAAGACGTAGCAGTGACATCAGCACGCACCGCTCCTCGACTCTGTGGTACTTCCCACAAAGCCGGGTGCTTGGCTGACATGTGCCTGATCATGCTGGTGGTGGTCAGGCTGCTAGTTTTCGTACCCCTGCTGATACTGGCATGGCAGGTGTGGCAAATGGCCTTTTTAGAGTCTTCTGGAGCCAACTTAAAAAACTCCCAGATTCGGGAAGACCGAACATTTGCACAGGCACCTTGAGTCGTGTTGTTGTTCCTGGGAACGGTTGCCTGCCTTCTGCCTGCGGACGCACCCCTGCTTCGTACTGGCTGTTGTGATGCTACGCCTCCCTCCCCCTGTGCACTGCTGTCCTCGCTCTGCATATCCTCCTGCCATGTAGGGTCAGCTACTGGATCATCCACCACGTTGTCTTCCTCTTCCGCACCCTGATCCTCCTCCTGACTTCCTGGCAATTGTGTCTCATCATCGTCCACCCCTTGTTGAGACACTTTGACAACGTTCCGTTCGTCATAACGCGGCTGCTCAAATATTTGGGCATCTGTACATACCATCTCCTCATGACCCACTTCAAGAGGAGGTGGAGACAGGCCAGATTCTGCGAATGGATACGTGAACAGCTCTTCCAAGTGTCCTAGTGTGGGATCTGTAATGTCCGTGGACGTGTAATCGGCCAGGTGGTAGGAAGGAGGATCAGGTTGGGAAATGTGCGGTGCAGTATCACGGCTACTGACAGTTGACCGTGCGGAAGACAGGGTGTTTGTGGAGGTGCCCATCTGACTTGAAGCATTATCCGCTATCCAAGTAACAACCTGTTGACACTGGTCTTGGTTCAACAGTGGTGTACTGCTGCGGGCCCCAAGAATTTGGGACAGGACGAGCGAGCGAGGAGATGTGGCCCTTTGTTGTTGCGAAATGAGTGCTTGCACACGACCTCGGCCTCTGCCTGCACCACCATCACGTCCACTTCCTTGTTCCTTGCCAACGCCCTTGCCAACGCCTTTGCGCATTTTGCCTGTATAGAGCGACAACTGCCTGGTGACTGTGGAGGTCACAGGAGATTAGGATTTTAGTTCCCTAAGCTGTAGAAACTTATGACGTACAACAGTGTGGTGACTGTTGAGATGACAAGAGTTAGGATTTTAGTTCCCTAACTTGTAGAAACGTATGACGTACAACAGTGTGGTGACTGTTGAGATGACAAGAGTTAGGATTTTAGTTCCCTAACTTGTAGAAACTTATGACGTACAACAGTGTGGTGACTGTTGAGATGACAAGAGTTAGGATTTTAGTTCCCTAACTTGTAGAAACTTATGACGTACAACAGTGTGGTGACTGTTGAGATGACAAGAGTTAGGATTTTAGTTCCCTAACTTGTAGAAACTTATGACGTACAACAGTGTGGTGACTGTTGAGATGACAAGAGTTAGGATTTTAGTTCCCTAACTTGTAGAAACTTATGACGTACAACAGTGTGGTGACAGTTGAGATGACAAGAGTTAGGATTTTAGTTCCCTAACCTGTAGAAACGTATGACGTACAACAGTGTGGTGACTGTAATGGTTTGAAGAGAGGATTTTAGTCCCTAACCTGTATTAAGGTAGTACGTACACCTGTCTGGTGACTGTTTTGATGACAAGAGTTAGGATTTTAGTTCCCTAACCTGTATTAAGGTAGTACGTACACCTGTCTGGTGACTGTAATGGTTTAAAGAGAGGATTTTAGTCCCTAACCTGTATTAAGGTAGTACGTACACCTGTCTGGTGACTGTTTTGATGACAAGAGTTAGGATTTTAGTTCCCTAACCTGTATTAAGGTAGTACGTACACCTGTCTGGTGACTGTAATGGTTTGAAGAGAGGATTTTAATCCCTAACCTGTATTAAGGTAGTACGTACACCTGTCTGCTGACTGTTTTGATGACAAGAGTTAGGATTTTAGTTCCCTAACCTGTATTAAGGTAGTACGTACACCTGTCTGGTGACTGTAATGGTTTGAAGAGAGGATTTTAATCCCTAACCTGTATTAAGGTAGTACGTACACCTGTCTGCTGACTGTTTTGATGACAAGAGTTAGGATTTTAGTTCCCTAACCTGTATTAAGGTACTACGTACACCTGTCTGGTGACTGTAATGGTTTGAAGAGAGGATTTTAGTCCCTAACCTGTATTAAGGTAGTACGTACACCTGTCTGGTGACTGTTTTGATGACAAGAGTTAGGATTTTAGTTCCCTAACCTGTATTAAGGAAGTACGTACACCTGTCTGGTGACTGTAATGGTTTGAAGAGAGAATTTTAGTCCCTAACCTGTATTAAGGTAGTACGTACACCTGTCTGGTGACTGTTTTGATGACAAGAGTTAGGATTTTAGTTCCCTAACCTGTATTAAGGTAGTACGTACACCTGTCTGGGTGACTGTAATTGTTTGAAGAGAGAATTTTAGTCCCTAACCTGTATTAAGGTACTAAGTACAAGAGTGTGGTGACTCTAATGGTCACAGAAAAGCTTGGATTCCAATCTGTATCACCCTGCCTATATCCTCCTAGATTAGTCCTGAGAAGGACTGTTCTGGTCACTGGAAATCTTGGACTCCGATCTGGATCACCCTGCCTATGTCCTCCTGGATTAGTCCTGAGAAGGACTGTTGTGGTCAGCAGCAGTTTGCAGCCCTGATCCGGATCTACCTATGAGGGCCGCAAATCTGTCCCTAATCAGCAGCAGACACTCTCCCTACACTCACTGTCTGGAAGGCTGTGTGCCGAGCACAGCGCGCCGGGACTTATAAAGGCTCGGTGACGCTGTGCAGGCCGGCCAATCACTGCTATACCACAACTAACAGGGCTGTGGCATTGCAGTGGTCTGTCAGCCAATCCCTGCACGTGGGCTGGCTCTCAAAAGAGCGCCAACATGGAGAGATGACGACCACGAGCACAGCACGAGTATCGCGAGATTACTCGGTGCTCGGCGAGTCGCCCGAGTACAGTGATACTTGTGCGAGTAACGAGTAGTGCCAAGCATGTTCGCTCAACACTAGTCCTCATATGACAACATGACTTGCATCACTCGCCCCACAACATCTTGTCACTGACTCTACCAAGGTATGATTTGCTCCCCAACATTCAGTGCTTAAGGAGGCAAAGTGTCAAGACTGGAGACAAAGGGAATAAGCTGTTGGAGGATCGTATATTTAGTTGTGGTGGTACAAGAGAGGGGTGAGGTGGGTAATTTTACCTGCAATCAGGGGAACAGTCAACTAGCATTTAATGTGGTTGTGTTCTACTTTGACAACCCCTTCTCATTTCCCATGTTTGCCCATATTAAAATAAAAAAGCTTATACTCACCTCCCATGTCGGTACCATTCCAGCAGTGTAGGCACTCATTCTGTGGGGGCTCACATGGAGTGGTTATGGCATGCAAGCCCTGTACTCAATCACCACCAGCTTCATTGTCCCTTGCTTTGGAAAAATAAGGGACCAAGAGGAATTTTAAGGCTGCGGTCGCTTTCTTAATCCCTTTTGATGTTTGAAAGATCCAAAAGCTTGAACAATGAAGCCAGCACTAATTGGAATGTGGGGCTCACAGGACAACTTCATGTGAGTCCAAGTGAGAGAAAATGATGACAGCGCTGGAACAAAGCCAGCAGTGGAGGTGAGTATAAGGTTTTTTTTTTGTTTTAACTGGGGATAACATGAGAAAAGGGAGGAAGTTGCGCAAGGGCAATCCCTTTAATGTTTTTGATGCAAATGTACTGTACATTTTTAAAAACTTTACAAACAATTAGGCTGCTTTCACATCAGCGTTTTTCGCTGATCGCGGCAGTTGCGGTCAAAAAAACCAACTGCCGCGATTACCGCATAACGGCTGCACTTGCAGTTCACTTACGGCAAGCCCCATACCAAGTCTATGGGGCTTGCTGCAAGTGCGGTTTTGGCACTTGCGGCAGGTGCGGCAGCGAAAAAAACGCGGCACACCGCGGTGTTTGGTATTTTGGGCCAAAATAGCGCAAGCGCGTAACCCACCATCAAGAGCCCTCATGCTTACGCGTCCTAACCATATGTTTGACCATATGTTTGTTTAGTGGCTAAACCACCAAACATTGAGCGATTCACCAAAGTAGGACATAAAATATCTAAAAAAACTCACCAAAATTTCACCACTTCAAATACCCATTGCATCTAGCAGGAGGCTGCTGGCTCCTCTGAGAGGTAGCGCACGTGTCTGTATACTGGTGCTCAGTCTCCTGCAACCTAAAGCATGGTGGCGATTGTAGCACCTGCAACCAGCCATGCTGACAGGGAGGAGACTGGTGGCATTTAAAGACACAAGGCTACCATAAGAAGTCAGCCAATCTAGTCCATGTGATACATAGTGTCAGAGCAGCCTATTGGTCACGCCCATAGCTATTCGACAAGGCGGGCTGCTCGCACCAAATACATGCATCACAAGTGGCAGACGCCCCCCATAGGACCCAGCCTCAACTGCAAGCAGATAAAAAGATGCAGTGAAACACTATAGATAAAAATATGAGGTGTTTGGTATTTTGGGCCAAAATAGCGTAAGCTTGTAACCCACCGTCAAGGGCCCTCACGCTTATGGAGCAGCCCGCCTTGTCTAATAGCTATGGGCGTGACCAATAGGCTGCCCTGACACTATGTATCCATCCATAGTCCTCCATATTGTATAAGGCACCCCATAGTTCTCCATGGAGTATAATGCATCTCTATAGTTCCCAATATATAATAATGCAGCCTCTATAGTCCTCCCATGTATTAAAAGGTAGCTCCCATTGTCCTCCAAAAAGTAGAATGCACCACACAATCCTCCATATACTATAATGCACTCCCCATAGTCGTCCATGTACTATAATGTAGGTCTATAGTCCTCCATATTTTAATGTGCACCTCATAGTTTTTAATATACACCTCACAGTGTACACCTCATAATTTTAATGTACATCTCATAGTTTTTAGTCTACTGTGAACTTACTGATTAAAAAAAAGAGTACTCACCTCTGCTGGGTCCTCTGGTCTCCATGCGAGCCTGCTGCAGCCTTGCACATCTCAGAGCAAAAACAGCGGAACAATTAACCAATGATTTCAAATGTATCAGCATCTGCAAAGCCTATATAGTTGAGAGTACGATGACAGGCGGGGGCCAGGCAGGGTGCAAGGCATTTGCACTGTACCCCTCTGACATATGGGTCCTATAGCTGCTTCGGGGTCTGCCGCCATTGGGGGTACACCACTGCTGAAAAGACTCTGTATGATGTCCTTGTCATCTGTACTTCATTAGTTATTGCATCATTTAATATTCTATGACGTTTCTTTTGCAATTAATTTCCAATTTCTTAACATGTCATAAATTGAGTATATCTTGCTATACTGTCTATACAGAATATTTAGAAAATAAATGTTTCTCCAATATGGCCGCCCAAAAGAAGTTTTAAAATTCAAAAAAATGCAGTAACAATTTAAAAAAGGCCATGACGTTTTTCTAATCTTAATCTGAAAGTAAAAATAATGTCCCAATGTACCACCCACAGTTTATTATATTGATTGCACAAGCTTCCAGCATATTTTACATTATTTTCAAAGACTCTTTGAAGATCTTATTATTTTGTAAGGCTCCCTGCTGCCAAATTTTATACTTTTTGCACCTATCTCTTTTTGTACATCATCATTCTCCAGATTGAATTGAAGTGAATACGACCTGATGTGCACGTCCATAATACAGCAATTTTCTGATTATTGAGACTCAAAATGAATAAATTGCATTAAAAGCCAAAAAGAAAAACGACTCTAACAAAGTCTCTGCATATTTGTATGCTGCAATAAAACTGGCACTCTACTATGTTGTGCATACTAATCTAACGTGACAATGAAAACAATAGACTGGCACAATTGACAGTTGAGTGGTTCACACAAAGGGTAGTTAAGAATAAACATTTTCAACACAGAGAAAGCATTGCAATTTTTAGGCAAATCTATTATTTGTGAGAAATGATTGCAGTGTTACACACTCAGCATCTTCACTAAATAACTACTTAAAGAAATGCAATGCCTAAGCAAACCAAGAAAATAAGCAGCAAAGGATACAAGATACCATAGCTTTGTTTTCAAATGATGCAAAATAATAGATGGAGCACATTAAATTTTGCTGTATTTTAAATTAGTGTAGCGTAGTGATGAGTGAGCGCTACCTCGTACTATGCGGGTGCTCAGTACTCGTAACAAGTAGTGACGAGTAAGCGTGCTCAGTACTGCTCAACACCCGGGCATGCTTGTTGCTCAACTGAGTATTGTGGGTGCAATAGCGCAATGGTCAAGTTCTCACCCAGGGAGAGAGAGAGAGAAGGAGAGAGAAAGAAATAGAGAGAGGAAAAGAGGGGAAGGAAATGAGAATTAATAGCTTTTTTGAAAAATGCTCATGGACTTCCATTATACTCGATACACGAGTCAAGTCCTTTCAAGCGTTTAAGGGCTCATTATGAGTGCAGAGCACCAGAGCATGGTTGTACACAAGTCGAGTCTGTCCCAGAATCTGAGTGATCACTACAAGTACATAATTGTAACTAGTCATTTCCAGTACTGAGCTTAGAAGAATAGTAGTACTTGCATGTCACTAATAACAAGAAGTTTGTGGCTCGGATGGGTTTATGAGTATAATGAGAGTCAATGGGGAAGTTGAAAATTTTTATTAAAGATCTCCCAGAAAAATACTCCCAGTTGACTTCCAGCTGATTAAATTTCCATAGCAACCCAATCTGGTCAGATGATGCGATTCCTATAGCAATTGCATCAGCTCATCACCAATGTCACTCCCCGCCAGATTCAGTCAGCTTACCCGATCTGATCAAGTGATGTGATTGCTATGGCAATCACATTAGCTGATCATCCACGTCACTCGCCACCAGCTCCGGTCTGATAAGCGATAACTCACTGAGGTCACCTGAGGTCAGTGTTCAGGTAAACATGGTGGCCACTAACAATAACGAGTACCATAGTTACCTGACCTGTCCTCAGGTGACCTCAGGAGTCAGCGGCTTATTCATTCAGCCGAGATGTATTGGAAAGCTGGTAACTTTCTTTGTTTGAGGATAAATAAGTTAACTTTCTTCCTCCCTTTAAAAATATGTTGTACATGCGTTATGTGACTCTGTTTACAATTAATATGCTTAATTATATGTGTGTGGCCCTCTAGTGGCCAAAGGTGAAGACTGCTCCCCGATCTCCAAAGAATATGGTACTTTTGTAAGTGTTAATAATATTTCTTGGTAAGGGGGGCTTAATTTATAAAAGGGAATTGCAGTGGGGCTGAAAGTCAAGAGAGTTCCAACTAAAGAAGATCACAAGCAGGAACCATTATCCATCAAGAATTTGGCTGGACTCATTAGGCAACCCTGGCATTTGAGTCTGAAATCCAGTATGTGGGGCATAACACTAAGTTTGGGTGTGGTGGTCACCTCCTGCTTCTGGCAGGTAACCTAGATAATGGCTGTCCCCTTCAGTACTAATTTAGTGGATCTTGGTATATACTCAGGTGAACTGGTTCTATTGTGCAAGCGGTGAAGGAATTTTTGTCTGGCAGCTCCCTATCGTTCCTTTGAATGTGTCCCCGTTAATGGGGTAGGGTTGGAGCTGCGGTAGACTTTACGAATTCAGGGCAAGTCACTGTGATGTTGTGGGACAAGAGTTAAGAGGTACCTGGACGAGGGGAACAGTCTATGACAAATTATGCAACCGTGAATAGCTCTAACATTGCAGATATGTCCCCGTGTTTAATGACAATGTTTTAGCAAAACTTTGATAAGGAATTTAATTGACTGTTTTATTTGACCCTCAATGAGGATGAAATAAAACTGAACTTTTGCACTGGGGAGCTGGCTAAGGCCGCTTAGCGGCCAGGGCCCTGCAATGCGCATTGCTACTGAGGCTCTCTATGGCCAGCATCTTGAAAAAATGCCTATTAAAGTAGAAGAAAAACTTTGCAGCACTATCTAGTTGTGTTAAAAATCATTAATTCTGTCAGTTTAAAAGAAAGCAGGTAAAGTACAGGATATAGGTGTAGCAGCTTATACTATAGCTGTTTTGCACCCGGCTGGGGTTTAATACCTATCAGACCCCTAGAAGTACTAATTGAGTGCAAAACAGGTATAGTCCACGCTGCTATACCCACATCCTTTACTTCACCTGCTTTTTTTAAAACTGACGGTATACATTTTTTTAACACAACTGGTGACTGCTGCTGGGTTTTTCTACTACCATAAGCAATTTATATGGACTGTTTTGCTGAGTACCCACCTATTATGTTTCAGGGTTGTATGTAGCTTAAGCCATATGTTAAGTGTGCCTGATAAGCTGATGTTCGCATGATCCCTTATATCCAATGGTGCATAGTCTTTTCTCTTGTTTGTGTGTTTGGCTGGGGTCACACATAGAAATCCGTTTTTGGAAGTGATTTCCATGACCAATCCGTTTTTTTTTGGATGCTTTTTGAGCCTCCTGCACCCTTGAACGTTTTTGGACTTACCGGTAGTCATTTTTTGACCAAAATTTAAAAAAAAAGGATCCGTTTTTTTAAGGCACCCCAAAAAATGGATCCGTTTTTCCATAGGGCCCATGTTAAAAAATTTTTTTTTAAAAACGTACCCCAAAAACGTTGCTAGCAATGTTGAGTTTTGGCTCAAAAACGGACCTAGCAATGTTTTTAGGTGCAGAAAAAAACGGACAGGGTGTTTATTACATCTAATCCGTTTTTCTATCAGTTTTTGGACTTAGAAAAAAAAAATGCCAAAAATGAAGCCAAAAACGGACCAAGGGCTTATGTGTGACCCTAGCCTTTCTTTTATCTTGAAGATATGCAATGACACAGTAATAGCTGAGAAGCCTCACAAACTGATAACTTGCTTGCAGGGATGTGTTTACACACAAGAAAAACAAAAATATATTAGCAAACTGCTAACCTGCGTGCAAAGATTCAGTCATACACAGGAACATCCAAGATGTATAGACAAACTAATAACTTGCTTGCAGAGGTGAGATTACTTACAAGAATAGCAGAGATATGCTTGTTACTATAGCTTGACAGCAGAACTAAGAGTACAATAGCACTGGAATTGCTAGACAGAGCTTGGAAATAGTACTTATTTGCTAGAATGCAGGAAATAGAAGCTGAAAAGCTGGAGGAAGATGAGGCAATCTGCAGCAAAAGCGCTTGGTAGCAAGGTGCTATACTTCCTGAATACTCAAGTCAAGTTTCAGGCGGTGGGTGACTGTACGAACCTAAGGTCTAGAATATCCATGGAATAAGTGATAAGTTGTTAGTCAATCAGATCCGACCATGGAAATCTGCACTGATCGTCTGCAAAGCACTGAGCTCATGTCTTTATGGTAGCCACCCAGTCAATAAATAGAGGAGCAGTCAGGACTATTTTTTGATAGGTAATAACTTGTTTTCTCTGGACTATCCCATTAAGTTGATTTACTAACTAAAGATCATTTTTGTAAATGTTGTTGAATAATATTTCTTCTGCAAATAACTTTAGTATAAGATTTATGCACCACCTCCAATCCAGCAGTTCACTCAATGACTCCTCTTTACGGTGCCTGATTCTGTATCAATTATCACTTGTGTTAACAGCTAAGATAAAGGATTTTTGCTGTGATATCGCTTGCATTGCATTATTCATGGGGCGTGCTGCAGTTGCTAAAGACTTGTTACAGCAATATTTTTATAAACCAGCCAAAAGGTGAAGACACAAGTGAAATTTAAACACAAGTGTTACAGGAAGTGCTAAGCGAAAGTTCTCGCTGTGAGTTCACTTTGTCTTCCCTGATCAACCTCTGTGGATAAAAAAATATTTAATTTTATCATTCATAATCTGATTAAGAAGGATTTAAAGATTCGTATTCCTTTGTGTACAGTAATTAGTATTTAATTAGTTTTATCATTTTTCGACAAGTTTTGCATGTAATATATTGATAAAAATTGTTTGCGTGTAAGTGAGAGATACAGAAAGACCAGCTTTAAGTCCAGACGAATTTCCTTTCCCGCTCTTCTACTAAGAACTGAGACCTATGTTTTAGACATGCTGCATAACACCCTACTAAAAAGACTGTCAATAGACTCATATTGCCGAAACCACTGTCAGCATGAATCAGAGCCTAGCTGAATGATTATACCCAGGGAAGTCTTTATCTTAAAGACATTGTCCTCTACTAGGACAACACCTTCTGATTCCACTTGAGTCTACAATTAAAAATAAAAGAG
Source organism: Allobates femoralis (assembly GCA_033576535.1). Lineage (NCBI taxonomy): Eukaryota > Metazoa > Chordata > Amphibia > Anura > Aromobatidae > Allobates > Allobates femoralis. The sequence continues at coordinate 185,028,497 of JARQOC010000007.1, forward strand.
CCTGTACTCAACTCCCATGCTGACACCATTTCAGTGCTGTTGGTAATAGTGGTTCAGGCTCACGTGTCATTGGGATGTCATGTAAACCCTGTGTTTAGAAGTGTATTAGCCAGGCACATGAGCGCTCCCACATTCGGAACCAATCAATTGAACTTCAATTTTTTTCCTCATTCTGAATTTGGGCAGCCTGGAGCAGCATACCATAGGAGCCTTACCAGATCCTAAGAGATCGATGTGCCATTGTATAAAGATACACTATAGGTGAGTGCACTTGCTTATACACTGAGGTCTGCACATTCTGCTTTTTTATCCCCTCTAGACCTACAGCCTAAAACCCCATGTTTAGTCACCACTGGCTTCCTTCCTTCTCAATGCCTTCAGTCCAAATGAACCATCAACAGGAAGTAAGCGGCAGCCGCAGCACCTCTTCCTGTTGATGAACTCATTTGGTCAAAAGTTGGGAAGACAAAAACTGGTGGTGATTGGATGTGGGGCTTACATGACATCACAATGTCACATGAGCCTCAAACTGTGATTACTGACAGCCCTGGAATGGTGTCAGCAAAGGACATATTACAGGCTTTTTATTTTTAATGGGTAAAGCAAGAAGAATTAAAAAGGTTAGGAGTGGATAACCCCTTTAAGCAAGCATTTCAAAGAAAGCATTATTTAAAGGCAACTTGTCAGGTTTCTTGGGCACCCAGAAACACAAAGAGTTTTGGGTGCATATCTGTACTCTCTGCCTAAAAGTCCCAGCATGTACTAGCATACATAAAAAGCATGACCAGAATTGCAGACAACTTGTGATAATACACAGTGAGCCTCTTTGAAGGTTGTTCAAGTCCTCTGAAGATGCATTTTGCATACTTAATTTCTAAGAGGAGCATTGCATGGATTATTAGCCTTCTTACCCTGGCTTGTCAGACATTTTACACTCCACAACAAGTGACTTTTAGAATGAGCATTTACTGAGTCAAGATAAAGAGAAAGAGAGAGAGCTCATAAGGGCATAGACACACTACGCCAGATGTATGCAAGATATTTGCATGAGTCTCTCATGACTCACCTGGCATGGCCACTGGTTCTCTGGACAGGAGTGCGGAGCTGCTTGTGTTTCTATGCAGCTCCACGCTCCCATTCAGACAGAGGGTGGCTGTTCCGGGTCAGTTATGCGAGACTCAAGAGAGTATCTCGCATGCATCTCGCATAGTGTGTCCCTGTCCTAAGTCTGTGTGTATTTAATTAATCTTCCTTGACCCAGCCTTACACTGCAGGTATGAACTGTGCATTGTGAAATTTGGTGACAGGTCTACTGAGAAGATGTAGTTTGATTGGGTCATATAAAAAGGACCAATAAGGGTAGGGCCTGATGTGGCCAAACTTCCCTCCTTCTGATTTCCATTTGCTGCATAATTTTCTCTACAAACATGAGGCCATTGGTCTACTATAGTTGGGTTGAGCGTGGTCCGTGCTGCAGCAGTACCACCGCCGCACCAACCTACACTAAAAATAAAAAATATATATTTATAATGAAAATATGATTCATACCCTGTTATCTTCTGATTATACATTTTCTTTATCTCTTTAATAATTTAATTTCAGGAGAATGGTAGTTGGCAGATGCACTTAAATATTACATTTGATATCTTGTCAGAGATGTTTCTACTTTGATAATGAAATACTTATGCTTTATGTCAGTAAAGTAAAAGGGAAAAGAAAAAAACATCAGTTTATGAGTTTGTAATCTTGACATGCAAAAATGTTTTCCATCAGATTTATCTCACACATTTAGTCTCTCTCTATCTTTTTGTGCTTGCGGAAAATAATGACACCTGCTATTTGTGAATGCAGTCTCTCAAGCTACGCTCCCTGTAAGTGGATAGTTAGCCTGATCGTACATTGCAAAGCACAAAACAAATTTCATCAGTATAATCTCCATTTTAGAAAACGAAGCACAGACATTTCTATAGAATTTTGTATTAAAGGCACTTTTTGAAATGATCTTACCAATTTACTGAGAGCAAAATATTGATAGGCATGCTCAAGCAAGGAAAGATTAAGCTTGCTGAATTAACACCGCCTAAATCCCCGGAGTGACATGGATGCCCCTGTCTTGAGATGGTTATTTTGCTAAATACATCTTTGCCTTTGAAAATTATCATTCCTTAACATCAATCTTTGATAATTTCTAGTCATTTAATATATGTAGTATTCTGCAGATCTAAATTAAAATTAAGAAAGAAATATGATGCAAATAATCCTGTTTTGAATTGAAACCTTTTTAATGAACTTGCAGAGTAAAGTGTAGTTTACTCATAGTTTGATGCATTGATGCTATAAAAGAATTTATGAGTAGTGTTTAATCAGTTAGAATAACTGTAAAACAAAATTGAAGTTTTTGATCAACATGGCAGATCCTTAGGCTAGGGTCACACCTGCGGTTGGGCTTGTAGATCCTGATCCAGTTTTGAGCATTAAAAATGCTCTAAACCGGATCTGGAACAGCAGCTATAGGCTTCAATAGAAAAATCGGAATGCACTATTTGCAATCCGGTTACCCGATCCGTTTTGGAGCCTGAAAAATCAAGCAGGCTGCATCTATCGCGCTGGTTTCAAAACTGGATCTGTTTTTTTTATAATGGGAGTCTATGGGAACCGGGACCGGTACCGCAAGGTACATAAATGAATAAATTTGTAAATTTATAAATTTGGTTTCTGCAGCAAAAACGGATCCTCACAAAATGCAGCCAAAATGATGTGTGTGAAAGTAGCCTTAGCGCTCAATGTAGGAAATAGGGATGAGCAAAGCAAACTGTAAAGTCTGGTGTTCATTCTGAACACACACTTTACAATATAAAGTCAGTGTTTGGGTTTAGAGTCCAGGTGTTTTACATATGCAAACCCCTGGAGCAAGCACCGCTGTGTTCGGGTACACACGGTGCTCTGCCTAGTGCAAGCTACATGCAGTGATTGAATGGCTTGCACTGGGGGCAAAATCAGCATTATCAAATGTAGTGTGTACAAAAAAAGAGAATGAAAAAAACCTGGCTATCCCTCTCTCCGAAGTGCTTTGTTTATTGCTACTCTATCTAGGCAGAGAGCAGAACTGTCCAATCAGTGACTTCCAATGAGGTTCCAGTCAAGTTTGGGTCAGAAGTTTATATAAAGTCTCACTGAACTCCCAAACTTCCACGAGTCCACTCATCTCTAGAAGTAAAGCCATGCCTAGAAATGCTTGGCAGTTGTTTATTCCCCTCTTCATAGTGAGATGCTTAGTCAAGCCAAATTTGAATGTATGAATGAAGGAGAGGGGGAAATAGATTAGAAATAAAAGCTAACTCAATAGGGGTGGAAATATCATTGGTGAAGCCTGTGCTACCGCACAGCTGCCAATAGGGAATGGGGCACTAATACCACCTCCAAATCAACAAGGACCTACTCACAAATAGAAATATTGCACTACAAATGGCCGATATATTGTTTTTTATACAGGGTCCCTTTTCTGTCTGTGTCTACCACTGTATCTGAGGAAATGTGCATACTAAATCTTATTCATGCGCCATAACCTGCCTGCAAAAGCACTAACTAAACACTAAACATGATGAACATAAGCAGTGCAATATAAAAACAACTTGCTGATCATATGCTCAGCCTTTTAAACTTTTTAATTGCTCCAGGTTTCCAAAGATGCAAAGCGGTTAAAAGACATTCCCTGATGGTGGCTTCTGCTTTGTAAGTCACGCACTAGTTTATCCATTATTAGTGATGAGCGAGCATGCTCGCCACTACTCGGTACTCGCACGAGTATCACGGTACTCGGGATGCTCGGCGAGCACCAAGTAGTGGCCCGATACTCGTGCTCATGCTCAAATCCACCTCCCTGCATGTTGACACTCTTTATAGAGCCAGCCCACATGCAGGGATTGGCTACCAGACATTGTAATGCGACAGCCATGTTGTTTGTGGTATTACAGCGATTGGCTGGACGTCTTTATAAGACCCGACCGCGCTGTGCTCGTCACTCTGCTCCATATACAGGCAGTGTAGGGAGAGGTGCTGCTGATTAAGGGACAGATTTGTGGCTTTTCAGCTAGTTTAGGCGCAGGGCTGCTAATCTAATTACCACAACAGTCCTTCTGAGGACTAATAGAGCTGTATACAAGCAGACAGGGTATATAAGAAAGTTAGGTGTGCCAGTATACCAGCCTGCATCACATCTGTCGCTGGTTTGCTGTCTTGAAATCTCCTCTATCCATCCCAAAACAGTCCTATTAAGGATTCATTTAAATCTCTATAGGCAAGAGGGGTATATAGCTCCATTTACTGGACCTCACAAGACGCTGTCTACCTGTATGCAGCATTTGTAGCAGGTGTGTATCCTGTAATATCTAAGTTTTCATCTATCCATCCAAAAACAGTCCTATTAAGGATTAATTGAAATCTCTATAGGCAAGAGAGGTATATAGCTCCATTTTCTAGACCTCACAAGACGCTGTCTACCTGTATGCAGCATTTGTAGCAGGTGTGTAGCCTGTGATATCTAATTTTTCATCTCCCCATCCCAAAACAGTCCTATTAAGGATTAGTTTAAATCTGCATAGTCAGGAGGGGTAATATAGGCCAATTGTCTATAACTCACAAGACGCTGTCTACCTGTATGCAGCATTTGTTGCAGGTATCTAGCCTGTAATATCTAATTTCATCAATCCATCCAAAAAACATTCATTGAAATGCTTCAGTTAGTTGAACACAGGAAGTGTATATAGCACACCATTCAAAATGCGCAAGGCCGGTGGCAAGGGACCAGGAAGTGGATGTAATGCTGGTGCATGCAGAGGCCGGGGCCGTGGGCAAGCTCGAATTGGGCCAAGAGAAATGCCAACATCACCTCGTTCGACCTTCCTGTCCCCATTTCTAGGGAACCGCAGCAATACACCACTTTTAAATCAAGAGCAGTGTCAACAGATTGTTAGTTGGATAGCAGATAATGCTTCCAGTCAGTTAGGCACCACCACAAACACTCTGTCTTCCACATGAAGTGTCAGTAGCCATGAGACTGGACCGCATATTCGTCATCCTCCTTCCTCCCACCATGTCGAGTGTAATCCCACACTTGGACACTCTGAAGAGCTGTTCACTATGCCCTTCATGGATTCGGGCCTCTCACCCGCTCCACTTCAACTGGCGCCTGAGGAGATCGTATGTAGCGATGCCCAAATATTTGAGCAGCCACGGTCGCACGAACGCGACGGTGGGTATGTGTCACAACAAGAGGTGGATGATGATGTGACATAATTGCCAGACAGTCAGGAAGAGGACCAGGGTGCGTAAGTGGAAGATAACATGGTGGATGATCCAGTAACTGACCAACCTGGCAGGAGAACATGCAGAATGAGAACAGCTGCGAACATGAGGAGGGAGGCATAGCATCACAACAAGCCGGAAGAAGCAGAGTGGTGTCCACAGACAGAAGGCGGGCAACCGTTCCTTGTAACAGCAACACAACACAAGTTGCCAGTACAAAAGTTAGGTTTTCTCGAGTCTGGCAGTTTTTTAGGGAGTCTGCAGAGAATTCCAAAAAGGCCATTTGCAACACCTGCCATACGAGCATCAACAGGGGTAGCAAAAGTAGCAGCCTGACCAACACCAGCATGATCAGGCACATGGCAGCAAAGAACCCGACTATGTGGGACTTACAACAGGGTCCAGGAGCAGTGTCTACGGGTGACACCACTGCTTCTTCCACTATTGTGCGTGCTAGCCAATCGCCTGTCAATAGTGCATGTGAAGAGTCCTCCTGTCCTGCACCTGACGTTGTATAATCAGAAATGCCACCATCATTAACCACGTCCTTGTCCCAGCGCAGCGTTCAGATATCAATACCCCAGTCATTAGAAAGCAAGCACAAGTACGCTGCCAACGCCCCACATGCCACACTCCTAAATGCACACATTTCGCGACTGCTTGCGCTGGAAATGTTGCCTTTTAGGCAAGTGGAGACGGAAGCAATACGCAACCTGATGGCTGCGGCCGTCCCTCGTTACTTGGTCCCCAGCCACCACTATTTCTCCCGGTGTGCCATCCCTGCATTACACAAGCACGTGTCCCAAAACATCTGAAAGACCAGGCAGATCATTGGCTCACACCGCTGAACCTAGAGCCAGGCATGGTCGTGTGTGACAATGGCCGGAACCTAGTGGTAGCTCTGAGGCAAGGGGAGCTCACACATGCTTGGCCCATGTGCTGAACCTGGTGGTGTCACGCTGGGAGTGGGGAAGACACCCAGCGTAGGATAACGACGGGGGGGGGGAATCAGGAGTCCCTAATGCTAAGGGCACAAGAAGGAGACGGTGACCCCTAGACTTCCTAGAGCTGACCCTGTCTGCCCTAACGTCCCTATACAGTCTCCTCAACTGTCGCCGACCACGAACCTCGTCCCTCTCTGATCCTAGATCTATCCTATCTAAGGATCAGATGGAGAGGTTCACTAGACCCCTCCACTATCAACTAAAGACAAACACCAGGGAAGACAGACATTTGGGAAAAGGAAACACTTATCTGACAGCAGAACACAGCAACCTCCACAATCTCAGCTTCTGCTGGAGCAAGGATAAAGTGTGCACAAGGAACTATCACCTGCACCGAGGAAGGGTAATGAACCTCCTTATAAAGGTGGAAGGAGTCTGCTGGGTCCTAGTGACCTACAACATTGGTGGATAAAACCAGACCGAGCGCAAGACCTCCACAGCCGTCTCCCCATAATAGAGAGATCTCATCACACCTTCTCTCCATCAACACAGAAGGTAAATGCCCCTGAAAGAGACGGACCATCCTCCACCATTATGGCTGATGGGCCAAACGCTGGGATCGTCTGCGCGTGGCCTCCACCCTGTCATCCGTGCCACCCGTGACAGGTGGTTCAGAAGTTTCTTAAATCCTACCCAGAGCTGCCGGATCTGCTCGTCAAAGTATGCCGCCTGTGTGCCCATTTTAGAAAGTCACCTAATGCTTCGGCCGCCCTTGCTGGGTTTCAGCAGCGTTTGCAGCTTCCGGCTCACAGACTGGTGTGTGATGTCCCCACGAGTTGGAATTCCACCCGGCAGATGTTGGTCAGGATTTGTGAGCAGAAGATGGCAGTTGTTGACTACTAGCATCAACTAGGCCGTCGGTATTCGGTTCAAACTCCACACATAAGACATCTGGAGTGCACATATGTACAATCTTCCAAAACTTTGAGGACTCCACCAAGATGGTGAGCGGCGACGAAGCCTTCATTAGCGTCACCATCCCGCTTCTCTGTATTCTAAAATGCTCTCTGCTCAAAATCAAAGACGATGCATTGCAGGCGGAGCACAATGAGATGGAGCAAGGAACCAAAGTGGGTGATTACACACGGCCCAGCCTCACCTTATCCCAATGTGCATTGGGGAACAATGACGAGGAGGACGAGGAAGTGGAGTTATAAGAATAGGAGCTAGTTTCATGCGGAATTGAAGGTACTACCTGCACAACCGCCATGCCGTTGGTCCAGCGTGGATGGCCAGAGGACAGGGACGAGGAGTAGGAGGAAGAGGCCAGCATGGTCAGTCATCCTGTTGTTGATGACCCTGAAGTCTTGCCTGTTACCAGTCTGGCGTGCATGGCTGACTTTATGTTACGCTACCTGTCCCGTGACCTTCGCGTTATCAACGTGTTGACGGACACTTATTACTGGTTGGTAACACTTTTAGACCCACGCTACAAGGATAACTTTATTTCTCTTATTGCACCAGTAGAGAGGTCTACAAAAATGCTGCAGTACCAGAAGGCCCTTGTTGGGGCATTAATCAAAAAATTCCCTTCGGAAAACGCCGGCAGCAGGGGTCACAGTTCGGTGGCCAATCAAGGCGTCCAGGAGAGAGAGCCACAACTTCAATCCAGTAGAGGTAGAGGAACACTCTCAGGGATATGGGAGAGTTTTCTCAGCCCCTCTGTTAGCACAGGCCCTGAGGCGTGGGGTATTGTCACAAGGACTGCAAAGTTTGTAAAGATGGTAAAGGAGTACCTTGGCGACCGTACAAAAGTGCTCTGGGACTCTTATGTGCCTTATAATTTTTGGGTATCGAAGCTGTACAATACACTTCGGCATACTGACTGATGCCATTGGATACAGCAGGCCAAGGCAAGATGGTTCACAACAAATCAAGAGAGACCAAAGTCCAAAAATATATATTTTACTGAATTTCAAATTCGTAACAACTACATACAGCAAATATATGTTTCATGTACAACTCACTTGCTAAAGGCAGGCATGGGCACTTCTCCGTTACATCAAATGGCAGTTCCTTTTTCTTGTACTTCACATACTTTCTTCAGCTATTGTGTTCTGGTCTAAACATTCTTCTACAAACACAGGTGACATTGTTCTTTCTCCGACTCCCAGCAAAGCAATGGTGCTGACTTTCATGTTGAGGTTCACTTTCTAGTACTGCTTCAACCTTTCATCAGCAGGATTTCCCTTAGCATCTGATGTATTTTTTCTGATTTCTTTTCCCATTTTCTCATTTCACCTCCAAGTAGGCAGACCTTTTCTTTCTACCGCTCTTTCTCCAGACATGCACCTCCCACAGCAAGCTGACTAATCTTTGTAGGACTCTCCCTTCTTAAGGCAGTATGTGTGAAGGGCTGGATAATTCTTTGTGCCAATTTATGTCCTCTAATCCCACAATGAACGAATTCTCTATTTTCAGCTGTGACACCAACTGCTATTATGGGATCACTTCCTGGCGCCATCTCTAAACTCCAATACCATTTTTCTTTTCTCTCAGTCTGCCCTTCATTCTTCATCTTTTGTGAGATTCAATACTGCTGACTACACCAAGTGATACGTGACTGGGGGCAGTAACCATGGAACAGGTACTAATCTTCTATGCTCACCATGCTAAATAAAAATATGGATCCTGGCTAAGTGTGCCTCTTTAGTGGTCATTACTGGGTGATACACATCCACGGACTGTTTGTTGCCATTGGCTATGGCAGGCCAGGACCAGATGGTTCATGACAAATTAAGAGAGACCAATGTCCAAAAATATATTTTTACTGAACTTCAACTTGTTAATAATTGTATTCATCAAATAGTAAACACTTCGATTTGTCTACCCATATAACTCCTACAGTCAACTAGTCTAAACAGTTAACCCTACTTGGGCCCAACTAAATATGTCATTTACCAAACACATAACACCATTTATAAAATCACATTTTCTTTAAGGCGGGTGTAGGCAGAGCTTTCACTTCCTAAGGCTGGTTTCAGACTTGCGCAAACTGAGCACAGGCACCACTCGTCCCTATGTTTAACATGGGGATGGAGGTGCCTGCGCTCAGGTGCAGATAGCAGTGCGCACCCATTCACTGTAATATGTGATTTGTGCGCATGCGGATGCTTGAGCACAAATCACACAGTCTCATCCGCACCAGGAACACGTACAAATCATACATTGCATCGAATGGGTGCGCACAGGGTGCGCACAACAATCTGCATCAGTCCGCAGGCACCTGCTTCCCCATGTTAAACATAGGGACTTGGGGTGCCTGCGCTCAGCTTGCAGATCCCCTCTGCAGGACGCTGCGGAGGGGTCTGCATGTCTGACACCAGCCTTACACATACAGAATCAGGGTTATCAGCGCCTCTGTTTCTTTTGTTAGGGAATATCTAAAAAACAACAAAACAATTAATGCAGCAAAAGCAGTTACTGTTACAATAAGCAAGGAAGAGTGGTATGGGTTTCCTTGAAAAGAAATGTCGTAGCATTTCCCAGAGTAAAAGGTTTTAGAAGTACTAAATTAGTACTAAAATATCAGTAGATCGAAATACCATACCTGCTCGAATCAGTAGTGGTATGATCTTAATAAAAGTCTTTGTATTTTCTTTAAAATCCATGATGAAAGAGAATCTTGAAAGGCGTTTCCCTAGTACACCTACATAGAGTAGCATGGAGAGATAAATTTAACACTGACAAGACACTTTTGGCCCATCGGCCGGCCACTCCTACCTGGGAAGGTTCACCAGTGTTCCATGTTTTTGCCATTTGTGGATAATGGCTCTCACTATGGTTCCCTGGAATATCTAAGCTTTAGGAATGGCTTTATAACCTATTCCAGACTGATAGATCTCAGTTACTTTGTTTCTCATTTGCTCCTGAATTTCTTTGGATCGCGGCATGATGTTTAGCTTTTGAGGATCTTTTGGACTACTTCACTTTGTCAGATAGGTCCTATTTAAGTGATTTGTTAATTGAGAACAGGTTTGTCACTCAAGCCTGGATGTGGTTAAGGAAATTTAACTCAGCTTCCCAAAGATGTGATAAATATACTTAATTTATGTTTTAAGGGAGGAGTCTTTTTTCACACAGGGCCCTGTAGGTTTAGATTTTATTTTCCCTTAATAATCAAGACCTTCATTTATAAACGGCATTTTGTGTTTGTTTGTTACCTTTATCTAATATTTAAATTTGTTTGATCTGAAACCTTTAAGTGTGACAAACAGGCAAAAGAATAAAAAATTAGGAAGGGAACAAAACACTTTTTCACACAACTGTATAAACAGAGACAAGGAAATGTATTACCAAATTGAATTTACATCGATTCAAAAATGATTTAACAGTGCTAATGGGAAGACCACTAAGTAGTCCTTGGTCTAGTACTGCCTGAGATGGTTGGCATCCTAAAAGCAACGCAAGATTTGGTGCCCCCACTCAGCATAGATTTTCTCTGCCTGTCCATAAAAGCCTTACCAAAGGGCGCCCATCAAACAAGGTTGTATGCAGAATAACAAGGTGACACACAAGAAAAATGCCGAACAAAACCCAGTGGTGATAACACCCCCCTCAAAAAAAAACAAAAACAAAGTAAAAAGCGCAAGCTATCCCCATCAGAGTCAATGTTGAAATGAAAAAAGGAATATCATTAAGCATCATGAGAATCAATGTTCACATAAAATATGAAAGGCAACAACTGCTCCCCTCTCCTCCTGTACAGTACCTGTCTGTGCCTTATACTTGTCAGGGATGGAACATTTCAGTGACGGCACACTGAGTGAACCTGGTGGAGGGTGGGACAGAGTGACAGCATGGGACATCACAAATCCCATACACACCAAGAGTAGTTGACACAACTTCCATCATGGTTTCCATCTACTCATATGCCAGTTTCTGTCTCTACTCCTCCTCCTCATCCTCCTCCTACGTGTCATTCTGCAGCCCTCAAATCAATTGTTCACAGGGCCTGCAAACCTGAGCTTAGTGAGGGCCCAGAGCTGGCCCTGTAACATATGTTTGGCAGAACCCTTCTTTGTTTACTTGGGAGGGCCCTTTATGCATTTTGGAAGGTCATCCATTTTACATTTGGGAGGGCCCTCCTCTATTCATTTGGTGCTGAACCCACTGCCTTAAGAAAAAAAAAACACAGCATAACCAAAGCCATGGTTGCTGGCACTGAAGGTCATCTCATCTGCACATTAGGGAGGGCCCTTCTTTATATATTTGTGAGAGCCCTTCTATATACTTTGGAAAGGGCCCTCATCTATTCTTTTGGGAGTGCCCTGTATACATTTTGGTGGGCCCTCCTTTATACATTAAGTTGGGTTCTCCTCTATATTTTGGGAAGGGCCCTCCTGCATTAATTTGGGAGGGCCCGCTATACATTTGGGATGGCTCTCCTGTATACATTTGTGAGGGGCATCTTTTATACAGTTGGGAGGGACCTCATCAAGTGGACTCCCATTGCTATAGAGGGGACTCCCAACCCCAGCTTGGATGGGCTGGAGAGGAGGAGGTGTGGGCGAGGCAGCATGAAGAGAGGATGGGTATTGTTCCTCATGTTGGTGACAGAGGAACTTTGCCTGTTTGAAGGTTGGCCCACATGGCACAGTTCCTGTGTAGGTGTCTGTTTTAAGACCCTCGCGTGATACACATTTTCGCCAACAACCTATTCTGGTTAGCCACCTTTATTGACCAACGCTACAAGGAGAAAATTTCTTCTCTCCAAAAGGTTTGCATAGTGGAATCCTTCAAGAGGTGCCATTGTACATCACTTGCTGAGAACATCACCCTCTGACAACACTGACGGCAGAGGTACCGGCTCTTTTTAACAGCAAGGATTAATGGGGAGAGACATGCACCCCTGCTAAAACTGAGGTGGGGGAGAAATGTGCACAAACTGAACCATTTTCAATAAACCAGCACATAAGCAAGGCTATCTGTGTCTGTAACAATGCCAAGGAGATAGAAGTTGAACAACATGCTAAAGGGACGCTTAACTGACCATACCTACATCATTAATGATGATTCACTTCCCTTTAATTATTGTGTGTCCAAGTTGAACACTTCGTCTGACCTCTCCTTATACGCCTTGGAGGTGCTGGCCTGCTTTGCTGCTAGTGTCATGTCAGAGCGTGTTTTCTCTTACGTTATGGCAATCAATCATCACTAGTGATGGGCGAGTCCTAAATTACTCGGAATCGCTTGACTCTAGCGAGTCCGAGCCCGGGACTCGCTACTCGTTGCGAGTCTAGCGAGTCCAATGTTAATGAATGGGGAAGCGAGTAATAGCGAGTAGTGTGTGATTTACAAATCGCAGATGTGTCTCGGAAGCTTCAGCTTGAAGCAATTCTACTTTTGTCAGAGACTCTGACAAAACTAGGATTGGCATTGACTTGCATTGGACTCGTTTACTATGCAAGTAATCGCTGGGAAACTCGCACAGTAAGGAGTCCGGCTGTCTGCTCTGTACAGGCTGCCGCAGCTCCAGGGTCCTAGAGCCTGTCTGCTCTTCCTGTGTGTAGCAGAGCTGAGATTGTTCTCAGTCTGCTCATCCCTGTGCATAGACATCATTCTATATCTATGCACAGGGATGAGCAGAGAGGACATCGCGTTTTGGACTACGTCGGACGGAAGAGGATTTTTTTAATTAAAGATGGAGTCCCTAATGGCTTTTTTTTTATTTCTAATAAACATTTTTCTCTGTGTTGTGTTTTTTTTAAAACAATTTAATAGAAATTCATGGCGGTCATGTCTAATATTGGCGTGACCGCCATAAATTTCGGGCATAGGGCCAGCTGATAATACAAAGCTGGCCCTAACCTCTTTATTACCCAGCGTGCCACCGCCACCAGGGCCGCTGGAAGAGCGGGGTTCAGCGCCAGAGGATGGCGCTTCAATGAACGCGCCATCTTCTGGGGCGGCTGCGGGCTGCAATTTGCAGCGGGGTGTGCCCAGAAAGCTTGGGCCTCCCTGCGCTGCGGATTCCAGCCCCCAGCTGCTTAGCTGTACCTGGCTAGACATAGAAATTGCGCGGAGCCCCACGCATTTTTTTTTTATTATTTCATGAATTTCATGAAATAATAAAAAAAAAGGGTTCCCCTATATTCTTGTGTCTGGCCAGGTGCAAATAGGCACCTGGGGGTTGGGGGCAGCCCGTCGCTGCCTGCTGGATCCGGCTGGTTCCAGAAATACGGCGAAGCCCACGTAATTTTTTTTCTGAAAAATCAATAAAACAATCCTAAAAAAGGGACTGCATCTTTATTAACCCCTCGCCCATGGTCCAGGGGTTAATAAAGATGCAGTCCCTTTTATATACATTGTTTTATGCATTTGTCAGAAAAAAATTTCACGTGGGCTTCGCCGTATTTCTGGAACCAGCCGGATCCAGCAGGCAGCGACGGGCTGCCCCCAACCCCCAGGTGCCTATTTGTACCTGGCCGGACACAAGAATATAGGGGAGCCCTTTTTTTTTTATTATTTCATGAATTTCATGAAATAATAAAAAAAAAATGCGTGGGGCTCCGTGCAATTTCTATGTCTAGCCAGGTACAGCTAAGCAGCTGGGGGCTGGAATCCGCAGCGCAGGGATGCCCAAGCTTTCTTGGCACACCCCGCTGCAAATTGCAGCCCGCAGCCGCCCCAGAAGATGGCGCGTTCATTGAAACGCCATCCTCTGGCGCTGAACCCCGCTCTTCCAGCGGCCCTGGTGGTGGTGGCACGCTGGGTTATAAAGGGGTTAATACCAGCTTTGTTATACAAGCTGGTATTAAGCCCGAGATTCTTAATGTCAGGCCACGTTTGACCCGGCCATTAAGAATCTCCAATAAAGGGTTAAAAAAACACAACATAGAGAACATTTTTTATTCGAAATAAAAAAAAAAAGCCATTAGGGACTCCATCTTTAATTAAAAAAATCCTCTTCCGTCCGGCGTAGTCCAAAACGCGATGTCCTCTCTGCTACATCCCTGTGCATAGATATAGATATAGATATATGCACAGGCAATGAGCAGACTGAGAACAATCTCAGCTCTGCTACATCATCTCTGTGAGCAGGCGGGCTCTAGGACTCTGGAGCTGCGGCAGCCTGCACAGAGCAGACAGCCGGACTCGGCTCGCAAAGTAACAGCAGTTACTTTGCGAGTTTCCCTGTGATTACTTGCACAGTAATCAGACCAATGCAAGTCAATGGCAATCCTAATTTTGTCAGAGTCTCTGACAAAACTAGGATTGATATTGATTTGCATTGGACTCGTTGCTGTGCGAGTAATTGCTGGGAAACTCGCAGAGTACCGAGTCCTGCGAGTCCCTTACTACTCGCCGAGTAACGAGTCCTAGCGAGTAGACTCGCCCATCCCTAATCATCACTGATAGGTGCACATGACTCTCCACAGAAAATTCGGGCAGACTTACTCTGATTAAATTCAAGAAGGACTAGATTTATAACTACTGTATATACTCGTGTATAAGCGGACTTTTTCAGCCCAAAAATTGGGCTGAAAAGTCCCCCCTAGGCTTATACACGAGTCATATACATATAGTGTGGTGGGGGCTGTGTCCGGGCACTGCAGAAGGCAGGAGGAGGCGGGGGGAGGCTGCAGAATGAGCGGCACGTCACGTGGTGCCGCTCAATAATTATGCATGGGGAGCAGCGCATAGTACATTGCTGCTCCCCTGCACAGTATAGCCTCCGCTGCTGTCTCCCTGCCCCCCCCTATGTATACAGAAGCCCCCCCAGCAGTGATCCATCTCACCCCCTCGGTCTGCACCCGGGTCTTCCAGCTGCTCCGTCTGCGTGCCCCGCGGCTTCTAATACCGGCGTCCGGCCTCCCGCTCTTCCTGTTTGAATGTATCATGTGACCCGCAGTCACATGATCGCAATCAGACAGGAATTGCGGGGAGGACTGAACCCGGTATTAGAAACCACGGGGCACGCAGATGGAGCAGCTGGAGGACCCGGGTGCAGACCGAGGGGGTGAGATGGATCACTGCTGGAGGGGGCCTCTGTATACATGGGGGCGGTGAGACAGCAGGGTAGCTGTATAGCACTGCTGCTGGGCCTGTATACCACTGCTGGGCCTGTATACCACTGATGAGGGGCCTGTATACCACTGCTGGGCCTGTATACCACTGCTGGGGCTGTATACCACTGCTGGGGCTGTATACCACTGCTGGGCCTGTATACCACTGCTGGGCTTGTATACCACTGCTGGGCCTGTATTCCACTGCTGGGGCTGTATACCACTGCTGAGGGCCTGTATACCACTGCTGAGGGGCCTGTGTACCACTGCTGGGCCTGTATACCCGTCCTGGGGCTGTATAGCACTACTGAGGGGCCTGTATTTCACTGATGGGCCTTTATACCACTGATGAGGGGCCTGTATAACACTGCTGGGGACTGTATATCAGTGATGGCAGCAACTGTATACTAGTTATGGCCACTATATACCATTGATGGCTGCTATATACAGGGATGGTGGGCTATATATCAGTGATAGGCGGCTTTATAACAGGACGGTGGTCTGCTGCATTGGTAGTTTACTGTTTCTATTTAAAATAAAAGTTCAACATTTTATTCGTATCTATTTTCATTTTTAAAATTTTTCAGTACTGGTAGCTGCTGCATTGTCCACCCTAGGCTTATACACGAGTCAATAGGTTTTCCCAGTTTTTGGAGGCAAAAGTAGGGGGGTCAGCTTATACATGGGTCGGCTTATACACGAGTATATACGATAGTTTGTAATCGAATCCCTCCAAATCACAGCAACACAACTTAAATTCCCCAAAACGGTTAACTTTTAAAAATGATGTAAGCTACAGATGACCAAACCTTTTAAAGTTTGTATTTGGTTTGCTGAACAGGCATATGTTTGCCCACTATACTGGATAAAGGTCAAAGAAATACTGAACCACATTCAAATCAATGTTGTCACAATAGTGGTATCACCAAAGCAGAGCTTCAACATTAAACAGGAATACGGAGATGAGTAACAGGTGTAGGCATGGTGCTCAGAGAGCCTAGAAAACACATAAAACACACAACACACACCACAAGAAATGTCTCCCCATTTGTAAAAAGCATGCACAGATTGCATCAAAGTGGTATCAATTCACCCACAATAAAAAGTGTAATTCAATAGAATACCTTTGTTAGCATTCTGAAAATACTGCTGACATACACAGCACCCCACATGGTTGCTTGAATGCATACAAACGAAACTGTGTATGACTGCGAAACCCTGGCACATCCCCTGTGTTACCAGCTTCCCAATATGTTGTCCAGGAAGCAGGCCCTGATGCCACCTACACACAACCTGTAGTTGCACATACACAACAAACATTTAGCATTGGACAGTGGACGTATATCATTTATACTTCTGGGGTCAAGCAAAATATGACCCTGAAACTGAAAAGGGTAACATTGAATAGCGCGTGGTTTCTGCCAAACAGCATTACATAGTAGTAGTAGTGGTTAGGATTTTACACGCACTATAAGGCTGTGGTCACAGTACCATTTTTCACATGCGTTTTTGGAGACCTGCGTTTTCAAAAACGCATGTAAAAAACGCACCCATAGGCCCCCAACATGGGCTCCTATGGGAAACGCATGCGTTTTTGAATGGCACTAATTGTACATGCGTTTTTGCATGCGTTTTCCATAAGGCCCCATATTAAAAAACGCATGCGTTTTTGGATATGCTCCAAAAACGCATGGGACAGTCACACATGCTTTTTGGCTATTAGGGCATGCGTTTTTTAACATGGGGGCCTATGGGTGCGTTTTTTACATGCGTTTTTGAAAACGCAGGTCTCCAAAAATGCATGTGAAAAATGGTACTGTGACCACAGCCTAAGACTGTATTCATTTATGAGCTTTTGGTGACACAATCCTACCTAAATGTCAGCATCAAAACAGAAGGGAAAATGGCCTGAGGCTTGCTTGGTAGCAGACAGTAGGAAATGTTTGGACTACTGCTTTTTGTTGTGCTCTAACTGCCTTTTTAAGTGGAATTTGTGGACAGCATAAGCCAGACTGTTACCACAAAAACAGCAGGTAACATGGCCCGGTGTGTGCTTGGTAGCAGGCAGTAAGAAATGTTTGGACTACTGGTTTGTGGAAAGCAACAACTGCCTTTTTGAGTGGAGTACTGTGGACAGCAGAAGCCAGCTTGCTACCACAAAAACGACTATAACATGGCCTTGTGTGTGCTTAATAGCAGACAGTATGAAATGTTTTGCTTACTGCTTTGAGGAGGGCAATAACTGCCTTTTTGAAATATGGACAGCAGAAGGTAGGCTACCTGTCACCCCAAAAACAGCATGTGAAAATGTCTTTCTTCTTTGTCTTCACCTCTGAAAAGACCTGTTTTTGGGGATATTATGGAGCTACTAAGCGACCCGTTTACACTGTCCCTGCTGGAGTAACTCTTCCTCCCTGTAGTCTCACTCTGTTCTTTATCTACAGCTCTCAAAAGAGCTATTGTTTTGGTGGTATTATGCATCTACTGATTGGCGACTTTCAACTGTCCCTGCTCGAGTATCTCTCCCTACCTACTCTACACTGACATAGTATACACTAGAGGTAGCCCTGAAATGGGGTTTTGTGCTATGAAGAGGCCTAATCACTCTCCCTAGCATTTGAGCAACCTCTCCCTATACTTCTCAAACACTGGCTGTGGATGCAATGGAGGCAAAATGGCAGCTGCAGGGCTTAAATAGACCTTATGATGCTGGGTGGCCAGCCAATGACAGTAATGCCACAACCAAGATGTCGACGGCACTACTATGATTTGTTAAGAAGCCCGGCATGTTTAGTGGCTGCAAAGGAGGCACCAAAACTGTAGGGCGGGATATCCGAATATAGTGAGGCGAGTACACAAATACTTGCAGAATAACGATTAATGTGAATACCGTACTATCCGTACGAATAGCGAATAGTAACAAATACACTCACTCATCACTATATATCAGCTGATTAAACATTTAACCTTTCCAGTTGTGCTTTGAGGCATCACTATAAGAAGCGATACTACACTATTAAACAATTTCCTTAAATTAAACATTTCTTAATTACTCATTCATTCACTGTGAATCACATGCCAAAAGTAGATCCCCTGGTGGTTATGCCAACTAGCATATATTATGCAGCACACTTCTGAACATATTTCCATTCTCCTCAGGGCATTACCCAATAACTCTGCTCTTCCTCCTTTCTTGCTGTTAAAGTAACACTACTGGATTTTCAGCACGATTTTTCATTTCATTGATTTAGCAGCATTGTAATCTTTACCTTTTTAAAGGAACAATTTGCTCACTGGAAATTGCCGTGCTGATGCGCAGCAGCTTCATTGCAGGAAGCACACTTTAAGTGTTGTGTTTTAAACCTTGTACTAGATTTTTCCATTTTTCCAAACAGACCTCTGAAGTATATCTATTTAGACTAATCATCTTAAAAGTGCTGGAATCTATTTGTAAAACTGCAATGGTAAAGTAAAAGTTTAACTTTAAGGGAATGTGTCATCAGAAAATGACCTATTGTTAAATCAGGCTTTTGTGTTAAATATATGTGTATTAGGGATGAGCAAGTACTGAAGTAATCGGGATCGCTACACTCGCAACGAGTAGGTCGCGGTACTCGTTGCGAGTATAGCGAGTCTGATTGAAATGCGAGTACTTTCGCAGTGTATCTATATATAGGCTGCGAAAGTACACTAAAAGTGAAGAAAAGTTGTTAAAAAATAAAAAAGCATCATACTCACCTTCCGACGCCTTCATCAGGACCGGAAAACCTCACCTCCGACGTGCGGCAAAGGCAGTGGCGTAGCTAGCCAGCTTCGGGCCCCGGGGCGAGATCACCACCTGGGCCCCCCATGTGAGGACCAAGGGGGGGGTGCTAGTGGAGAGATTTGAGGACGGGGGGGGAAGGTGTGAGGACCGGACCGGGGGGAGAAGGGTGCTGACATTCACCGCGGACGGCCGCCGTGCATGCGTCTACTGTAGGAGGGGGAGGAGGGGCGGGCAGAGCTGCACATCAGGAGGTCCCGTCCTCCCTCCTCTCCGGCCGCGCAGCAGCCGGCTGCCAGCATGGGGCCCCCCAGGGAGTGCGGAGCCCCCCCGGGGGCGGGCAATGGGCCCCTCAAGCCGTGGGGGGGTCCAGGGCAATCGCCCCCCCCCTGCCCCCCCGCTAGCTACGCTACTGAGCAAGGGCCTTCCAGTCTGATAGCCAATCAGATGGCTGGGAGCGATCTGGCCAATCAGATGGACGGACGTCACAAACCACATGATCACTACCAGCCACCTGATTGGCTACTAATCTTCCTAAACCAAACATTGCCATTTTTGTATTATTCTATCATTTTTTTCCCAGAAGCACGGACGTTGTCTTGGGGTTATATTGGACTCAGATCTCTCCTCCACCCTCCACATCCGATCACTTGCTCGCTCGTGTCACCTAAACCTCAAAAACATCTCTAGAATTCTACCTTTACTTACTGTTGACTCTGCCAAAACTTTGTCACCATTATTCATTCTTGCCTAGATTACTGCATTTCTCTACTAATCAGTCTTTCATTTACTAAACTGTCCCCTCTCCAATCCACATTGGTTGCAGCAGCCAGGATCATATTCCTTTCCAATTGCTTTACTGATCCCTCTATCCTTTGCCAGTCATTGCACTGGTTGCTACAGAGTCCAATATAAACTTATCACTCTCACTCACAGAGCCCTCCACAAATCTACACCTACCTACATCTCCTCCTTCATCTCTATCTATTACCCTACACGTGCCTTTCATCCTGCCAATGACCTAAGATTGACATAATCTACAATCCGAACCTCCCACTCTCATCTCGTAAACTTTCTTACTAGCTGCACCAATTCTCTGTAATGTATTACCAAGAACAATTCAATTATTTCCCAATACCCACAGTTTTAAATTGACCCTAAAATTGCATTTCTTTAGACTGGCACTTTTTACTACTTACCTTTTGTACCTCCCATATTTTCTCATAGATTGCAGCTTGCGAGCAAGTCCTTTTCTCCTCATGGTGTCTGAATCTTTGTTAATATGTATTGTCTCATATTGTCTGTACATGCCCCCTCTGAATTGTAAAGTGCTGCAAAATATGTTTGGCACTATGCAAAAAAAAAAATTAGTATATTTTTTTTACAGATCTCTGGAGAAAAATGCTTTGAAAAACGTTTGGTGTTTTAAAACAATTCTCGACCCAGCTTTGATAAAGTGGGTAGAGCTGTGACGGGATGGGTTGTTGCAAACTGATGATGGGTGGTAGTGGTTGCTTTGCCTTAAATCTAACGAGACTTATCTATCGTAGAGAATCAGGAGCGTAAGCTCCAAACACCCCCTCATCAAGACCGGTGAGAGAATGGTCAGTCCTAATGAATAGCCCTCTATAAATTTTAAATAGTCACAGTGGGGAGTCTGAAATAGGCAGGATTACAACTTTATATTTCATATATCTATAGGGGTTGTGTCATGAACAATTGTAAATTTTAATTAATAGATCTTAGAATAAAAATAAGTTCCGCAATTGCATGTGTTCAAAAAATGTTTCTGTCCTGAGATATTCTTATGTGTCCCTGTGTAATTTATGTGTCCGAACATACAGAATCAGATATACCGCAGCTCCCGGCCAGGGGAGGACTTAAAGAAATATACAGACATTACAGCCGGGGATCACAGCTGATACTTTTTGGCCTTTTGTATGCATAGAAAGTCTTAAGGTACCGTCACACGCAGCGACATGGCTTCCATATCGCCGTAAATTTGTGTATTTCAGCGATGTGGAAACCACATCGCCTGTGCGTAGTGAAGTGAGACAGGGCGATTTTACAGTGAGAAATCACCAGTGGAGCGTTGCCTGATCGCCCTGCACTGCAGAGAAATCAGGCGATAACTACCAGGCGATTTCTGCGCATCATGGCATGTGACAGGGCAATAATGATGTAGAAAGCGAGCTCAGACCATCTGGAAGCAATTCCAGAGGCGTGCCTGAGCGTTCTGCTTGGCTCGCCCCACCTGCTGTGATTGGTGGTCGCTCCTGCATTCCCATTGGCTGGCCATGGCTAAGGCACCATATTTGAATAGCGTTATAGTAGAAAGGACACATGCGTTACGTGGTGCGCAGACTTCCTTACAAGGCTGACCAATGGTTACGCAGTTATGACGGCCAATTGGAGTGGTATGGGGGTGGTGAAAAACACTCTGGCACATCTGTCTCCTCATCGTACTCACAATCTACGTCCACATCGCTGATGAGATGGTGGGGTGTGATGCATTGATGTGGAAAAGGTAAATTGCTTCCGGTCTTCTGCAGGCAAATTCCAGAACGCAGGATTGCCGTAGAACGCAGGCGAGATCTCTATGTGTGACAGGGCGATGGCGATGTGCAAAAATGTTCCCAAAACGTGCGCGATCACGTCAAGTTACCGGCGATATGGAAGCCATATTGCCACATGTGACGGTACCTTTAGATCTTTGTGTTCAGCTCATGAACAATGGGAGCAAAAACAAGTGTTTGTTGTGTCTAGGTTTTCGTTCAGATCATATATATACATATATACATATATATGTATATATATATGTGTGTATATATGTGTACTTAGTATATAATATATATGTATAGCATATAATAATATGCCAAAAAATACATGTAGCAAAAAATGCTCATCAAAACTAGTATGACACTTTCCCTTTAAATTAAAGCCTCTCCCGTAACTACACCTTCATCCTTGATTTTCCTGTCTATATAACTTATTGAACAGCTAACTGATAATTTATTTTTAATATTTTATCCTGATCAAGATTTAAGGAAAAAAAGTGATAACTTTCACAGAAGAGTCTTTTTTATAATCTGAATTTCCATTAAAAGAGTTATGATAACTCATCTTTTTAGGACAAATCTCTTCAAGAGAAAGCGTAGATGGAAGAAGACTTATTTTTCTTTAGTGGAAACAGAAAAAAAATGTATTTCAGTATTGTAGGTAATTTTACTGATGATTTCGACAGAGTGGAGGAAATGATGAATAGGGTAGAGACGGTGACTGTAATATTACTTGGATTTTATTCGATGTTCAATTTTCCTTAACATTACTTTAACTGGACACCTGCCATCAACTTCAACCTCTCTTTATCATTTCATAGTTTTACATGGGATTGCGTTTTTTTTTTGTTACTTTCTTCCTCTGAGAAAGAGAAATAATGTAACAGTGGCTGTAGAATAGTTTGTATTTCAGAGCATATTATAATGCCATAATTAAGCTGCAAGTGTAGGGTGCGTGAGACACCATTTCTGAGGGTGTCTGTATACACCACTACTTAGATGTCGACTTTGTCAGATAGCTTGACTTGACTGCTGAGGCATGCATGAAGATTTCACAAGAAGTGGTTTATTTTCCAGCTAAATTCTTGTATTATGAATAGTTATGGACACTGGAGCTAATGTGTAGAGTGTTTAGTACATATAGTACGTGCTATCTCTCCTATTGATATGCTGCTAGGAGGCCTTGGGTGTTTTCCATGCTAGATGACACCCTGTATTGTTAGTGAGATTCATTTAGAAAATAAGAATTGATTTACATTGATGTTGTCACCTCTCTTCCGGATCCCCGCTGTCCAGTCTGCTATAGTTGTAGTGTGGTAATGTTGCGCAGCAACTTGTCGGCGGTCAGCTAATCGTGACGTCATTGTTGCATCGTATTTACATAGCAGTCATGTGACAGGGGTGGGTGGAGCTGTTGTGAAGTCGAAATGAAGCTCTCAGTCATTATGTGTCCAGTGATTAGCAGGTTGCCAACATGTTTCAAAGGCTGTGGCCTTCTTCATCAGGGTGATGACAGCTCCTTCCTAGTAAGGAACGTTAAAACAATACAACTATAGCAGACTGGACAGCAGGGAACTGGAGGAGAGGGGAGAACATCAATGGAGCAACAGTAAGGTAGGATTACAGCTGCTATAGGGAGAGAGGGAGGACAACCTTCTAAAAAAGTAGTCCATACTGCTGCATCAATATTACATGTCATTTTATGATCAATTCAGCACATTTTTTTCTTAGTGATTAATTTTGATACTATGTGTATTGGAAGAAAAGCAGACAATTTTGATGTTTTCTAACTTGTTTTATTAAGATCCCAAATTGGATGTATAAGTCAAGGGAGTTGCCTACTACTCATACAATCCCTTCTCAATCCCTTCTCGATCCATGTGTTTTATCTATTTAAAGTAATAAAACTTATATTGACCTCTGATGCTAGCGCCATGCTGGAGAAAAGTGCTCGCTGTTTGGCGATGGTATTACGTGATGTCACACAGTAATGCAATTACAGGATAGACAGTGCCCACAACATTGTATGATGCCGGCTTTGAAGGTGAGTATAAGTTTTATTTTTTTAAATAGGGCAAATATATGAATTGGAGAAAGGGTTTTCTATGTAGTGGACAACTACTTTAAATAGTTTATTAAAAAAAATAAAATTCATGTTATTTTTCAAATGCGTTTTCGATACTTGATTGAGATCTTCATTTAGGCTTTCACTTCAATATGTGATTATTTGTCCAGTATGGTTGGTTGTTTATGCCGTTCTTGACAAAGGGGCATGCTGGAGTCAGAGATGCCTGATTCATTAATAGTCTCCAGCCTCCTAATATTTCAAGCAGGTATGAAAAGTGGCATGCTTCTCGCCAGATATCTTACTCCAGTCAGGGAGAAACTGCCAGAGGATCAACCTAATCCTGCACATACATTGATATGTGATATTGATGGTGGAAGTGATTGAATGGTACTTGAACATTTGAATTACATGCGTCTTCCTGAACTCTGAAAATACTTGATTTAAGACATTTTATCCTTGATTTTTAAACGCCAAACATATGTAAGAAATGTTTCTATGTATAGAAACCTCCACATGAAGGTAAATATTAATTATTTTTTAAAACTTGTACATAAGCTATTGTACATTGAGATTTATTTTAATGTATTCTACAATCTTTTACCATTCTGTCTGTTTTAGTGTATTTCATTTTTGATGGGTTAAGGTAATTTCTTTTAAAGAAAAAGGAATGAACTGCCATATTTATTCTAAATTCAATTTAAAAAAACAAAGAAAGATAGTCTGGGGTCCCAGAAGTGAAGAGATTTGTGGGCCTTCCATCCATGGGCCAGAGACTACTGACCTGGTCAATGGACCGGAGTACCCTAAATGATCCACCCAACACTGATGTGGATAGGTGATAACGTTTTCCCTCTAATGTTGAACAGAATCTTGTCCCACCTGTAGATCACAGTTTCATCCTTCAAGTTTTCACTCTTAACTGCATCTTAATTTTATAAAGCTACTGTACCAATCTGTAATAAAAAAAAGTCTAGTTCACTGGCACAGTATACACACTATCCATAAACCAATAATTTATCATAATATAGCCAGGGGCATTATTTTATTCAGAATTTACACTTCAACCAGCGGAAGAGATGATAAATGAAAGATGTTAAAGCGCAATAAAGTTTTGATTAAGAAGTAATCTCATTAATAATTTAGCACGATGGTAGCAATGGGATTAGAGAAGAGCATAGATTTCCTTTTTAAATTAAGTTGGCCCATTGTGTAAAGGATTCTACCAGATTGACAAATCATTTTTCCTGGTGACAGCCTCTGGATATGTATTGAATATGACTGGACTAAAATACATCTTCAAAGAAGGGTCTACCTCATATCTTTGAAATCATTGTAAGCAAATATACCATCTATTCATCTCAATAATAACACATATGATATTAAAAAAACAGATTTCAAACTTTTTTTATTTACGGTATTTTTTCTTCCAATCAATAGTTTTACATCAATTTTTTTTTTGTATTCCTAGGGCTGCAGTACATGACTTCATAAAGAGTTGCAGCCCATTGACATGGCATTGAATTGTCGCCTTTAGATTAATAGGTGTGACCACATGGATTGCCGGTTTAGTAGCTGTAAATTGCTCCACCTAGAAATTGCCCTCATAAAATATAATGACTTCAGGTCCTGCAAAGGCAAATTTGAACCTTTTGTGCCTTTATTTCGGCATATTCTTAGGCTGGCTTCACACTGCTGTCCCTGTAAACCAAACAGCCCCAGACCGGATTTTAGCCCCATAGTAGCCTATAGGGCCGGATAGAAGCCGTTTCTATCTGTCAGGGACAATCCGGGAGAATTCAGTATTCTCCCACGGACACAAAAACGCTGCTTACAGCGTTTTTGTGTCCGAGAGGAGAATATTTCCTCTAATTGGCAATTCACAGATTGTCCCGGATTGCCCCGGATTCGCCTGGATCCTTCCGGATCCAGGGCAATCCATTGCTCCCTAACATGGGAGCCTATGGGGCCGGATTGCAGTGGTCTGGGAGTATCCGGGAACCGGACCCCTGCGGCTTCATCAGTGGCTGCAGCTGCGTGCGGGTGCACACCGGACTGGAGAGCATATTAGCCCTCCGGTTCTGTGTGTTGATCCGATCCGGGGCTGTCAGGTTGATCCTGACAGCCTCGGATTGGATCTGACCCTCAGTGTGAAGCCACCCTTAGATGTTAAGGAAAAAAAAATTAACTTCCTAAAGCACAATTGAAGAGGAAATGGAGCACAGTTATTGCTGCTGAGCATTTAGGTTATGCTGGACACAGAATGAGCACAATCTGGGTGCCTGGTCCAAGAGGCAACAAGTCCATGACAAATTTCCTAAAGAAAAGAAGGTATTCACTAGATTTGTGTAGCGGTGGTTCTTTATTCCATATTTAGCGGTGATACATTATGCAGGGAGGGAGTGACAGGGTGGACGATGGCACCGTTTCGCACTGGTATGCTTGGACCCGTCGAAGTGCATACCAGCGCGAAAGGATGCCGTCGTCCACCCTGCCACTCCCTCCCTGCACAATGTATCACCGCTAAATATGGAATAAAGAACCACGGCTACACAAATCTGGTGAGTGCCGTCTTTTCTTTATGAAATTTGTTATTAACTTCCTAAAGACTAGGATCACACAAGCGTAAAAAAACATTCTCGAGTTTTATCCAGAAAACTTGATTTTTTTTATCACGTATCCTCATGTGCAGTCTTTAACTATCTGCATAAAACAATTAATACAAATGCCAGCCCCAGTTAGAGGAACATAAGACGAAAAAAAAAAATAAGAAATATTGAAATGCCTCCCTCAAAAGTCTTTTATGACCGTATGACATGCACAATGTGTAAAATAAATGAAAAATAATTAAATCAACATGTAAACAAAAAATGGGAGGTAAAAAAATAAAATAAATAAATAAAAATGCTACTGTCAATGCATTGATCTTACTAGCCGCACCCCCCCATAAATAACAAGTCTGATATATGAAAAACAATTGTTACTTAATGCGGTAAACATCTTAAAAAAATGGGAAATGCGGACACTGATTTCCCTTATAAATGACAGTGACGAAAAATAAAGCTGCATGTATCACATAAAAAAGATAAAAAAAGCTCTTTACTTTAGGAAAAGGAAAAAAAATTCAGGTCTTTAAACCGCATGTTCTAAAAAAATTAGTTAAAATTTATCTGATCAGAAAGGGGGTAAATGCCCAAGTTTTTAATTGGTTAATTATTTTTGGACAAAAACCATATAAACCATCCAGCCTCATACGAATAGATCAGGGGCGTAACTACAATAGGTGCAGGGGTTGCGATTGCACCCGGGCCCTGCAGCCTAGGGGGGCCCCAAAAGTCCCTTTGGCCCATAGAAAAAGACTAATACTACTAAAGATTTGCAATAATTGGTGGCCCCGTTGGAGCTTTCGCATCGGGGCCCCTGGGCCTGAAGTTACGCCACTGGAATAGATCCATCCTTAAAGGGCATTTCTAGGACTACTATATTGTTTTTTTTTACTAGGAGTCTAAAAGCTAACAGGCAGGCAGTCTCTTGCTTTTTGCATAATTTAGGATAGGCGATAACTTGTGGATCTATGAGTTGAATGGGTAACTTTTATCCCCATAAGGCTGGCTTCACACCATGGTTTTTGTCTGTCCGGGTGGATCCTGTTTTTTGCAGGATCACCCATACAGAAACGGATAGGACAGGATGTGCAGAAAGTGTGGACAAATATGGTTCCAGATGCTATTTTTAACAGAATTCATTTACTGCTGCTGTCCATGGTGCTGAAGTCTGCTGGTGTCTGCATTGCTGCTGTACATGGTGCTGAAGTTACATACTTTGCTTAAAATCCTGCTGTCCATGGTGCTGAAGTTACAGCCTTTGCTTGAAATCCTGCTGTCCATGGTGCTGCAGTTTGATTGGCAAGATTTTTGAGCATGTTCTGTGCTGAAAGTCGATCCGGGAAACAATCCGATTTTTCACGGATCCGGCGCCCATAGACTCCCATGTTAGGCTGCTTTCACATAATGTTTTTTTTTCCTGTCTGTGGAATTCAACTTTTTGTAGGACCCCACAGACAGGAAAGACACCACAGGGAGTGACCTATTCTGTGTCCGGGTCCATGATTACTGGCACTTTCACTTCCACAATGTATAATATTCATTGCGGAAGTGACATATAGTAAAAGAAAGTGTTAAAAATAAAAAATCTGTATTCTCACCTGTCTGCGATCCATCGCTGCCTCCAGCAAGGTCCGGGTGCTTATAGGACCTGCGGTGACGTCGCAAGCCGATTAGCTGATTGGGTCACATGACTGCAGTTACCATGGTAACTGCAGTCATGTGAACCGATGACGCTGCCGGGTTGTAACATTACGGCAGGTCCTATAAGCACCCGGACCTTGCTGGAGGCAGCGATGGATCGCAGACAGGTGAGAATACAGATTTTTTATTTTTAACACTTTCTTTTACTTAATTTCACTTCTGCAATGTGTATTATACATTGCAGAAGTGAAATTAGATGGTTAGGAGCAATTTTAATGTACTGAGCATGCTCAATACACTAAAATAGGGTCCAAGGAACGATCAGCTGTTTCCTCGGACCCGCGCTCATAGGCCCCCATGTTAAAGGTCGAGGATCGGATCGGATTTGGCCTAATTGCCAACCGATTTTGTGGGATCCGACTTTTTTCTGTGCCCAAAATCAGAGCAGTCTCCGATTTTGGGTACAGCAAAAAATCGGACACAAAATGGATCCCACAAAATTGGATGGTGATTGGGCCAAATCCGATCCAATCTGACCCCCATAGGATAACATGGGGGCCAAATCGGATCCATGGGTGTCCGTTTTACAACGGACAGCCACGGATCCAACTAATACGTGATGTGAAAGCACTCGTATGTGTGCCAGATCACCCCGGATCCGTTTCTGTCCGATTTTGTCAAATTTTTTCATTGGATCCAAAAAATGCTACAAGCTCCGATTTTGGAGACGGTGAGAAAATGGACAAAAACAAATCCAGCACAGAATACACAAAACAGGATGGACAAATAGGATAAATCCGGTACTATAGGGATACATGGGAGGCAAACCCGGATCAGATTCTGCCCACTTCAAACTGGACAGCACCTGATGCCCAAAACCGTGGTGTGAAGCCAGCCTTACTAAATGTTAATCACCCTGTTTTTATACTTGTTATGTCAACTGCCGCTCCGTTCATTCTCCATGGAGCTGTGCAAAAAACTGTGTAAGGCCCCTTTCACATCAGCGTTTTTTTGAAATTGCGGCAGGTGCGGTGAAAAAAACGCATCTGCCGCGATTACCGCATACCGGCTGCACTTGCGGCACGGTTGCGGCGCGGTTGCGGCAAGCCCCATACAATGTATATGCAAGCTTGCGGCAGGTGCGGCAAGTGTGGTATCGGCACTTACGGCAAGTGCGGCAGCGAAAACAAACGCGGCTGACTGCGTTTTTTTTGTGGCCGCACCTGCCGCAAGTGCCAATATCGCACTTGCCGCACCTGCCGCAAGCCCGCATATACATTGTATGGGGCTTGCCGCAAGTAAACTGCAAGTGCAGCCGTTATGCGGTAATCATGACAGTTGCATTTTTTTTCACCCAACTGCCGCGATCAGCGCAAAACCGCTGATGTGAAAGCAGCCTTAGGGCCCTTTCACATCAGCGTTTTTTTTCAAATCGCGGCAGATGCGGTGAAAAAACCGCATCTGCCGCGATTACCGCATACCGGCTGCACTTGCGGCGCGGTTGCGGTTTTTGCCATGCAAAGTATAGGCGGACTTGCGGCAGGTGCGGCAAGTGCGGTTTTGCACTTGCGGCATGTGCGGCCGCGAAAAAAACCGCGGTCAGCCGCGGTTTTTTTCGCGGCCGCACCTGCCGCAAGTGCAAAACCGCACTTGCCGCACCTGCCGCAAGTCCGCCTATACTTTGCATGGCAAAAACCGCAACCGCGCCGCAAGTGCAGCCGGTATGCGGTAATCGCGGCAGATGCGGTTTTTTCACCGCATCTGCCGCGATTTGAAAAAAACGCTGATGTGAAAGGGCCCTTAGGGTGCATTCACACTAGCGTTTATTTGAAATCGCGGCAGATGCGGTGAAAAAAACGCATCTGCCGCGATTACCGCATACCGGCTGCACTTGCGGCACGGTTGCGGCAAGCCCCATACAATGTATAGGCGGGCTTGCGGCAGGTGCGGCAAGTGCGGTTTTGGCACTTGCGGCAGGTGCGGCTGCGAAAAAAATGCGGCTGACCGCGTTTTTTTTCGCGGCCGCACCTGCTGCAAGTGCCAATGCCGCACTTGCCGCTCCTGCCGCAAGCCCGCCTATACATTGTATGGGGCTTGCCGCAACCGTGCCGCAACCGTGCCGCAAGTGCAGCCGGTATGCGGTAATCGCGGCAGATGCGTTTTTTTCACCGCATCTGCCGTGATTTAAAAAAAACGCTGATGTGAAAGGGGCCTTAGGCAGTTCAGCTGCCAGTCTATTCATTATCTATGATGCTGCTGGTGCCGTGCTTAGCAGTTCCATAGAATAGTGTTGTGGTACATGCTCATCCACAGTTGCATTCAGTCCTATTTCTGCAGACTCATGTCTTAGCTGTTGGTCAGTAAGTTTTTACTTATACCGTGGATAAGTGGCAATCTATTTTCACCAGACAACCCCTTAAGTTGGAAAGTGCTGATCCATTATCTTTATACTGCATAGTGTACATCTGTTATTCTTACCTCACACCGATGAGTAAGGACCTCGTCCAAAACGCGTCTGGTGGGATGCAATTGTTTTTAAATATGTTCTAGTAAAGCTGCTGTAAATAAGGTCCAGTGGCCCTGGAAAATACTTTTTTTCTTTCATTCTTACCTAGTGGCGTCCGTCATTAACTTCCGAGGCAATGTCCACGAATCTTACAATTCACTGCACCTGCTGAAAGCATGCTGGAAAACATACTAGCACACCCAAGCGATGAGTGTGCTAATATGGCCCCCGATGGTGATACCAGCACTTTCCATGGTACCACCAATAGACCACTGAACAATAATAAACGATGCACCTCGAACGCATACCACCAGACAAAGAACACGCTAAAGCACCATAGTCTGCCACAAAAACCCGCCACGAGACAAAAAGAAAAAGATTAAGTGCACATGCGCTTCCCCCGTGTGCATGCGAAGTTAATCAGGGGGCACAGGGAGGCACACACAGCCACAGGGTGGTGGAGGGGACACAGGGAGGTGGATGCTACACGGAGGTACAAGGAGGCGCAGACAGGGACAGGGAAGTGGGGAGGCATAGAAAGGCACAGGGAGGCGGGGACATCAGGAGATGAGGGAGCACATAGAGGCACAGGGAGGTGGGGGGCCACAGGGAGGCACAGAAAGGCATAGGGAGGCCCTCCTGAATTATATATATATATGTATATATATATATATGTCTAGAGAGTGGACAGAGCATACGTGCACCAACATACATTACTATAGAAGTGCTAGCTTTGTCTTTATTTTTATTTTCTGCAAGGTTTTTGACAGACCCGTGTTAAAGTGAACCTGTCACTTAGATAAAGCACCCAAGGCTATCACTACCTGACCCTGCACCTCCCTATTACTATACTAACTATCCCCCTCTCTCCTAAATGTGCTTTGTGACTGTTGTATAAGACGTTTTTATTACTTACTGATCAGTATTATAATGAACAGGGGGTTACCGTTACTAGCCAAACTGGGCGTCCTTTTTAGGTCCCTTTTGCTGCCTCCTGCAGTGTTTATTATGCCCCAATAGGCATAATATTGAAATTAAAATGCCTGCCCCAAGCCTGCTTTGGAGCCATCTGTAGAGTCAGATGAGCTGACGTAATGTCGGGCTGCGGAGTACCGGAATGAAGCGTTCAGTGTCGGAACTCTACAGACGGGCCCAAGGCAGGCTGGGGGCGCGCATTTCAATTTCAATATCACGCCCATCGGGGCATGATAAGCACTGTAGGAGGCGGTGAAAGGGACCCAAAGAGGACACCCGGGGGGCTAGTAACGATAGCCCCCGCTTCATTATAATTCTAATCAGTAAGTTATAAAAACGTTTTATACAACAGTCACAAAGCACATTTAGGATAGAGAGGGATAGTTAATATAGTAATAGGAAAGTGCAGGGACAGGTTGTGATAGCCTGGGGAGGTTTATCTAGGTGACAGGTTCATTTTAAGTATATGGGAGTCCATTAGGCTTTCATCATGGTTTCATTTACCAGAAAAAAATGATTATTTTTCAAGTAAAAGTGATGGACTCTGCCTTGAAGCCTCCTATCACAGCTTCAGACAAAAGTATGAATAGAGCATAATAAAAAGATGTTTTTAAGCATATTTTATATATAACCCTGACTTCTATAGGGATGTATTTTATATTTTAAACCATTATAGTTAGTTTGGTCCCTTAAAGATTATCATGAGCATTTATTATACTGTGAAGGCTTTGCATTGTTTCATTAAGCCGGGGAGTTATCTCGTAATTGTTTAAACATAATGCCACTGTACTATCAAATGAAAAGGTGAAATAATGGCATTTGCAAATGTCAGAGATTATCTTAACACTTTTATTACAGTTTATAAAAGTTGGTCCAGGGCATTTGATTACAATTATTCTCTACCAGAATTGGTTATCTCAATAAATTGCTAATTATCTTTAAATGACAGTGGGAGAATTCTGTACGTAAGTTGCTTGGTTTCTTGCATAGTTTGTGGAAGCCACCTGCAGGCGAGAGATGAAACATCACGCAACGTAAAATCATTATTAGCTGTAGATCTATTTATAATGCTGAGATATCATCTTCATGCACCAGATGCTACATCACTCATATCATTTGTATTGTAGCTACTTCTGCAAATTTCTACTGGACATTGATGGATGTTTCTGTCTTTATTGGATATTTACATGAATCCAGTGTGTTCCTATTGATTCTCTTTCCCAATATCCTAAATGGTGATAAGGAGGAGGTGCTGACATGAGATGTGATCAAAGAAACAGCATTCATACTGTGATTACATCCCGTCACAAGGGTTTGATTGAGACCCCTCATTTCTTTATAAAGATGAGCGAATCTGGGAAGAACAATAGAGACTCTAATGATGCAGATACATATTCTAATGTGTTATGTGGGTAAAATGGGCATCTATAATAGAAAATTTGCAAAGCAAATATGAAAACACTCACAAATTCCTAAGATTAGCCATATACACATTTGATAAATGTCTATATCCTGACTGGCATAGCTCAGTATGTTCTCAATATGAAGGGGTGGTAAATCACTACCAGTCATCTCTACAAGAACTGGAGGGTCAGTGATTTGAAAATTAAATTGTAAAATCCTTATCTCTGCCACGTCTGGGGGACTAGCTATTCTTCTCAAGGAGAGGAATCTGCCTGCCGGTATAAGGAGACAGATAAGCTGATAAGGAGACTTATAGCCACAATGCTCCTCTGGGAAATATGCAAATTATCACTCCAGTGAGGAAGTGAAAAACTGTAATGTCCCCAATAAGGGTAGCAATCCTTAAAGTCATAATCAACTCATTAATAAAAAAAAGATAAGGAGTCGATTATGACTTTAAGGATTGCTACGCTTATTGGGGACATTACAGTTTTTCACTTCCTCACTGAAGTGACAATTTGCATATCTCTGCCATACACATTAGCTGGTTGCCTGACTGTCACTCCAGTGACAGTTTGGTAGCAGAGAAAGTGTGCTTCTGAGATGTCCCTCAATATAGGGGTCCCTATCCCCAAGATTATCCCTGAAGGTTGGGACGCCAAGGTCACATACTTTGCTATGCTCCTGGCTGTGACACACCTAGATATTACACTATCCCCCTAAAAAGAGAAAAGGGACAAGAGACCAAGAAACACATATGGTACCTTTACACGCCGCCACTGCAGGATGGATACCAACGGCTACTTCACGTGCACGAGCACGCCCAAACGGTTACAAACGGTAAACGCACCCTCTTACACGCCGCCACAAGGTGCGCTACGCTACATCTACAGCTAGCTACATCGCCGGCTGTCCACAGTTCCCTTCTGTGGGTTCTTTACACGCCGAGACAGCTCGCTACAATCGGCGATGTAGCCATCTGTTTATGGGCAGTGCACGGATACAGAGGTATCTGTAGCCGGCTGTGTCGTCCCGTCTTCACACGCCGCTACTACGGGCGATATTGGCGCGACAAGCTACATTTGTAGCCTGTAGCGGGTTGTATGCATCCTGTTGTGGCGGCGTGTAAGGTACCAATAGGGAACCAAGGTAAGGCAACAGGTGTAAAAAGGATTCCAGAGACTAAATCAGAAGGTAACTTGCTGCAAATAAGAATAATGCAGTGCTACACTGCAACAAGCTCAAACATCTTCTTAAGAATACAGATTCTATTTATGGCATGGAGCAAGGCAAGAGGCAGGTAGATATAGTGGGGAGACTATCACAAGCTGCAGATAAAATGAATTCTAAGTGAATATACCCCACCAGCATCGAAGAGGTCCTTAACCCCTTCAGCATAGAAGAAAATGTACATGAGCAAAAACAACAGCTAAGTGACCTCTACAGAAAGCCTGTGATCTAAGAAATGCTGTGACCTCCTGACCCCAGATCCAAGATGACATGAGGTCATGACACACTCATGACACCAACCATGTACAAAGTTGCTGGGTTTGACAGTTATACAATCAATTTGTATTGCCAGTTTAAGAGAAAAATATCAAAAAAAGAAAAAATAGACTCAGCACAACCTCATTCTCATTAGTGGGTGCAATACTTCCTGTATCAACGGTGCTTCGTCCGTCATCACCATACAATCAAAAAACAGGCAGCACTCCTTTATTTTCTCAAAGTGGACTTTTCTTTATTCCAGCCTTGTGTGCACAAAAGACTGGAATAAAGAAAAGTCACTTTGAGAAAATAAAGGAGTGCTGCCTGTTTTTTGGATTTCAGATAGATGTTAGATAGATACAGTGGGTATGGAAAGTATTCAGACACCTTTTTTTCACTCTATATTTCATTGAAACCATTTGGTAAATTCAAAAAAGTTCCTTTTTTTCTCATTAATGTGCACTCGGCACATTGTACTCTTGACTGAAAAAAACAGAAATCTAGAACGTTTTTGCAAATGTATCAATATCCTGTATGAAAACCTCTTCCACAGTGCTCTGGACCGCAGACTTGGCCAAAGGTTCACCTTCCAGCAAGACAATGACCCTAAGCAGACAGCTAAAATAACAATTATAGTGTCTTCAGAACACTCTGTGACCATTCTTGAATGGCCCAACCAGAGCCCTGACCTAAACACAATGGAGCTTCTCTGGAGAGACCTGAAAATGACAGTCCACCAACGTTCAACATCCAACCTGATGGAATCCAGGTGTGAAAAACTTGTTGCATCATTCCCAAGAAGACTCATGGCTGTACTAGCTTAAAAGGTGCAAATACTCAATACTGAGCAAAGGGTCTGAATACTTATGACCAAGTGATATTTTAGTTTTTCTTTAATAATACATTTACAAAAATGTCTGATTTTTCAATCAAGATGGGGTGTACATTAATGGGAAAAAAAATGAACTTTTTAGAATTTACTAAATGGATGCAATGAAACAAAGAGAGAAAAATTTTAAGGGGTATGAATACTTTCTGTACCCATGATAGATCTATCTATCTATCTATCTATCTATCTATCTATCTGTCTGTGGTCTATTTTTTAATGGACTTCAGCTCAGTCTCAAGTAATGGTGACTTGATGGATGAACCATTTGTAGGAAGATCAATTTGTGCAAGTTTAGATAGATCACCTAGGATTGTCTCTGTTGTTGTTTGGTTGCATCAAGTCATTTGGTTGTTGGTCTTCCCTTTACCTTGTTCCTTCTTTTCTTCAAGCCATGATGTCCTTCTCCAATGATTGAACTCTTCATATGATGTGTCTAAAGTAGGTGCCATAGCTTGATGATCCTTGCTTCGAGTGACGTGTTTGGTTTGATTTGTTTGTTCTTCTTGCCATCCATGATAATATCCTTCTTCAGCTCCACATTGTAAAGGAATTGATTCTTCTTCTGTCTTGTTTCTTTATCATTCATGTTTCACATTCATATGTTACCACAGAAAAGAACAAACTATGTATGAGCCGTGTCTTCGTCAGCAGTGAAATAAATATTCCTCGATTTGAAGACCTTGTCCAATGATTTGATTGTTTATTTGCCTATAGCTATTTTTCTATTGATTTCTAGTGTGATCACTGCGTCTTGACTGATCATCATTAAGCTAGAGCAAAGCTGGGAAAATTTGAAATTGCAGAATTTCTTGAATTTTTCCACGAAAATTGATTTGCAATAAATACATTAAAGCATATCAAATGTACCTTATTATGCTCTGCATTTTCGTAAGGTCTTCAATCCATAATAAATGTAGGGTTAAAAATATTCTAAAGTGATATGAGCCCGTTCACATAATTTCAACATGATTCAGAGCATTCCCTGATGAAGGAACATTGCAGGCTCTGAAACGCATTGGTTGGATCTAATTAAAATTCATAAACTGAAGATTCAGGCTTGGTGGCTTGTGTAGCAGCGCGGACCTACAACACACTGTCCCTATTGAATCCAGTGAACCCTGACCTTTTCCTGGTCCCTGCCAGTCCTCTTAGTTCTAATCTCGTCCAAAGTCACAGCACATCTTCCATATTCCTCATAAGTCCTGATATCACTAATTTATAAATCTATTTTTATACCAGAAGTGATTTAATATGTATAAATTTAGGAATTTATATATGCATACACCATTTTAGAGAAAGAATACTGTTAACTGGGATCAGCTGAAATGGACAAGTTTATATATCTGAAAGCTATGGGTTACCGATAGTAGAATAACTCTTCTAACAGTTGAAGCATTGGGAATCTCACAAATAACATAAACATAGCAAACATAAAACAATGTAAGATCCTAACCTGTATATCAAAGATTTCATGGGTGGTCACTTTAATCCTTTGAGATTCATATAGTAACCTCCTTGTGCAAGCTAGAACAGAGAGCTCTTGTTCTGACATATACTACTTGTCTTTACATTACAAGAATGGCCATCTACTTGAATAGTGGTCTTATAATACTATATTGCCCCTCTAAATATACCAATAAGATCAACCTACCTGCTCCTTTAAGTCTTATGCTAGTGCTTGAAAAGGCGATATGTTCAAACGTTCATGACCAACATTTGGTATAAATTGTAAACTACTTCATTCTTTCAGACATGTAGTAGAAAAAATTAAAAACCACATTACCATTTGTATTGTTTTTAGCACTATTTCTTCTTATCAACAGGTGTGACCTTGGCAAGTGCACACTATGATGGGTGAACCAGAACTGTGAAGTTCAGGTTCTGTGCTGGACACCTAGTGCATGTACCTCGAACACAGACTTCTTAGGGAAGTTTGTGTTACTGTTCTTTCAGGTTTGGCTAGGGGAACTGCAAAAGGAAGAAATACAATGATTAACCTGTTTGATCATACTTACCGAGCTTACATGCACTCTATTGCACTTGCTTCTGGATCCATTCATTAAGCCTAAACATACTCACTGAATCCCCCCACCACCCCCTGAGATTGTTTACAGTCAGATGCCCTCTGTGCCTGCAACTGTGATTGGTTGCAGTACAGATTGCACACTGATGTAAAATAAATACATAATTAAAAAAAAGGCATTGGGTTCCCGTATTTATGATTCTCAGTGTTGTTAAAGAGGACAAGCATGGTTAGTATCTTCAGCCTGTAGAGGCCCTGATTATTGAGCCCCCAGCCTCAAAGTATCAGCCCAAAGCAACCCCAGAATTTAGTGCAGTCATTAGATCAGCCAAATTTTGTCACTTTACTAGGCTTTTCCCAATTGCCCGGTGCATTGGCAATCTGGATAATATAAGGAGTTATTGACAGATGTGATTTGTCAAAAAAAAATCACAGCTGGAATCAAGCCCTAGATTAGTGATCACTGAAAAATCCTTGATTTTTAATTAAACACACAATCCCGCTTCCTCAACTTTTTTAACCACAAAAAACACCCCAGGTCTAAAGTAATCTATTACACAATGTCCCACGAAATCCTAGCTCTGCTAAATCCCAGAATCTGCAGCGATTGAAAAAGCGTCCTCTCATTGCAGCTTCTGGCACCACACTGACTGCAGCGGGGAAGCCCTTACTGTTAGAAGTGGTGACTTCACAAAAGGGCTTCTTCACTGCGATCAGTGAACTCTGTTGAAGTCATTGCTAGATTGAGGGACATGGCCTAGTCCCACAATCTTGTAATCCAGCAGTGGATTCAACTGAGTTCACTGACAGCAGCAGGGAATCCCTTTGATGACATCACCGTTTCTCACAGCAATGGCTCCACGCAGCAGTCAGTGTGGTCCCAAAAGCTGCAGTGAGGGGATGTTTTTTAATCGCTGCAGCTTCTTAATGTAGCAGAGTCAGGATTTTGTAGGACATCGTGTAATGGATTAATTGAGACCGGGCATGATTTTGTGTGTTAATAAAGTGGAGAAAGAGGGCTTGTGTGTTTTTTATTTAAAAAATGTATTTTTCAGTGTTTGTGTTTATTTCTTTTGACTTAAAGGTTAGTGATGGAAGGTATCATAGACCCCTACCAATCAATAACCTACTTGATTCCTAGCTGTGATTTTTGACTGCAATCGCACCAGGGCAATTGGGAAGAGGCTGGTAAAGAACCAGGATTTTATGCATCTAATGAATGTGCCAAATTTTGGGGCGGCTGCTGGCTGGTATTTTGAGACTGGGGAACAAAATAATCATGGGCCTCTCCAGGCTGAGAATACTAACCCCAAGCTCTCCGCTTTATCTGCACTGATAATCAAAAATACAGGGGACCCTATGCTGTTATTTTAAAATTATTTATTTATTTTTACATCACTGTGTGTCTACGCAACTAATGCAGATGCCGGAACAAAGGGAGTCTGATTGCAACCAATCCTAGAGGATGGGCAGGGGCAATGCAGTTGAGTTGGTCGACAGGGTAGGGGTATAATACGGACAGGGTTTCTTCAGTGGGGATCACGGCTGGTTTGGTTCCCAGTTCCGTGCCCTGGACCCTCAGTGGTGGGGGCGGGGGTGATAATGATGGGGGATTGGTAACATGACGCTGCTTGTGGTAACTGGTAATAGGGTTACCAGCGCTGCAGCCAGCCACTGAGGTGATGGGAATGCAGCTTTGGTAGTACAGCTCCTCACAGGTGGAGCTTTACCTCAGGGCAGCGGAGTGGATGAGGGGAGTAGTAGTCCTCACCTCTGTGATGCTGTAGAGGCCCTCCGGGCAGCGGATGAAAGGAGACCGGACACCAGATCAACTCAAACAGTTCTTTATTTGCACCAGGTGGAAAAGGTACATGGTACAGTCTGGTTTAACGGGGATTGTAGACGCGGATTTTGGAGGCTTTTCCAGAGTCTGCCAGAGGTGTCTCCTTTAATAACTTTCCTGGTTTCTACTTCCAGTGGCTTTTGGTTCACTGCTCTCAACCACACTAAAGAGTCCATTCGCCAGTCCCCAGGTCTGTTACTAAAAGGTACTCCTGACTCCTTTCCGGTACGGACGGGAGCGGTGAGAAGATGAACCTCCCGCCACCGGTATTTAGTCCTTCCCTTGTTAGTGTCTTGGACCCAGTTTGGGACAGAAATGGGGATTTAGTCTCGTGGTGCTGTGGCTCCCTTATGTTAACTAGTGTCTTACTCATTCTTTGAGTAACTGTTGCTCTTTTTTGTCCTGTAGTTATTCAGTAAAAATTGTTTCTGCACTCCTACACAGAATATAATCTTGCCCAAATTTGCTACTAATCATGAATACATCAAAGTTAAGTCAGTTGGGGCAGAGCAAAGTCTAAAGTGTTAGTGCCAGAGTGATGAGATGGAGCTTGGAAGGACACTCCAGGCAGTGTTAACAATGATGTATAAAAGCAAAATAATATTTATTATTATTTTGGCCGCAACCAAATAACTTTTTTTCTATTAGTTAAACCCTCTAAATAATAAAAATAAGGATTTCCAGAGCTACCACTAGTGGGAGTATACGATTATGCACCATATTGTTTTAGAATAATATTTAATATGTTACCTGTATTCACTAAACTCCTAAGCTGCCTCTAGTGGTGGCTGTTGGCAGACAGGATTTTATTATTTTTCTCTTCTATGCAAGTTCTAAACATCCTGAGCATCGAAACAAAAAAATGGAGCTCACACTAATATAATGTTTTATTAGTATACTAATTAGCACATATATTAAGATCTATTTAAGGTAAATAACGGAATTCACTTTAAGCATTTACATATAGTTTATATTACATTTGTTTCTTTTTTTAAAAGGTCGAATCTTGAAGTATTCCAGTCTCCTGGAATTACCATGAAGAATATGATTAAGTTATTAGGACGTTCGTGATAATATGCAATTGAAGAACAGGAAATAGGGAATACTATATCTTGGTATCATGTGGAACAGATAATGATCTTCTGCAGGGTTCTAACAATTCTTATCTGTCACTCCATATTCTGTTGGAGAAAATGTCATTAACAAAAGCTGTAGGGAAGCACTTAAATAACCAGAGGTTTATTGCATAAGACAATAGCATGCCTGTAGTTAGCTAAAAATATGCGACTTCCTATTGGCTTATACCTATGAGGCCTTTTATCTATATAGCTGTAAGTGATCAGAGGCTTATTTGATTAATTTGATGTTTACACACTGTGTATTTTTTTTCTTTTACAACTGCCTAGATAATAACCCATGTTCAGTCATTTATTCTTACACCATAATAGAAATGTTTCTCTAGGTATTTAATCCAGAACAGTAAAACCTACAGATGTATCTTTCCTTTGGGATTTAACATGTTCACAGATGAAAAGCACACAACAACTTTGAAAACATCATTTCACCATAATTTATTGGGAGTTTTCGAAGCTCTACGTGTCTATGGGTGTGGTCACCCAGTGGTTGTGATGTGTATTGCAGTCTGTCAAGAGTTTTGCTAACATATTGCAAAATGTATGATAAGGATTTGGGAAATTTGATGAAAAATGTGGGTAGTCACAACTTAACACTACCCTTGATAAGTGCTAATGTGACTTTGATCCTGTATTGCCAACTATCTAGCATTATAAGAAATATTTGCACAGGAATACTTCAACCATGATTAAAGCTAACCTATCACCAGGTTTTTCACACTTACATTGTGGCCACCACTAGTAAGCCCTTATATATAGCGTATATAAGTCCCTAAGCTAGAATGGGTATATAAGTCCTCAAGCTGATCTTTATAACATAAAAAGAGCTTTTAATATACTCACTTACAGGGAGGTGTGGTCCGATTGGTGTTGTTGGTCTTAATCCGGCATCTCTTCTCTTCTTGCAATTGCATCCTCCTTCTCTGCTTCATGTGAATGACTTGTCCTACATCATCCCCACATTTTATTCCAGTGTGATCCTGCTCCTACTTCTATCTACTTGCCAGATATTTGTAGTGCACATGCGCGGTCGTTCTTTGACTTTTCTTCTTGCCTTAGCGAGAGAGAAAGTGTGCGTGAGCAGTAATACAATGGGAGACCCTGTTTGGCTGATGTAATGTGGCGCCCCTATGGCTAGGTGCCACAGGGGGGTACTGCACCCCAAACAGCAGGTGTAGTGCCTCCGTAGTTATGGGTTTGGGTTTTCCTTTGTGGAGTCAGTCTTTCACACACAACACTAGACCACCTTAGAAAAGGGAATAATTATTCAGTAGGTCCCAAAAGGGAGTGGAGCCTAGGTTAGAGCGGAGACTTGAGAGAGAATTTAGTGAGTTAGTGCTGGGAAGGCAGCCAGAAAGGAGCGCCTGATAGCATCTCTGACAGGAGGGCACCCGTCCGCAAGAGGGTGACCCAGGACAGAAGGAGATGATCCATGATCGGTTGGAGCCAGGGTGGAAACATCTGGGGACAGCAACCGGCATACCGGAGCCGAGGCAGTGAGCGGTCTATCCCCCACTGCAAACCGTACGACTGCGGACCGGAATAAGGGAGTCGTAGTGCCACAAAGAGTCCCAAAACAGGTCCAGGACACTCTAGATAACGGGGCCCAAATTCCGGTGGCGGGAGGATTTGTCTGTTGTCGCTCCTGTCCGTATCGGTAAGGACAAGCTGTGTCTACCAGTAACAGACCAGGGGACTGGTGAGGAGCTCTGCAAAGGTGGTTAAGGACAATGTAAGGAAAGACTGGGACCCCGAAAGCCATAAAGGAAGGTACACCACAGACTCTATGAGGCTACCGAAACCTGTGGCTACATTCCCATTGAACCAGACTGTAACTGTGTACTATAACATCTGCCAGTACCAGTAAAGTGACGTTTGGAGTTGAATCGGTGTCTGTCATCCTTCCCGCCGGTGCCCTTGTCTCTGCATCGCCAAGAGGGGTCAGAACAATGACTGCCCTCATCCATCCCTGCTGCCCAGAGGTAAAGGTCCACCTGTGGGGAGCTGTACTATCCTAAGCTGCATCCCATCACCTCAGTGGCCGGACAATATCTGCAAGGAGTTTGTATGTTCTCCCTGTGTTTGCATGGGTTTCCTCCCACATTTGAAAGACATATTGATAGGATGTTTAGATTGTGAGC
Source organism: Allobates femoralis (assembly GCA_033576535.1). Classification (NCBI taxonomy): domain Eukaryota; kingdom Metazoa; phylum Chordata; class Amphibia; order Anura; family Aromobatidae; genus Allobates; species Allobates femoralis. The sequence goes on from JARQOC010000007.1 coordinate 185,070,848, forward strand.
CCCAAGAGGGACAGTGTTGCAAAGCGGATATAAAGCACTTTGGAATTAATAGTGCTAAATAAATGAATAAATATTATTATTATTTTGTTATATTGCTCATATGTCACAAGGATTTAGGCTACGTTCACACATTAGCATATTTTTGTTGCGCTTTTTGCCAGATTTTCGGCCGCGCAAAAAACACAACAAAATATGTGGGTGCTTTCACACACCGCACTTTCTTCTCCCCATAAGCCCAAGTGATGTCACAGAGGAGGAGGAAAAATCCTGGTTCCTCCTCCCCTCTGTGACATCTGTGTCCGTCCCTATTTGATTTCGGAGTGTATTAATATACACTGCGAAAGCAAATTTAAATAAAGGCAAATGTATTAAAAATAATAAAGAATGAATACTTACCCTTTCCGATGCCTTTTCGTGGTCTCTGGTGCAGAGGCAAGGCGAAGTATCATCCTGCCACGACCTGCCATGATGTCAGAGTGACATTTTGGGCGCTGATTGGCCGCTTGTGGTTATGTGATACATATCCCATGATTGCGAGCGGCCAATCAGCGCCCGGAACATCACTCTGACATCATGGCAGGTCCTAGCAGGTCAATACCTGCGGCTGCTCCCGACTCCCGAACACCCGGCGGTGGGTAAGTATTCAATCTTTATTATTTTTAATACCTCTGCCTTTATTTAATTTTGATTTTGCAGTGTATATTAATACACTGGGAAATCTAATGGGGGCGGTCACAGATGTCACAGAGCAGAGGAGGAACCAGGATTCTTCCTCCCCCCTCTCTGACATCAGATGCAGCAGCATCGGCCCCTATAGGAGAAAACGCTGGCGTTGCAGCGTAAAGATTTGACAGGGTCATTCTTTTTACGCCGGTGCTATTTCCTATAAAAGCGCTGCATATTTTTACGCACTCACACAACAAAAACAAGGGAGGGCACCACCTATGAGGTAACTTAACTGCGTGTAGGCATAGAAGTGTAGGTCACACAGGCATCCAGGGTGCCAGCGAGATACAGTCCATCAAACAAGGTATAAGAAAAGAGCGGCACTCACCGGAGTTGCGACATGCGGAGTCCTTTATTTGGGTAGTTGTTACACGGTGCAGGGAGGGGGACCGGGTGACGACGGCACCGTTTCGGGCGTGCTGCCCTTCAACGGGTCACTAACCAGTGACCCGTTGAAGGGCAGCACGCCCGAAACGGTGCCGTCGTCACCCGTCCCCCTCCCTGCACCGTGTAACAACTACCCAAATAAAGGACTCCGCATGTCGCAACTCCGGTGAGTGCCGCTCTTTTCTTATACCTTATTTTTACGCACTGTCTACACGGCAGACAAAAGGCACATTGCGTATTTTGAAAAGCGCACGCAAAAAAGCGCTCAAAAATACGCAATGTGTGAACGTAGCCTTAGTTTTCTACCCTTAGCCTTTATTTCAATACTGCAGCTCAGGGTGAGTGGCTTCTTTGATAGCCACCAGCACCAATCACTAGGGCCACATGCTCCACTAGCTCCATCCCCGACTATGCCCTTACAGAGCAGAGTAGAAAATGGTGTTACAACTACAAATAGTATAGATATAAGTTTATTCTTATGTTTTTATATCAATGTTTCTTTCTTGTTTCAGGCAATGCTATCAGACCAATTGCTCTTCGGGCGGTTTCTGCTATTGCCCGTGCCATCCCAGGATTTCCTATTTTAGCAACTGGTGGAATTGATTCAGCAGAGAGTGGACTGCAGTTTCTTCATAGTGGAGCTTCAGTACTCCAGGTATGAAATAGTCTTTATTTTTTATTCTAAACATTTTATTAAACATGAAAGAAATGGTGAAAATGGGCAGAAGCAATGTATTCTGTTGAGATTCTCAAGCGTTTTTTGCAAGATAAGCAAAACCTACAATTTTAAGACAGATCGCAACATCTGTCCATAGATTATGTCTAGTATTGCAGCTCAACCCCATGGCTTTCAGGGCAGAGCTGTTATACCACACATCCTGTGGACAGATGTGGACCTATTTTGGAAGAATTCATTTTAATAATAAGCTTAATAATAAGCTTTTTTTCAAAAAAATGGGATCACACTTTACATACAACCACTGCAGGTTACAGTATGTGATCTGTGAATTGCCCGGTGTTGGTCTTCCACTGATCTGATATTGATAACTTATTACATTGATAGGTCATTTAGATCGATGCAATGAAAACCCCAATTTATTATAATGTCCTTCATTACAAGACAATAAGGTCTTTAGTATTTGAAGCAAACAAACCCCTGAAATAATGTTAAGGTTTCAGCAACCTACTTTATCATAGAAAAGTGTTAGTTTGGTTTGCCAAAGGCTATCAAAACTTTTGCAGGATATGAATTTATTATTAAATTAAAGCAATACTTCAGTGTTTTTTTTTATTCCACCACTAGATTGGTATCCAGCATCGCCATGGTCAGATTCTAGTGATTTGTGACCTGCCAGCAGCTTCAGTCTTTCATGGAGTGAGCTTGAGGTCAGGACAGAGTATAGGACAGAGAGTAGGGGACTTAGATTTAAAGCAACACTTCAGTGCTGTAGGACAAAACAAAAAACCTTGCAGTGGTGGTTTAAATGAGAGCTTCGAACACTCACTTACTTAATTAGCAGCTGTAGGAATACAATGTTATTATAACTTCATTTTTTCATTTACATTTATGCAGTCATCTCTATTGTTTGCTACAATGAAGCAAGAATTGATCATTTACGGGATTCCTATAATCCGTTTTCACATTATATTTTTCAAAGAAATAAATTAAAATACAATAAGCGGTATGCTAGATTTTGTAATTTGGTTTCTTAAAATGTCCAGGGCCGTGCCTCATTGGAGACTATAATGAAAGAGAAAAATGTTGTCTAGATGGGGGTAGGGAAGGAACTAAAAAATGGGGAAAATGATAACAAAAGGTAAATAACAATAAATTAAACAAAAACTCAGTGCCAGCAGGGTTGGATGGGAACCATCAGACACCGCTTTCCAGGTTTGCCTCCTCTAATAGAGATTCAATAGATGATATCCCCAACAGTTCAGGAAATAGTGTAATGCTGCATCGATGTCATCTATACGACCTTCAGATGAACCCCAAGCAGGGACTGATGTTACCCATACAACTAATGCTAGCACTGAGGTTTTTTTTTAATAATTTATAATTATATTCTATACAATATATTACTATTGGAGCCCAATTGTTTATTTCCATCCCAAGTGTCAGACACTTTTTTCTTTCTCTTACCTTTATGTTCCTTCATCCATCAATCATATTTTGGGGTATGTTGGCAGGGAAGGCAGTTCTCCCCTAATCGGGATCGGGATTTCCACCTCAGGAATGGACTTACGCGATTGGTCTGCTTAACTTTCACGAATGCTCCAAGATGACAAAGGATTTTGTGGGGTGACCTCTGACATCATATGTGCGGTAGATTGCACACCTCTTTGATCTAATATTTCACTTTTATTTCCGTAAATCCCAGGCGTCACTCAGAATTTTGTTTGTATTTCATTTTGTTTTGTATTATTGTAGGAGTCTATAAAACACCAGAGTGGGCCTAGGGTGAACCACTTTAGTGTCTGTGCATTGGGGGGAGGAATGAACTCTATCCTCCTCTACACCGTTTGAAGTTCAGCCACGGCGGTGGATCCAGCACTGTTTCAGTTACCGCTCTGTATATCAAAAGAGGCGGTGGTAGCCGTACCCCCGGCATTGACTGACAGACGCTCAGCATTGTACCCAGCTTTAAGTCTGTGCAGGGGGCACTATAAACAGAGCAGTACTAAACTTGAACCGGTGCCACCCTCGTGCCTGAAACAACAACCCAGCTAGGACAAGTAAAATTAACTTTGCCAGCAGATTGAAAATGCTATTAACTTGCAGATTAACCCTATATCTGCAGGCTAATATGTTTTATCACGTGATTGGTTTTATTAATAATAATGATAAAAATAGTAATAATAATATACCGTATATACTCGTGTATAAGCCGACCCGTGTATAAGCCGACCCCCTACTTTTGCCCCAAAACCTGGGAAAATCTATTGACTCGCGTATAAGCCGAGGGTGGACCCCAGCACAGGTATACAGCCCCCAGCAGTGGCATACAGGCCCAGCAGTATAATATACAGCAGCCCCCAGTGGTATATACAGCAGCCCCAGTGGTATTGCAGCCCCTATATACAGCAGCCCCAGTGGTATTGCAGCCCCAGTGGTGTATACAGCAGCCCCTATATACAGCAGCCCCAGTGGTATTGCAGCCCCAGTGGTATTGCAGCCCCTGTATACAGCAGCCCCAGTGGTATTGCAGCCCCAGTGGTGTATACAGCAGCCCCAGTGGTATTGCAGCCCCAGTGGTATTGCAGCCCCTATATACAGCAGCCCCAGTGGTATTGCAGCCCCTATATACAGCAGCCCCAGTGGTATTGCAGCCCCAGTGGTATTGCAGCCCCTATATACAGCAGCCCCAGTGGTATTGCAGCCCCAGTGTAGTATCCAGCAGCCCCGGTAGTAATAAACAGCCCCCCCTCCTTATCACGTCCCCCCCAGGCTGCGGCAGCTGTTAAAATAACAAACACTGTATACATCACCTTCCGACGCAGCTCTCCGCTCCTCCGGTCCTGTGCCCTCCGCTCGCCGGCTTCTTCTTCCTTGATGTGCCGACTTCTGTGACCGCGCGCAGGAAATGACGTCATCTCCTGCGCCCGGTCACATGACACCGGCACATCAAGGAAGAAGAAGCCGGCGAGCGGAGGGCACAGGACCGGAGGAGCGGAGAGCTGCGTCGGAAGGTGATGTATACAGTGTTTGTTATTTTAACAGCTGCCGCAGCCTGGGGGGGACGTGATAAGGAGGGGGGGCTGTTTATTACTACCGGGGGAGCCATATTAAGGAGGGGGGCTGTGCAGTGCATTATGCACGGCATCCCCCCGCCGTTGATGGACGGGGGGATGCCGTGCATATTCATTGCACTAATGAGGCGGCCCCACGTGACCGCATGCGGTCACCGCGGCCCCCTCCTGCCTCCTCCAGCCCCCGGTCACAGCCCCCCCCCACACAGTATATACCGTATGACCCGTGTATAAGCCGAGGGGGGGACTTTTCAGCCCAATTTTTGGGCTGAAAAACTCGGCTTATACACGAGTATATACGGTAATAATAATAATGATACAATAAATGTTTAAAAGTTAACCACTAAATCACCATAGACTTCCAAAAATATTATCTATCAACTGGAGATGAGAAAATAGTTTAAAGCAAATTGAATTTTGCCAAAATGCTCCAAAAAATGTAGCTCTCTTTAGATTTGCATTGTGTGAATTAGGTAAAATGCATTAGGGGGAATACTTATTTTAACTGATTTGTAGATGGCTTAAAAAGAGTAGAAGCATAAAGTTCTTCCCTGATCATTCATGTCTTGCTACAGCTCTTGCCTAGTTCCCTGTGTAGTTCCCTCCAGAATTTTCTGTACTTCTGTAACACACACCTGAAGTGTTTGGGAGTTCCGGCACACAGGGGGATCTGTGTGGAGTACCTAATATTTATTATGCTAAATAAACTTAAGAGATCCCATACTATGAAAAATTCTGTTCACATCAAATAACTTCGAAATTTGCCACATTCGGTCATCGCTTATATCAACCCATAACTGCCAAGTTACCAATATTTCTTCTTTAAATGTTGCCATTATGAATATGACGTATCCAGGAGTATTAAAGCAACCCACATACAATGTATATTGTAAAACATGTAGAGAATTGGCAAAGTCATAAATGGGGGAACTTTTTGTCGCCTTGGTTTTAACTGTGGGCACCAAAGCACTAAAAATAACTCCCCTTTAAAAATCAGCTTTACGCCTCTACAACATTTTCAAAATAAATAGCCCTTGTGATGACTTCTGTTCATGTATCAGACATATACACATATTTTTGACCTCTACGATACTCAAATCTTGCTAAACACATGCCAAAATCCTTAACACTCCCACCAGTATGAGAAAAATATTTCATGATTATAATTATAGCTTTTTTGTAGGTTGTTGCACAGTGATGGAGCTTAATACATACCTCCGGAGCTTATAACGAGGCAATGAGCGTTGATTTTCTTAGGGTTTAATGTGACATGCAATGTATACAGTGAATATTTAACCAGGTCATTATTACTTATTTCCATAATTGCTTGATATAATATCTCCCCCAAGGTGTCTTACTTGGCCTTGCTAAATGCTTGATAAAGTGTAAGCATTTGATTAAAGCATCAAGGGCAGCGTGAAATGCGGCACCACCCTGCAGTAAGACACATTACTCTACACTGCTCATATAATTAAAAGATGCCAACATGAGGTATATTCCCAATATTGTATGTATGTATATATATATATATATATATATATATATATATATATATATCAGAAAGACACCTTGTGCAAGCTATAATTATTTTATTAAAACACGTATACGGTGTTCAAACGTAATAAATAAAAAGAAAAAACAGACAGCACGACCAAAAATCAATAGAAGGGACACCCTTTATTGGAGCCCTCAGCGGTGCAACGTTTCGACCTGTGATGGTCTTTGTCAAGCACAGTGCACTGAATCAAGTGTACATCTTTTATACATAATTGTGAAAAAATCAATAAAAATAATTAACTGTGAAATTGACAATACATACAGTGATTTTATAATCATACACATAACCATGTATATCTCATTAACAAAGTGCTTCAATAGTGCATATAGCTAGTGGTTTAATACACCGCCTTATGAATAAGACAGTGTTTTTATGTAATTATTAATTTGTAATCAGCTGTGACTCAATTAAAATCATTACCACCAGAACGCACGCTAACCTTAGGCCCATTGTATAACAGTCTCATATCACTAATCCCTGGCGTCTTCCTGATTACACAGCGCATGTCCGCGCATGATACTGACGTCATCACGTCAGCGTGCGCTTACTTTTAGTAATATTTGTAGAAAGGATTTTGCCAGATACAGTGCTTCTATTTCTTCCTTTATTTAAGACATAATTAAAATGGACAGGACTGAACGTTGGACGTGTTTCGGGGACAGCACCCCCTTAGTCCTAGCTGACCGGGATCCTGGAGATATGTGAGTGAACCACTCCCTTCCCCTTCCCTCACTTCAAGCTTACTTTTAGTGTCATCGGACAACTGCGCATGCGTGGAAGTCATCACCACCATTTTGATTGCTGGCATTGTGTATAACAGTGCCCACACTTACTTTAAACTACCATAATATCTAGAGACGTCACTAGAGCACAATATACCATGTTAATCTTCAATTATAAGGATTATTAAGGACCTTCATCCAGCTCAAATATATGTAGCTTACACAATTATGTCAATCCTAATAATAGGTGACAGAATGTGTCATGCCAGTGTGTGCAGCAGAGCCAGGAGATTCCTAGAACTCCACACACAATATAGCACCAGCTACCATTCATTTCACACCATACATGGTCCCATCCTAATAAATTTAAAAGTCAAAAGGCAGAATTTAAATTGCTCATCACTTTTAATAGACGTCAATAGAAAAAGCATTATATATTTTTTTTTTTCTCAGACTGTATTAACACTTGATATGGGCTTCGTGTCTGCGTTGCATCTGTAAGGCAAAAAAAATTAAAAATTGAAATCAGAAACCTTCTTATAAGAAAGTACAATTTTACTCTATAGTTCTATCAAGAAATATTTGACAGAAATATTCTCCTCATGGGTAAAAAACTTTTCTCTCCCCATAAGGAAAAAAATCATACCTTTTAATGGTAATAAATTTCTTTGTGCACCTAGAATAAATGGATGTAAAATTAGAATGAGATGGATCTAGGGCAATTGAAAGTAGGTATACACAATCAACAGAGAGTATGGATCCTCAAATCAACATTTAACCCATTGGGATTCAAAGTATTTAACTTAAAAATCCATTCCATTTCTCTCTTCTTCAATAAAGCAACCCTATTGCCTCCTCTTCTTAATGGCGGGATGTGATCTATTTTTCTAAATTTCAAATCTTTCACCTTATGTCCCATTTCATTAAAATGTTTGGCTACGGGAAGATCCATTTTTTTCTTTATTGAATATTTGTGATTTGCAAACCTAGTTTTAAAATCACACGTGGTTTCCCCCACATACCACATATGACATGGGCACTCCAACAAATAGACAATAAAATCAGAATCACATATCAGATAGTGCTGTATTTTGTAGGTTTGCTGATTGATGATCCCTAAACTCTGCGCCTTTTAGCATCGCTACACAATTTATACAATTCAAACAAGGGAAACATCCTTTTCTTTCTTTCCCTGTCAGAGAGATTTGTTTTGTCTTCTTCAAAGAACCAATATCTGATCGAACCAAACGGACTTTAAGATTACCATTCCTTTTATAAGAAAAAACAGGGGGTCTGGAGAATTCAGTAACAACCGAAATACCATTGGTTAAAACACCCCAATATTTCTTAATTATTTTTGCCTCAGCACCACTTTCTTCAGTGAACATAGATACAAATGGTATCCTATTCTCACTATTTTTCACCACAGGTTCAAATAAAGTTTTCCTCTCAATATTCTCTATCCTAGATCTGTGAGATTCTAACAATTTACGTGGGCACCCTCGTTGTCTAAACTTTACAGTCATTGTATCTAGTGTTGCCTTTAGATTATCATCCTTACTTTCAATCCGCCTAGCCCTCAAAAATTGTCCATAGGGAATTGAATCTATGGTTTTACGAGGATGATGGCTAGTATAGGATAGTGTATTGTTTTTGTCCGTTGGTTTAACATATGTGCTTGCAACCAAAGTACTCCCCTCCTTCGAGACAAGCACATCCAAAAATTGTATCTGATTCATAGAGTGTACCATGGTAAACTTGATGGTATGATTCACCCGATTTAGAAATTCCAAAAAATCCACTAGTGTCTGTTCATCTCCTTTCCAAATGAGGAAGATGTCATCAGTATATCTTCACCACCGCAGGACATCCCTGAAGTGGTGGGGCACAGGGACGACATCCTCCTCCATTATGCCCATTGCTATATTAGCATAAACGGGGGCCATATTGGCCCCCATTGCCCTCCCTCTCTGCTACTCAAAGAAGGTGTCACCATACAGAAAATAATTTATCCGTAACACCAAATTCAATAGTTCCAAAATTAAGTCATTTACACCATCAGTATATTCAAGATCCATTAATTTCTTTTTTACACACCCCACACCATAATCATGCTCGATTGATTTGTACAAACTAATTACGTCAAATGACGCTAACCAAAAGCTATCCTCTAACTCCAAATTCTCAATCTTTTAAAAAAAATCAGTTGTATCTCTGATGTATAATATAAATTGTACAGCAACTGAATTTAAAATCCTATCCAGGAATAACCCAACGTGGCTCAGGACAGAATCAGTTCCTGCCACTATTGGACATCCTGGAGGATTTTCCAACGATTTATAAATCTTGGGTAAAATGTATATGATTGGTGTACTTTGAAATTTGACCATTAAATATTCATAAATGTCTTGATCTATCAAACATTTCTCCAAAGCTTTATCCAAGATTACTTTAAGTTCACTTTGTATCGCAAATTTGGGGTCATTAGACAGCTCTCTATATAGAGTGGATCATATACTTGTCTATTTAACTCCTCAATATATTTAGACCTCACCATGATGATGACGGCACCACCCTTGTCTGAAATCTTAATATTGACATCACCATCATGGACAAGTTCTCTCAATGCAACTGACTCAGCTGTAGTCAAATTAGGTTTTATAAAGGAACTCCCACTCCTACTACTCTTTAGTCTTTAGTGTCTCTACATCAGTATTTACACCATCAATGAACGCAGATATAAAGGTAGAGCTTACAGAGGTAACAAAATCACTCTTACTTGGTATTTTAAGTGTTCTAGCATCAAGTTCACCATGTACCTCTTTTACACCTCCTGTACTATTTTTAAACCACTCTCTTAATTTAATTTGTTTGTAAAATCTATTCAACTCAATATTGAGCTGAAACCAGTCCACATGGCTTGTTGGACTGAAATTCAAGCCTTTACTCAATAATTTAGTTTGTGATTCCGTAATGTTTTAGATGAAATATTTACCACTAATTCTCATCTCTGTTCCTGGTCCCAATTGGTCTTTGTGGTGCTTGTGGCTTCCCTTTGTTTTTCTTGTCTTTCTCTATTTTTGGATCGGTCATGTCTCCAGCCCCCTCTCCTTATCCTTGACCCTTTGGTTTGCTCTGATTGGTACCTAGATGTTGAACATGAATTGATTTTTGGTCGTGCTGCCTGCTTTTTCTTTTATATATATATATATATATATATATATATATATATAACTAGAAATAAATTAGAAAAAAATTCTCTGCAGCACTCAGCTACTACCAATGATGTACAAATGCTAATAAGCTGCATGTATATGAGAAGAAAGTTTAAAAACTTTTTTCTCATATACATACAGCTTGTTAGCATTTGTACATCATTGGTAGTAGCTGAGTGCTGCAGAGAATGTTTTTCTAGTTGTTTGTACCAGCGTCCCTGCTGGCACCAGTTCACTTTGTCTGTGAGTGCTGTGCAGTTTTTTTCTCTTTTGTATCGTATGGAGTTGCTGGCTCCATTTCTGCAATTTGCACCCTCATCGCCTACAGGTGATCTAGGGTCTAGATGGTGTCTGCCCACTTAGTAGTGGGGTAGGGAGGACAAGGAGGACAGGGATGTCAGCGTTAGGACTCATCAGACCTGAAGTCACTTTGTCGCAGTTGATGAGCAAGCAGACATTGGCCAATGTGTGTACCAAGAACTTCAGAAATAAAAAGATAAGAATTTTGAGTTTTTTGAAAAAAAACGTACGTTTTTAAACTTTTTTCTCATATACATACAGCTTGTTAGCATTTGTACATCATTGGTAGTAGCTGAGTGCTGCAGAGAATTTTTTTCTAGTTGTTTGAACCAGCGTCCCTGCTGGCACCAGTTCACATTGTCTGTGAGTGCTGTGCAGTTTTTTTCTCTATTTTCTCTCTCTCTCTCTCTCTCTCTCTATACATATATGTGTGTGTGTGTGTTATTTTAAGTGGAGTGTCACTAAAAAATGAAGATATATTTAACAATAGTCCATACCGCCAGATCATATTTTATTTTTTTTACCTTCCTGAGTTTACTATATCTTTTATGTATAGTTACTGAATTTTTATTTTTTGTCAATATCCCATCGAGCTGCCATAGTTGAGGTATATACATTTCTTTCCTGCACATGTTTCTATATACAGTGGGAAAAAAAGTATTTAATCAGTCACCAATTGTGCAAGTTCTCCCATTTATAAAGATGAGAGAGGCCTGTAATTGACATCATAGGTGACCTCAACTATGAGAGACAAAATGAGAAAACAAATCCTGAAAATCACATTGTCTGATTTGGAAATACATTTTTTGCAAATTTTGGTGGAAAATAAGTATTTGGTCACCTACAAACAAGCAAGATTTCTGGCTCTCATAACTTCTTTAACTCTGTCCTCCACTGATTACCTGCAGTACTAGCTCCTGTATTAACTTGTTATCAGTATAAATGACACCTGTCTGCAACCTCAAACAGTCATACTTCAAACTCAAATATGGTGACGACAAAAGAGCTGTTAAATGACACCCAGAAACAAAATTGTAGCCCTGCACCAGGTTGGTAAAACTGGATCTGCATAAATCAACTGTGGGAGGAATAATTAGAAAATGGAAGTCATATAAGACGACTGATAATCTCGATCGATCTGGGGCTCTACGCAAGATCTCATCCATGGGGTCAAAATGATCTCAAGAACGGTGAGCAAAAATCCCAGAACCACATGGGGGATCTAGTGAATGACCTGCAGAGAGCTGGAACCAATGTTACTCAGGCTAACATCAGTAACACACTACGTCGCCAGGGACTCAGATCCTGCAGTGCCAGACGTGTCCCCCTGCTTAAGCCATTACATGTCTGGGCCTGTCTGAAGTTTGCAAAAGAGCATTTGGATGATTCAGAAGAGTATTGGGAGAATGCCATATGGTCAGATGAAACCAAAGTACAACTGTCTGGTAGAGAAACAAATCGTCATGTTTGGAGGAGAAAGAATGCTGAATTGCATCCAAAGAACACCACACCTACTGTGAAGCATGGGGGTGGCAACATGATGCTTTGGGGCTGTTTCTCTGCCAAGGGACCAGGACTACTGATCCGTGTACATGAAAGAATGAATGGGGCCATGGATCATGAGATTTTGAGTGCAAACCTCCTTCCATCAGCAAGTACATTGAAGATGAAATGTGGCTGGGTCTTTCAGCATGATAATGATCCCAAGCACACCACCAGGGCAATGAAGGAATGGCTTTGTAAGAAGCATTTCAACGTCCTAGAGTGGCCTAGCTAGTTTCCAGATCTAAACCCTATAAAAAAGCTTTGGAGGGAGTTGAAAGACCATGTGGCCCAGCGACAGCCCCACAACATCACTGCTCTAGAGGAGATCTACAAAGAGGAATGGGCCAACATACCAGCAACAGTGTGTGCCAACCTTGTGAAGACTTACAGGAAATGTTCCACCTATGTATTTGTCAACAAAGAATATATAACAAAGTATTGAGATGAACTTTTGTTATTGGCCAAATACTTATTTTCTACCAAAATTTGAAAAAAATTTCTTTCCAAATCAGACAATGTGATTATCAGGATTTGTTTTCTCATTTTGTGTCTCATAGTTGAGATCTACCTACCGTGTTTCCCCGAAAGTAAGACCCCCCCGAAAGTAAGGCAGGGTAGGGGGAACGTGGGGGTCTGTTAATATAAGGCCCCCCCAGAAAGTAAGGCCGCCTGGGGGGGGTGCTGGGGAATATAAGGCCAGTACCTGTCCCCCTGTGTGTCCAGGCTCCTCCAGTGTCCTGCAGCTGCAGCCGCGCTGGAGCAGATGGGGTTAATCACAGCCTAACATGCTGTGTGCCCAGCCTGACGTCACAGCGGCCTGGCTTCAGCTCTGATTGGCTCCCAGGAAGCAGTGGGCGCGGCCAGATGACGTCGTGGGCTCGTCATCTGGCTGCGCCCACTGGTTCCTGGGAGCCAATCAGAGCTCGAGCCGGGCTGTTGTGATGTCAGGCTGGGCAGAATTCAGCAAGGGCACACAGCATGTTAGGCTGTGATTAACCCTATCTGCTCCAGCGCAGCTGCAGCTGCAGGACACTGGAGGAGCCTGGACACACCGGGGGACAGCGAGGAGCCACACTCAAGGCCAGGGGAGCTGGTAAGAAGCAGTGTGTATGTGTATGTGTGTATGTGTGTGTTTGTAAGTGTATGTTTGTGTGTATGTGTGTTTGTAAGTGTATGTGTGTGTGTATGTGTGTGTGTATGTGTGTGTATGTGTGTGTGTTTGTAAGTGTGTGCGTGTGTGTGTGTGTGTTTTTAAGTGTATGGGTGGGTGTGTGTGGATGGGAGGCTGCAGTGGCTGGGGCTGCCAATATAAGACCCCCCCCCCCCCCGAAAATAAGACAGGGTGCCACTTTTGGCGCCCAAAAAAATATAAGACAGGGTCTTACTTTCGGGGAAACACGGTATGATGCCAATTACAGGCCATTCTCATCTTTTTAAGTTGAAGAACTTGCACAATTAGTGGCTGACCAAATACTATTTTTCCCCACTGTAAATCGACTTGAGATAGAGGTGTAATTGGAAATGGGGCACCATTGCAAAAGTTTCAATTAGGCCTTCCACCTCCCAGAAAGAAAAATATAATACTTGGCTAGGTCACACTAGAGCATATTTCACAATTTTGCAGCCCTTACAAAGTAATTTTCCTCCTATTGAAGCCCCTAGATTCCCCTTTCATTGCATCCATTAAGTATTATGCCAACAAAAGTGCCGCACAAACACTATATGATCCCCTCACAGTGATTATTTCATAGTACCCTCCACACACAGTATGATGACCCTACTGTACCCACCTCTACTACCTGGCAATGAATGGTGACGCCCAGCACAGTATGATCACCAACTGTGACCCCCATACAGCTCTACATGCAGTATAATGGACCTACATAGAGTGTAATGGCTTCACACCTCTTCACGCTGTATAATGGCCCCAACCATCCCTCCAAACAGTATGACCAGGGTCACACATACTATCTGTTTTTGTCTTAAATCCGTTTTTGGGATCATTTTCCTCTTTTTTTTTCAGAGTCTAAAAACACATATGCGTTAATGCATGTGTGTGTGCATTTTTCAAAAACGCATGCGTTTTTGTGCAGCAACCCTAAATACGCTGCTAGTGACAGGGATCTCTACGCTCTCCCTACCAAGAGAGAACAAAAGTAATATCTCCAACCAAGGGAGTGGGCACAGCATAAGGCGGGAACGCAGGTATTATACCACCACGATACCACTATTTGCATTTCCCTTGGATCTACTGAGCTGTAGTATGGTCAGTATTTATTGGAACATATATTAGGCTTCATACCACTAATAACCAACAGGGGTACATAGCACCTCAACAATATTAGGATCCACCTAATCATCCTTGAACCTTTGAGAAAACGCCAGGGGTCCACTAGAAATGAGCTCACAGAACGTCTAGCTAAGAATACGCAAGACTCCACAACACAACACCCCTGCATAATAATTCAGCTCAATGGAGCCACTCGAACTAGCACCCTGCAACTTCTAGATACTCAAGCAACAAGAGGCACATGGCAGCAGCATATCACCCCATATAAGCTCCGGTGTAGAATATGATTTTATTACGCAGAAAATGAAAAACGAAAAATCGCTGGGTGGTAAAGGGGTTAATCCTGACCAAATACCCAACCTCATTTGCTGAAATGCTGTTCCAAATTGGCAAGGAAGATTAATCATGCCTGAAGAGACTCCTTATTGTAGCGCGCTCCAGACCTTCAGCCTAGAAGTTGCCTTTTGGTACTGGCAAATATTTTACATTTTGACTCATCAGTTAAAAGCATATGTTGACATTTTTTTTAACCCAAGTTTTTACGAAAAGTAATAGAAATTATTCGATAGGTATTTAAAGTAGTCCTGGGAAAAACTCTGCTAGGTTGCTTGTATTATGTAAAGCAGGGGTCCCCAACCACCGGGCCGCGGCCCAGGACCGGGCTGTAGGGCTCTGGGTGCCGGTCCGCACCGCCGCAGACCAACACTACATATTGTGTGCTCTGCGGCGGCTCCCGGAGTGATGTCACCGCCCCCTGCAGCATTCATTACGTTCCCTCTCTCTTCTTTTCCTCAGCTATGCAAACAGAAATACATGAGAAGCCATCGGCCAATCACGGTGCAGCAACCAGGCCCTGATTGGCTAGTGGCTTTGGCACTGTGATTGACTGATGGCTTCTCTTGTAGTTCTATTCACATAGCTGTGGAAAAGAAGAGAGAGGATGCAATGCAGCAGGTGCTGAGGGGGGAGGGCGGTGACCGAAGTGTGTGTGTGTTTCAGAGATGATGGAGACTGAATAAGGAGATTGTGGCTGGCAGAGGAGGCTGAAAGAGGAGGCTGGAGGGTTAAAGAGGAGGCTGGGGGTTAAAGAGGAGGCTGGGGGTCAAAGAGCTGACTGTGGGGTTAAAGAGGAGGCTGGGGGGTTAAAGAGGAGGCTCGTGGTTAAAGAGGAGGCTGGGGGTTAAAGAGGAGGCTGGGGGGTTAAAGAGGAGGCTCGTGGTTAAAGAGGAGGCTGGGGGTTAAAGAGGAGGCTGGGGGGTTAAAGAGGAGGCTGGTGGTTAAAGAGGAGGCTGGGGTTAAAGAGGAGGCTGGGGAGTTAAAGAGGAGTCTGGGGGTTAAAGAGGAGGCTGGGGGTTAAAGAGGAGGCTGGGGGATGGAAAAGATGGTTATGGCTGGAAGAGGAGGCTGGGGGGGTTAAATAGGAGGCTGGAGGCTGACAGAGGAGGCTGGGGGATGGAAAAGCAGGTTATGGCTGGAAGAGCAGGTTATAGCTGGAGAAGGAGGCTGGGGTTTGGAAAAGGAGGCTGAAGTCTGAAAGAGGAATCTGGGGCTGGAAAAGGAGGCTGGGGCTGCAGAAGGAGGCTGGGGGCTGCAAAAGGAGGATGGAGGCTGCAAGGGGATAGAGAAATAAGACATTCCCCGCAAATAAGATGTAATGCATCTTTCGGGGAAACAGGATACTAAACCCCACCCCTTCTAAATGGCCCCGCCCCATATGATCAAAGCCCCACCCCCTATAACACCCCCCGCCGGGCCTTGGAGAAATTATCTTCCTTGATGCCAGTTCCCGGAGCAAAAAAGGTTGGGGACCCTGGATGTAAAGGATATCCAGATAACTGAGGCTGATAAGGTTACTATAGCTCGTATGTTATATTTGGCGCAAAAAATAATAGTGTAACATTTGCTTCCTAGTAAAGGTCTGATAAAAAAGATATATACATAAAATATGGACTCCTTGTAAATTTGAGAAATAATGGGCTTCTTGGATTGATGAATCTGGGCTAACATTTAGAAGATTCATGAAATATAAACTGGGTCAAATTTAATAAGATAAATGCTATGAAGCATGAGTTATTTCTATTTCATGGGCAGTTAATGGGAATTATGAGGACACTGGATATGATTGACATCAAGTGTGGTAGATCATTGCTGAAACATTGGTGTACTTTAGCATTGTTAAATCACATTAAAATGCGCGCCTCCCCTCTCTCCTGTGTCAGCCGGACCGCTGCATTGTGCGGCTGTATGACGCGAATCGTGTCATTCCCGGCGCCAGGTGACGTATTACACCCGCGCCGCTGTTAGCTTCAAGACACGCACTGCGCATGCGCATGCGCAGTGCGCGTTTTGAAGCTAACAGAGCGGCGCGGGTGTACATACCGTCACCCGGCGCCGGAAATGACGCGATTCGCGTCACCCAGCCCCACTGCAGCCCGGCCGACACAGGACTGATTTGAAGATCACGCCTATTGAGGCGTGATATCATGTAGAGGGAGAGCCTGCCAGGGTGACTATGCATACAATAGTCACTAATTATTATCACTAATGAGGTAGTGTAATAACATTTATCTTCAATTTCACTAGCTGCATTTAGGAGCTAAAAGGAGTGTAGGGTAAGTGTGAATATGCTCTAGGGACAGCTTTTAATAGCTTTTGAGGTGTTTTGGGGGTGACAGGATCCCTTTAACATGGTAGTGTCTGAATTGACAGAAAGCCAAAAAGAGATGTTTTGTTCTCATTTCTTGTATTCCTTTCATATTTGAACAATAAGGTAATGACTGTTTTAATGTTAGTGTACCTGATTGAATTATTGACTGGTATTACGATTATAATTTATGCATATTATTTAAACGTATTGCAAAAACATTAATAAAAAAAATTATAAAACAAAGAGAAATGTAGTACTAGTACTACTATAAAGCTCAGCACAAGTTCTGCTATAACAAATTCAGCTATCAGTGTTTTTTCTGAAGTGTGCACTGTGATCACTGTATTTACGCATTGTTATAACAAGGTATTTGAATAAACACATAGCTCTGGACACCAAGCGTGACAGCTGATATTAGCATACCTGCTTTAAAAACTGTGTAAAGTAGGTGATTTTACAATTTTATCATCATCATCATCTCTTCAGAATATCAGAGGGGTAGTAGAGATGAGCAACTAAGTGCTGCATAGAAATCTTTGGGCTGGAGAAAGCTGTCTGGGATGTTAAGAGTTAACTCCTCTCATAGAATGTGATGATTGCACAATCTTGGCCAGAGTCTGGAGGTCAACCTTCATGGATATGATCTGTAAACTATAAAATATAAAAGCTGTCATTACAAGTGGATGTCTGCAGATTGAAAAGCAAGTCAATTGCAAACTTACTTATTTTTATGCTAACTAAATTTAAAATTAAATCATTTTAAGAACTTAAAAATACTCCTTTTAGGGCCCTTTCACATAAGCGTTTTTTGAAATTTGCGGCAGATGTGGTGAAAAAAACGCATCTGCCGCAATTACCGCATACTGGCTGCCCTTGCGGCGCGGTTGCGGTAAACGCCATGCAAAGTATAGGCGTACTTGCGGCTGACCGCGGTTTTTTTCGCGGCCGCACTTGCCGCAAGTGCAAAACCGCACTTGCCGCACCTGCCGCAAGTACGTCTATACTTTGCATGGCAGTTTACCGCAACCCGCCGCAAGTGCAGCCTGTATGCGGTAATTGCGGCAGATGCGTCTTTTTCACCGCATCTGCCGCAAATTTAAAAAACTCTGATGTGAAAGGGCCCTAAGAACCTGTGTTTCAGCACAAGCTTTCAGAGCACACAACCTCAGAATATATGTATGAAAATTCAGTAAGCACATAGAAACAAGAGGTGCTAGTAGACCTGGTTGTGGGACCCTTGCCAAGTTCAATTGAAGTATACATTCACTGCTCACTCCAATAGTTGCAACAGTGCTGACAATCTTTTATTGGGGTTAAACACAACACACTCATGCACATGAATTACCTACAGGTTCCAGTAGAAAGCAAAACTAGTTCAAGCAGTTTCAATACCCAGTTTTAACCTATTGAGTAATTTTGAGAAGCTATGAAGGTGCACCTTCTGCTAGGCCAACTTCTAACTAGGCTGAAATATGAGATAATGCGCAATAGGGTCTTATCCTTCAGACAGGTAATGGCAATAAAACTTATTGAAAGCTGCTCACCTGATATGGTTGTGCAACCCACAACCAAGTATGATCGCTTAAACACAGCTGCTGCACGGCCCGCACCTTCAAGGGTAACCGCAGTAGAGACTATCTGGATGAAGGATGAAGTGCCACTTGAATTGCGCTGCTGTAAAAGACCACCAGAAACTTGGAATATCTGGGATAAGATGTAGATTTAATTCTGACGCGTTTCGGAGCTGCTACCGGGCTCCTTCCTCAAGGACAAAGAAGGATTGTCCCTGAGTAAGGAGTCTGGTAGCATCTCCGAAATGCGTCAGTATTAAACCTACATCTTATCTAGATATTCCAAGTTTCTGGTGGCCTTTTACAGCAGCGCAGGTCGAGCGGCACTTCATCCTTCATCCAGATAACTTCTAACTAGGACAGCTTTTCCTAAAGCTGGGTTCACATGAACATATAAAAAATAATTTCGATTTCAAGATTTTTTTTCTCATTTGTCATCCACATGCAATTCGGTTGCAGCCTGTTTTATACAGCAGCAGTTATTAAAAATTTCCATGGATAAATACAGATTATGATCTCAAAATATTGTGATTCATTTGTAAAAATTAACTCTGTAGTAAGTCTAATTTTTTTGCATATTCATAGATTTGAAAGGAAGAGTGTGATCAAACGGCTGTGATTTTATTCAAGTACTGATTTGGTCCATAACTAAAAATTACTCATCTGCATTTCCCATTGAATAGTATTGCTGTAAGTGCTGTCCATGTGCTGTCCATTTTTGAAGAACAGTATTTGGATCAAAAATACAGTTGTGTGAAGGAACCCTCACTCTCTCCTAAACTGCTTCTCTACAGTTCTCGGACCTTAGAGGGTCAAAAAGCCAAGGTGGGATGCAAGAATTGTAGTCAAACTAGCCATGGTTAGGGCAGGCAACATGGTACTCAAGCAGAAAATTAAGGCTGGTGGCAGACAAGGATCAAGAACAAGGTGTACAGAGTCAATTTTTGGACATGATCATGTATCAAAGTCAAACATCAGAAATACTCTGATACTTGACTCTGATACTTGACTCTGATACCTGACTTTGATGCCTGACTATGATACCTGATTGATACTTAACTCTGATACATGATTGATACCTGACTTATACATGACTCTGATGTCTCTGATACATGAGGAAATAGAAATGTACAAATAAATACTAAAGAACCTTTTTACTTATGTTATGATACATTTTGGCCTCCTTGATCCTACTCTCAAAGTGTTACACATTACAGAATGACACACTCAATGCGATATAACAAGTGTAAATAAATTATCAAACTTAAAATAAAATTACATGATAAAACATATAAGAAGATAAATCCTCCATTTATCATATAAAAGTAGGATGTCTAAGCAAGAGAACTCACAGAAAGCAACTGCCTCACATATTGCAATTAACAACATTTAAACTAATGTTGTGTCACCCAGACCTTTTTGTTGCAGTATGCTAGATCTCAGCTCAGTAATTAACTTTTGCATAATAAATACATACTACATTAATTACAGTCCTGAAAGGAGTATGTGTGAGTTACAGCTATTATGCATTGCATCCTATTTTCTAACTTAAATTTAACTCCTTAAGAGGTGACAACTAATTTGTTAATTTAACCCCTTCTCCACGAAGCCTGTTTTCACCTTGACGTGGCCATTTTTTTCATCGACCAAGTCTGATATCTAATGTTGAAACACTGACTCCAATGATCCGAATGTAAAATAATTTTTCAGTGACATATTGTATTTCATGCTAGTGGTAAAAGTAGAACAATATGTTTTGTTTATAATTGGAAAAATATCAGAAATGTGTCAAAAATTTAAAAAATGTGCAATTATGTTGCACAAAATAGTTAATACTTTATATTTACCACGTTTAATTTACGTCAGCACAATTTTTTAAACACATTTGTTTTGTTAGGAAGGTAGGACAGGTAAAGGTTTATCAGAAAATTCTTATTTTTCCAACAAAATTTACAAAACCGTTTTTTTAGGGACCACATCACATGTGAAGTGACTTTGAGGGGCCTATGTGACAGAAAACACCCAGAAGTGACACCATAATAAAAACTTCACCCCTAAAACTGATCAAAACCACATTCAAGAAGTACCGTATATACTCGCGTATAAGCCGAGTTTTTCAGCCCAAAAATTGGGCTAAAAGTCCCCCCTCGGCTTATACGCGAGTATATACCCAGTGGTAGTATACAGCCGCCCGCCCCACCCCATCAGTATACAGGCCCCCCCATCAGGATCCAGGGCCCCCCCTCCTTGCTCCGCAAAACCTGCAAAGTAAAATCATTATACTTATCACTGTCCTGTCGGCCGCCGTCCCTGCCGCTGCCATCACGATCCCCGGCTTCATCCGTCTACTTCC
Source organism: Allobates femoralis (assembly GCA_033576535.1). NCBI lineage: Eukaryota > Metazoa > Chordata > Amphibia > Anura > Aromobatidae > Allobates > Allobates femoralis. The sequence continues at coordinate 185,091,912 of JARQOC010000007.1, forward strand.
GGCTTCCTGTGGTCGCAGGCAATGACGTCATTGCCTGCGCCGACCACAGGAAACTGGAAGACGCTGGAAGAAGACGGGGAGCGCGATGGCAGCGGCGGTCTGGCGGCGACAGGACAGTGATAAGTATAATGATTTTACTTTGCAGGTTTTGCGGAGCAAGGAGGGGGGGCCCTGGATCCTGATGGGGGGGCCTGTATACTGATGGGGGTGGCGGGCGGGCAGCTATATACTACCACTGGGGCTGTATATACCTCTGGAGCTGCTGTATACTACCACTGGGGCTGTATATACCTCTGGGGCAGCTGTATACTACCACTGGGGCTGCTGTATACTACTACTGGGGCTGTTTATACCTCTGGGGCTGCTGTATACTACCACTGGGGCTGTATATACCTCTGGGGCTGCTGTATACTACCACTGGGGCTGTATATACCTCTGGAACTGCTGTATACTACCACTGGGGCTGCTGTATACTACCACTGGGGTTGTTTATACCTCTGGGGCTGCTGTATACTACCACTGGGGCTGTTTATACCTCTGGGGCTGCTGTATACTACCACTGGGGCTGCTGTATACTACCACTGGGGCTGCTGTATATACCACTGGGGCTGTTTATACCTCTGGGGCTGCTGTATACTACCACTGGGGCTGCTGTATACTACCACTGGGGCTGCTGTATACTACCACTGGGGCTGTTTATACCTCTGGGGCTGCTGTATACTACCACTGGGGCTGCTGTATACTACCACTGGGGCTGCTGTTGTATATACCACTGGGGAGGCTGCTGTTACACTGCTGGGGCCTGTATATACCACTGGGTGGCTGCTGTATACCACACTGCTGGGGGCTGTATACCTGTGCTGGGGTCCACCCTCGGCTTATACACGAGTCAATAGGTTTTCCCAGATTTTGAGGGCAAAAGTAGGGGGGTCGGCTTATACACGGGTCGGCTTATACACGAGTATATACGGTATATCAACCATTCGGGTGGAAACATACTGGCGTGAAAAAAATGGCCTGTTTCTCACCCAGGAGAGTCGGATGAGTGACATCTGTTTTTTGATCCGTGTGGCATCCGTGTGCTGTCCGTGTGCAATTCGTTTTTATTCTCAGCAGCTATTTACTGCATAATCATTTACAGGAACATTTTACAGTTGTCTGAGTACAAAATGATAATGTATCAGTGAAAAAACGGATGCCACAAGTATGGTCTGTGTGCTGTCCGTGTTCGGTCCGTGATTTTGTCAGACCCATAGGCCTTCATTGGCGAGTCTCGCGCGTGAATCGCATACTGTCGCAGCATGTTGCGATTTGTTTCTTGTCCATTATTCGGATGAGAGAAAAGCATCCAACACTCGCCAATGTGCTCTTGGACATAGAATAACATTGGTCCGACTGCAATGTGATAAAATCACACATTGCAGCTGTCCAACTTTCACTCTAGTGTGTCCGTACCCTTCAAGTGATTCACAGGAAGTGAAGCAATGTAGAAAGAAAAAAATGAACATTTTACTTTTTCCCAGAGAAATGTTCTTTCAGCTCCTTTTGCTGCCCCTCTCCTCACAAAAGACCCTATTTTGAAAAGTACACCTTATCTAAATGTATTGTGTTTCAGAGAAGGCAAAATGGGAAGGAATCAATAGCAGACGGCATGCCGTGCTTGCAGAGTCCCTAATATGCTTAGGCAGTTAAAGCCCCCCCAGGAGTCACCCTATTTGGGGTATGTTACGTATGCTCATTCCCCATATGTTGAAGAAAACTATTTTTTGGCTGCACGGCAGGGCTTTGTAGGAGCGCTATATTGCCTGAAATAGATTGTGGATGCCATGTCACAAATAAGATGCCCCTAAGATGCCAAAACAGCAGAAACTCTCCACAAGTGAACCCATATTCAAAACTACACCTCTCAAGGAATTCATAAAGACCATTAGTGAGCATTTTAACCCTCAAGTGATTCATGGAATTGTATAACATTGGACTGAGTAAATAAAATTACCATTTTTTCAAATGCAATGCTGGTTTTGGTCCCAGTTATTAATTTTCAAAAAGGGTAATAAGAGAAAATGAATAATATTCATATAATGTGTTACACCATTTATTACTATATAATAATATATAGGCATTCACTATGCTATTAATTTAACAGCACTTTACATACATCAGTAACACTGTCTCCATTGGCGCTCACAATCCAAACATCCTATCGGTATGTCTTTAGAGTGTAGGAGGAAACAAGAGTACCTGGAGAAAACCCATCCAAACACGGGGAGAACATACAAACTCCTTGCAGATGTTGTACTTGGTGGGATTTAACCTGAAGACCCCAGCAATTCAAGATTGCAATGCTAACCATTGAGCCGCTGTGCCACCCATGACTATGCCAATGCCCCTTATGTTGTCTAACTCTACTTTTGAGGGACTGGGCAAAGGTCAAAAGGAAAGGATTGCCATACTAGAGTGTACATTTTGCTTTAATGATTTGGGGGCATCATGTCTTATTGACAGAGCCCGTGAGGTATAAGAACAGAACAATTCCTTTCTAAGTGACCTCATTTATAAACTACACTTCTCAATGAATTCACCTAAGGGTGCAGTCAGTGGTCATATTGATATTACAGGTGTGCCACAGAATTTTACATAGGGAGGTGACAAAAATAATTACAATTTTACCTTCAAAATGTTGTTTTATCCCCAGATTTTGAAGCAGGAGTATGCAGCACATTAGCATAAGAGGGGCTGATTTTTTTGTATTACTCCCCTGTTTGCTGTAAGCCGAACCCTCCATCCTCTCTCCCTCCCTCCATCTTCCTACTTGACTTTTATTTCACAAACAGAAGCCCCCACATCTCTATACATCCTGATTTGTCTCCTCTCACAGACTTGGACAGACCCCAGCTATTGTCATCACAGATCACAGATGGGAATCTGTCCATGGAGCATGCTGGGTTGTAATGTCTCTGGATGTGCAGACTGTGTGATGGAGCATGCAGGGTTGTAGTGTCTCTGGATCTGCAGACTGTGTGATGGAGCATGCTGGGAGTTGTAGTGTCACTGGCTCATGATCTGCAGATCCAGAGATGCTACAACCCCCAGCATGGTCCATCACACAGTCTGCACATCCAGCGACACTACAACTCTCAGTAGAAGCAGGAGATGGAAGAGATGGAGGGAGAGAGGGAGGAGGGTGAAGTGATGAGTTGGGGCACACAGGATCTGCCTGGTAGAGTGATAGGGAGGGAATGAGAGGGGAGGGAGGGTTTGGCTTAGAGCAAACAGGAGAGTAATAAAAAGAAACCCAGACCCTCTTATGCTAATGTGCTGCACACTCCTCTCTCCCTGCTGCACACTTTCTAAGAACTTCCATAACATTAATCTCTGCAATCATACATATAATCATTGGAGTAAAGGAATGATTGCACTCAGTATCCCAGAGCCTTTAAGGCACCAGCTTCACTTTATAGCCCTAAAACCTGCTGATTGGTTCCCTTTAAATTACCTTTTTGTGTGACACTGTGTACAGCAGCATATAATAGGAACTCCAAGCAACAAGATCCCTACTCTTTGCTCATTTTGATCTTAAGCATGGTGAATCTTGAAATTGATAGACTTCTATAAATTGACTCTAGTGTAAGTTGCTTTCAAAAATGTTGTTAAGGTCGTCATCAAAAGTCCTTCTTTCTCTCCTTTCCAGAATACACATTTTGTGATAAAGGTGTTGCCAAAGAAAGAGCTGGAGGAGGTTTCTTTATTTTTTTTTTTTGCAAATTTTAATATCATGAGATGGTTGTTTTTTTTTTAAGAAAGTTTGGAATCAAGTCATGGGATGTGCTTGAGATTTATTGACCAGTAGCTGTGGATAAAATAGTGCAATAGGGTCTTACCCAGATAAAACGTAGACATATGGAGATAGTATACTCACCTTGTGACACAACCAGTGGTAAAGGCATAACATAACTGCAGCAGAATCCACACGCCACAAGGCAGAAACGAATGTACAGTAATCTCGATAAAAAGTGGATTTAAATCTGCGCTGCTGTGAAAAGATGAAGGTCCAGATGCACTGAGATAAAGTATGATGGTTTATTTTGATGTGTTTCAAAATGAACCTTGCTTCTTTTTTACAAGATGCCACCGTCTCCTGGAGAAGAAGCAAGGCCTGATTCGAAATGCATTGAAATAAACCACCATACTTTACTTAAGTGCATCTGAACCTTTATCTTTTCACAGCAGCGCAGATTTAAATCCACAAATTTATTGAGGCATAATGGTTATTGTAAGGCTTTGGATAACCATTGTCTCAGGGGTTGTACAAGGAAGAGAAACACATTCCTTACTCTGTTTGCATGGAGGCGTCCTATAAACACTTTAAAGTGATGGCATTAGACTTTTAAGAATATTTTTTTACATTGTTAATCTTTATAAGAGTTTCTTATATATAAAACCCCAAAACCTTACTAAAATACAAATCAAATCTAACCAGTACATGACAAAAGAGACTAGTTTCTCTCTCAATATGTCATCTATTGTATCTATTCTATCTTTTCTCTATTTCTATAAAATCACATATATAACTGTTTCATTGTATATTCTTTTTTTTTACTATTTTCATTTTAAAATATATACATTTTTCTTGTAAAACCACAATGACAAAAGAAATGTTTCATCTTTGTCCATGTTCCAGGCACTACACATAATTGTCTGTGTCTTACCTTATTACAGTTTAATCTCAATAATTTCTTTGATCTTATGAAGGGTTTTTGTAGCATCTAGATACTTTTCAAAGATCATAATTACGAGTCAGACGTTTTCTCTCAGTAGGAAATTAAAAATTGAGGTCATTAATGTATGAAGCACATCTAAAAGGGAAAATATGTTGCAGAAAAAGTAATGAAGGGACAAAAATAAAAGTGATATTAGTGCATAGATGCATTAAGATTTAACTGCAGATCAATAGTATGTTGGTAATGTATCGCCTCTACAGCATTAATTTGCAATTAGAACAATTTGTCTGATCCACTTTCCATTGTACACTGACATGGCTAGGAGCAAGACGAGAAGGAAAAATAGTAATTCACCAACATGAGTGTGTAATATACCATCAGCGAGGCAAATCACTTTAACCCCATGTATATAATTTTTTTGATAATTTTGCAGCATGCTATTTCTGTCTGTTTTTCTCTATATATGAAATATTAATGGAGGAAATTACATTCCAATCAATACTGAATTTTGCTCTACAAATTGCATAAAAAAGTCTAAAGAAGAACCTATAACTCATCTGAAAACTAATGCTATTGAGTCCAAACATTTTCAGTTTTTTGCAGTTGAATAAACTCTAAAGCCCTGTCACACATAACGAGATTGTTAGCGAGATCGTTGTAACGTCACAGGTTTTTGTGACATAACAGCGATCTCGCTAACGATCTCGCTAAATGTGACACTTAGCAGCGATCAGGTCCCTGCTGTGAGATCGCTGATCGTTACAAAGTGCTCTGGGTCATTTTTAGGTCGTTGGTCTCCCGTTGGTCAGCACACATCGTTGCGTGTGACAGCGAGAGACCAACGATCAGCGATCTCACAGGCTGGTTACCATGCTAAACACCGGGTATCTAGGCAGCGCGCGCTTCCTATATACCCAGTGTTTATCATAGTTACCAGCGTCCTCCCTGCTTAGCGCAGCCTGTAAGCAGGGAGGACGCTGGTAACTAAGATAAACAGCGGGTATCTAGGCAGCGCATGCTGCTTAGATATCAACTTTTCCTGGGCTCTGACTGTCTGTGTGCTGTGCATATACTCTGTCTCTGGTACGCCTTGAATCGACTCAACTTTTCCTGGGCTCTGACTGTCTGTGTGCTGTGCATATACTCTGTGTTTGGTACGCCTAGAATCGACTCAACTTTTCCTGGGCTTTGACTGTCTGTGTACTGTGCATATACTCTGTCTCTTTTACTACTGTCTTACCTTCATGTTCATGCTATGCTGCATACCTCATGATTATTCTACCATGTCTCGGACTGGCCCCCTTTAGGCCCTCATTGTTTTTATGACCTCTGCTTAGCTCTCAGTATCTGGTCAGTTCATACCCACCCACCCCCTCATCCACACCTGATGACCCTTAGCTGTAGATATATTCAGAACCATGAGTCTGATCCAGACTCTAGTCTGATCCATGAATCTCCCAAACTACATCTTCCAAAGTACAGCTTCCTAAGTACAAGACTTTGAAAATAGACTAGAAATGGACTGGAAATGACTGTAAGGTACAGGGATAGAAAGCCACTCATATATCTGTAGATATATTCAGAACTTCCTGCATGAAGAGAGGAAAGATCACGAATATTCCTCTCCTGCTTGTTGAACTTTTCATGGATCTATAATGGAGACTGCACCATTTTTTTTTCCCCCTGGATTATCCATCCACCTTTGGCAAAATACATATATATATATATATATATATATATATATATATATATATATATATATATATACTAGCTGTAGTACCCGCTACGCCGGGTTAATAAATAACTGATGTTAGCTATAACAAAATAGAATTGAATATGTCATCTTAATGACCTGTAAGAAAATAGAAGCTGAGCTGTGATTGATTGCTATAGGCAGCCTAATAAATCTCCAGCAAACCCTCCCCTGGCCGGGCAGTATATGTTACCTAACACATACACATAATAGACAGCTCATGTGACTGACATCTGCCTTAATTCCCTATATGGCACATGTGTTGCACATTGGCTGTTTTTAATCAGATGTTTATGTTTGGAAATTAAAGATAGCACACATATGAGGCGCGTTCTGTGAGGTGATTTGTGCACATCTGTGTCTGTCTGTGTGGTGTGTGTGTCCCTGGGGTGTGTGTGTGTGTGTGTCCCTGTGGGGTGAGTGCATGTGTCCCTATAGGGTGTGAATGTCCCTGTGGGGGGTCTGTGTGGTGTGTGTCTCTTTGGTGGTGTGTGTGTGTCCCTATGGGGTGAGTGCATGTGTCCCTATAGGGTGTATAGTGTGTGTATCCCTGTGGGGGGGGTCTGTGTGATGTGTGTGTATCTGTTTTGTGTGTGTCTCTTTGTGGTGTGTGTCCCTGTGGGGTGAGTGCATGTGTCCCTAAGGGTGTGTATGTGTGTGTGTCCCTGTGGGGGGAGTGTCTGTGTGGGGGGGTGTGTCTCTGTGTTTTGTGTGTCTCTTTGTGGTGTGTGTGTGTCCCTGTGCAGTGAGTGCATGTGTCCCTATAGCGTGTGTATGTGTGTGTGTCCCTGTGGGGGGGGTCTGTGGGTGTGTGTGTGTGTGTCTCTTTGTGCTGTGTGTTTGTGCCCCTGTGGGGTGAGTGCATGTGTCGCTATAGGGTGTGTGTGTGTCCCCTTGGGGGTGTTGTGTGTCTGTGTTGTGTGTGTCTCTTTGTGGTGTGTGTGTGTTTGTTTGGGTGCGTGGTGAGTATCCAATGTTGGGGCTGCACCTTAGCGACTATACCAATGCTATTACTCTTTGTGTGTGTTGGTGTGTATACATGTCCCGTGCGTGGTGAATATCTCATGTTGGGGCCCCACCTTAGTGACTATATGCTGGTATGCGCTGTTACTCTTTGGCGCTATCATTAAGCCCCTCTCATTCACAACTGTCAACTGGTAACTGTCACTTTTTCCCCATTATGTAGATAGGGGCAAAATTGTTTGGTAAATTGGAAGCGCAGAGTTAAAATTTCGGCTCACAACATAGCCTATGACACTCCCGGGGTCCAGACATGTGACTGTGCAAAATTTTGTGGCTATAGCTGACAGCTGTCGATTTTCCTCCAACACTTTTCCATTCACTTTTTCCCCATTATGTAGATAGGGGCAAAATGTTTGGTGAACTGGAACGCGCAGGGTTAAAATTTCGCCTCACAACATAGCCTATGACGCTCTCGGTGTCCAGATGTGTGACTGTGCAAAATTTTGTGGCTGTAGTTGCGACGGTGTAATGCCAATCACGGATATACATACACACATACATAACACACATTCAGCTTTATATATTAGATATATATATATTATATATATATATATATGTATATATATATATTTATCATATGCATCTGTCTCTGAGTGACCCCTCTGCTGCATGGACCCGCCCTAGCTACATCTGAGCCCCAGCTGCATCGGATCCTGACTGCACCTCAGCATCTCGCCCCTGGCATTACTTGATCCCCAACTACATCCGACCACTGGCTGCTTCTAACCCGTGGCTGCACCACCCCACTACATGCTGTGCCACTTCACCATCATCTCATCCTGCATCACCATCCTCGGCTGCATCATCTATCCTCCGACTGCATCATCTCATCCCAGCTGCATCATCTCATCCTCCGGCTGTAGCATCCCATCATCTCGTTCCCCGGCCGAATCACCTTGTCCCCGGGTGCATCATCCAGTCCCTGGCTGCTTCATTTGGTCCCCAGCTACATCCCCCCTGGACTGCATCTCATCTCTAACCACGGATTTCCATCCCTGCTAGTCCCTCTCCTGGCTCTACCATCTTGTCCAGGCTGCTCAATCTCATCCCCGGCTACATTCCCCCTGGACTGCTGCTCATTCCATGGTAGCATCCCATCACGGACTACTCTTCACTACTGACCACTCGTCCACCACTACAACTCTCCTTCCTGCTGCAACTTGACCCCTTCTGCGTCTGACCCCCGCTACCCCTCATCCCCAGCTCACCATCTACAATGTTTCCACTCCTTTGCACTCTCACTCCCATCCTTCTCCACTTCCGGCTTCCCCCACTCATCCCCCCCCCCAGCAACAAAGTACTTCTCTCACCCTCCATCCTACCTAACCACCTCACCCAGTTCTCCTGCTCCCACCTACTAACCCTCTCCCTGCTCCTCCTGCTTGCTGGCAACATTTCCCCTAATCCCGGCCACCCCCTCCACATCTCCACAGTCACCTACACACCACCCCCATGACCCATCACCAACTCTCATAACCTCACCAACCTTTGACCCATCCCCCCAGCCCCTGCTCCCCTAATCTCCCTGCCAGGCGCACTCTGGAACGCCCGCTCAGTCTGTAATAAACTCTCATACATCCACGAACTCTTTATCTCTAAAAAATTCTCATTTCTTGGCATCACATAGACCTGGCTCACCCCCTACGACACGGCCTCCCCTGCTGCACTATCTTATGGCGGAGTCAGTGTTTCCCACACAACCCATCCCTCCGATAAACACGGTGCAGATGTCGGCATACTCCTGTCCAACACCTGCTCCTTCGCTCCCATTCCACTGCCTCCCTGTGCTACTCTCCCCTCTTTCAAGGCTCACTCTGTCTGCATCTTCCCCCCCTGTAACCTTCAGCTGGTCGTCATCTACCACCCCCCTGGATCCATCCCCACCTTCCTCAACCACTTCATCACCTGGATACTTCATTTCCTCTCTGCTGACATCCCCACCATCATTATGGGTGACTTCAATATCCCCATCGACACCGTCCACCCAACCGCCTCTCAAATTTTCTCCCTGACCTCCTCCTTTGGGCTCTCCCAGTGGTCCTCCTCTGCCACCCACAAAAATGGCCACACGCTCGACCTCATCTTTACCCGTCTTTGCTCCCTCACTAACCTCACAAACTTAACCCTCCCCCTGTCCGACCACAATCTGCTGAACTTCTCCTCCTCTCACCTCCCCTACTACGCCACCCCCTCTCCGCAAACTCGATCACCCCTGCTGAAACCTAAAACACATCGATCTACACTCACTCTCAGAATCTCTTCTCCCTCTCGCTGACATAACATCCGTACGTGACACAGACACTGCCACCACCCTCTACAGCACCACATTAACCAAGGCCCTCAACCTAGCCGCCCCCCTCACACACCATGCCCCATGCACTAACAGGCAACCCTGGCACACCACCCTCACTAAAGACCTGAGACGGGCATCCAGGGTTGCCGAGAGGAGATGTAAAAAATAACACTCCACTGAGCACTTTGCGCTGTTCAAACAGTCCCTCACCGCCTTCAAGGCTGCACTTGCTGCCACCAAAGAAACCTTCTTCTCATCCCTAATAACCTCCCTGTTCCACAATACCAAACAGCTTTTCAAAAGCTTCAATTCCTTACTCCACCCACACCCCCTCCCTCTCCCCTTATCTCTGCTGAAGACTTTGCCTCCTTCTTCAAAGAAAAGATTGACAGAATCAGAGACAGCTTTGACCCACTGTCCCCACAGCCTCCCCCTGGCCAATACTGCCCTCTCCTTTCACCAGCTGCTTCCCCCCCGTTACTGAGGATCAGCTCTCCTCCCTCCTGTCAAAATCACACCTCACCACCAACGCCCATGAACCTCTCCCATCCCACCTCATTCCTAACCTCACCTCTGTTATCATCCCAGCCCTAACTCATCTTTTTAACCTATCACTTACTACTGGCACCTTCCCCTCAGCCTTCAAACATGCCCTGATCACACCCGTCCTCAAAAAACCCTCCCTCGACCCCACATCTGTCTCCAACTATAGTCCCATATCTCTCCTCCCTTTCGCCTCTAAACTACTTGAACAGCATGTACACTCAGAGATGTCCTCTCACCTCTCCTCCTGCTCCTTCTTCGACCGCCTGCAATCTGGCTTTTGACTCCTCCACTCCACTGAAACTGCCCTGACAAAAGTCACCAATGACTTACTGACTGACAAAAACAAACATCACTACTCTGTCCTCCTCATCCTCGACCTATCCGCCGCCTTTGACAAAGTTGACCACTCTCTTCTACTTCAGATCCTGTAATCTCTTGGCATCACGGACCTTGCCCTCTCTTGGATCTCCTCATACTTAACCGGACCTTCAGCGTCACCCAGTCCCACAGCTCCTCTTCACCCTACCCAATATCTGTCAGGATCCCCCAGGGCTCAGTTCTGGGACCGCTACACTTCTCATTCTACACTCTCGGACTAGGGCAACTGATTGTGTGGAGCCCACTGGAACGGGGTACTCGGTACCAGACCGGGGTACTGCTGGGGATATCACGGCGGTCCCGGGTCCCGGGTTCTACAATATATGGGGGGATATTTACAGGGGAGTTTGTCGTGATGCCACCCACAGGTTGTGGTCAGTGAGGGGACCACCGCTGCTGCAGAACCTCCAGGGATGATGTTTGGCAGCTGGGGATGTAATGGCTCTCCGCGGGTAGAGCTTGATTCCCTAGGGCAGTGGTAGTTATAGTCTATGATTGAGGCTATAGATGTTGCAGGATAGGGGTAGAAGTAGAGATGATGACAGTGGGTGAGGGAGAGTAGGACTTGAGTGCAAGGATCACACAGATTCACGGTTTTGTAGTTTTCCAAGGCTTTACTGCAGATGATATTTGGCAGAGTACTGTCCATGGAGTCTGTTCCGGGACGGATTGCTCCCACCCTGTCCGGGTCCTCAGCTTCCTACTTCTGCGCCTTGGGCGTGGCCCTGCTGCTTTAGCTGAGCTGCTGGTCCTGTTTCTCCTCACAGGTACCCCCTTTGCTAGGCAAGTTGAGCCTTCCTGTGTGCTTCTGGCCCCGCCGTGTTGCTTTGCTGAGGTACAGTGTAGATATACAACCTCCACTATCCCAATGTTTACTGTGCTGCGTGTGTCAGTCACAGTTTCGGATCCGGTATCCGGTCTGTGCGCTCCTCCGGGGCGAGTTATGGGGTAACTCAGTCTCCCAGATGTGTTCTCCTGTTTCTCTTACTCCTTCCCTCAGACCCTGGCTAGGCCTCGAAGTGGGTAGCAGGCAGTGGAGAGGCCTAAGGCAGCCCCTTTTACACCAGCAGTCTTTTCTTTCTCAGTGCTCCCAGGAACTGCACTCACTCCAACTCCAGCTCCAACTGACTAACTGTCACTACCACTCTGAGGTAAACAACATTAACTCTTCCCCCTCTTGCAGGTGCCACCTAAGCTCCACCCACCACTCTGCTCTTCCCCACTTTGTCTTGACACCAGAATGTATATAAGGGAGCTGCTTGAGCTCCCCCTTCTGGCCTAGAGGTGCTAGTACAGTGTCCAGTGTTGTGTGGGGAGTTAATCCCTGTGATGTTACTGTGGCACATTAACCCCTGGGGTGCCACATTTGAGTCCCACGGCCTCCAATACCACCTCTACGTCGACGACACCCAAATCTACCTGTCTGGACCTGACATCACTTCCCTACTATCTAAAATTCCACAATGCCTGTCTGCTATCTCATCCTTCTTCTCCACTCACTTCCTTAAGCTAAATATGGACAAAACCGAGTTCATTGTCTTGCCCCAAGCCGCTCCCCTCACATACCAACCTATCTATCGTTGTCAATGACTGCTCTCTCTCCCCTGTCTCCCACGCCAACTGCCTCGGGGTAATCCTCGACTCTTCCCTCTTCTTCAAGCCCCACATCCAGGCCCTCGCCACCTCCTGCTGTCTCCAGCTCAAAAACGTCTCCCGGATCTGCACTTTTCTTTACCACAACACTGCTAAAACCCTTATTCATGCTCTCATCATCTCACGCCTTGACTATTGTAACCCCCTGCTACCTCCCTTGCACCTCTCCAATCTATCCTAAACTCCACTGCCCATCTAATCCATCTGTCCTCCCGCTACTACCCTGTCTCCCCACTCTGCCAAACCCTTCATCGGCTCCCTGCTTCCCAGAGATCCTGATTTAAAACATTAACCATGACATACAAAGCCATCCACAACCTGTCCCGTCCATACATTCCGACATGGTCTCCCGATACCTACCCTCGCGCAACCTGCGATCCTCATAAGAACTCCTCCTCTACTCCTCCCTCATCTCTTTTTCGCACCACCGCATTCAGGATTTCTCCCGGGCAACCCCATACTCTGGAACTCTCTGCCCCAACACATCAGACATTCTCCTACTCTGGAAACCTTCAAAAAAAGTCTAAAGACCCACCTCTTCTGCCAAGCCTCACCCTCCTACTGTATCCCCACCTGCCCCTCATAGATTGTGAGCCCTAAGGATCTTCTCCCCTCTTGTATCTGTATGACCAAATTATCCACCTTTATTGTACTTGTCCTTGTCTGCCCTTTTAGCATGTAAAGCGCCATGGAATTTAATGGTGCTATATAAATAAATAATAAGAATAATATTCGGTGTTTATCATAGTTACCAGCGTCCTCTGTGCTTAGCGCAGCCTGTAAGCAGGAAGGAACGCTGGTAACTATGACAAACAGTGGGTATCTAGGAAACATGCGTTTGTCATAGTTACCAGCATCCTCTCTGCTTAGTGCAGCCTGTAAGCAGGGAGGACGCTGGTAACTATCATGAACACCTGGTATCTAGGCAGCGTGCGCTGCCTAGATACCCGCTGTTTATCATAGTTACCAGCAATGTGGAGGTGGCTCCCTGGTCGCTGGTAGCTGGGGAGATCTGCCTGTTTGACAGCTCCCCAGCGACCAGGTAATGACGCAGCAACGATCCCTACAGGATCGTTATCGTTGTCGTGATCACTGGTGCGTTGTTGTGTGTGACGGGAGCTTTAGATTTTCAAGTTTTAACCTGAGCCTTATTTTGTTATTATTATATAGTTCTTTATCAATTATTGCTGCAAAGGATGTATTTGTTATGTGTCCGATAGCAACTATTTTGTTTGAAACCTTGTTATCTAACAATATAGGTCAGTTAAATTGAATTCTACTAAAATTTTACAAAAATCAATATTCTACAGAATGAAATTCTGTCTTTATTAATTCAGCAAATTGGTGGAAAAATGTTTTTAAAAAAATAAGTAAATTAATACGGTACTCACTTTACTGCTCCTTGTTTTGGCCACCTCCGCTGCAAGCTCTGTCCCACATTGTCAGTGACAGCTCTTCTTATCCCTAATACGCGCTGAAACCCAGGGCCTATTAATGCTAGGTTGTAACTTTCTACTGCACTTTATTTACATCAGCCCCTCTAACCTGGGTCATCTGCCTCGATCTAGTGTGACAGTAAGTGGCGGAGGTGAGCCGTGAGGTGAGTATTTTTTTTTCAACATTTTACTGTTATTTTGCTCTGGAGTCTTTTTAGACTCCAAACCATTAGAAGAGACATTCAATTCCCAGAAAATAAATTTGATTGGAATCAAATTTTCCAGTAAAATTCTGAAGATTTGATGAATTTGAATCTCAGCAGATCTATTCATCTCTAATCAGGATCCTATTGTACCTGCACTGTAAAAAATACATTTATCTATGGGGCGGGACCGGAAGTGCGGGAGCGCCACGTTTCAACTGGCCTTTGGTGACACGTGCCTCATCAACTCCCCACTGATGAAGCTTGGTAAACTATAAGAGGAAACGTATGTCGGGGTCCAGATCTTGGGGATCACTCCACTGCTTGGTATTGTGCATTGTCCTACACCTATCCTAAATGGGCATGTTTTTTTACTTGCTATACTGCATTTCTGCTGTTTCCCACAACATATGGGTCTGATCTGGTTGTGCTGACACACAACAGATATTTGCTCGGAGCTATAGGGTACCTTTACACGCCGCTACAACAGGATGGATGCATCCCGCTACAGGCTACAAATGTAGCTTGTAGAGCCAATATAGCCCGTCGTAGCGGCGTCTGAAGACGTGACGATACAGCCGGCAACAGATACATCTGTTTACGACCTCTGCTCGAAAACAGAGAGCTACAAAGCCGATGGTAGCAAGATGCATCGGCGTGTAAAGACGTTACGGAAGGAACTCTGGACACCCTGCGATGTAGCTGCAATGTAGCTAAGGCGTGACCCTGGCTCCGTGTTACCGCGCCCCATGTGCGCTCCCCGTTCACATGCATCCGCCAGGATGGACTGTATCTGCTCCGTGAAAGAGGCCACAGGATTTGAATCGAGCCTCAAGTATGTTTCACGATCTCTTAATTGGCGTAAAGCCTCCCGTTCATACTTGTCAGTGGGCCAGATCACAATGTTTCCCCCCTTGTCCGCGGGCTTCACAACGATCTCCTTTAAATTTTCCAACTGTCTCAGAGCTGTCCTCTGTACACTAGTCAAGTTATCACAAGATCTAGTGGATGATAGCTGTCGAAAATCATCAATAACCAATTTTGTGAAGATATCTATTGCGGGACACGTGGACAAAGGGGGAAACCTGGTAGATCTGGGTCTGACAATGGGAGGTAACTCACCTGCTGGAGTTGTAGTTTCTCCAACGGCAAGATCTTCCAGATTTTCCAGGGCCTCCACTTCACACGGGGACACACTATCCGGGGCGGACAATTTCTTATTGTACAATTTCTTAAAAACCAGCTTCCGTGAGAACAAATATAGGTCTTTTATAGCTGTAAAAAGATGGAATGGATTAGATGGCGAAAAGGAAAGGCCTCTAGTCAATACATCTATCTGAACCTCTGATAAAGCAATTTTTGAGAGGTTAATTACCTGTGGTGATTTATCAGATTTTTTGGAGGAGGAAAGAGGCGCCACCCTAGATCTGAATCGAGTGACCACTCCGATGCTTGATAAATCAGAGTCTGACTCATCTGTACCTGATGGTGTCTCTTCCCCACCAGTGTCTTTCGGGGGTACTTGTCCACCAGATGGTTTCCGGGGACGAGGATTCGGACGCGGTTTAGGGCGTCCCTTCCTCTCATTTTTCCACTTATAGACACGATTCATCTTAACATCGGTGAGATCACGCTGGAATTTCTTAAGCTTGTAAGCTTTCACTTCTTTCTCCAGCTTCGCCAGTTCGCCCTCAACCTCCTCTTTGAATTTTGAAAAAGCCTCACCCGGTAAAAGGTCCTTAATCCTCACCGCCAAATTCTCCAATTCAGCTTCCATCTCACTGAGTGACTCAGTATTGAGCTCACACAGCAATGTCAAAAATCCACATGAACACTCATTAGCCACATCCTCCCATCTCTCCCGAAAGGACTCATTGATTGGAAAAGAAGGAAAAACTTGAATCCTTAAACCACGAGGTATAAGATCCTTCTCTATATACTTGCAGAGGAAGGCCCTATTCCACCAAACTTTTGTCCTCTTTTTAAGGAGTTCCTTGTAAGACCTCGTCAGCTCCAGAACCGTGTCACCCTCCCCTACATCCACCGGTACACCATCCACTCCATCCACAGCCTGATCGAGCTGCGACTGCCAAGCATCATCACGAGCCCGGAAATCCATTGCACACCACGGAAAACCTGTGGAAACCACAGTTACAATTAATACAAAATTATCCATGTGACCCATAAACACAGATGTACATGTGGAGCCACCACTAGTCTGTGTGAAAGCTCGAAGAGCAACATTTAAATAGAAGAGAACAAGAGCGGATCATGTGCAAAGATATATATTTAATTCCACCAACTGGTAAAAGGCTGTGGGTAACAAGTCATTACAATGAAGCAGATGGTGCAGGGACAGTCTCCCCTACTCCACAGTATGCATGAGTACAAAAACACTATTAGGCAGTAAAATGCAGTATACTTAGGATAGACATAAGTTCACAATGGAAATCACCAATTTATAAAATGACACACATTGCTTACAGTAAATATTTGTGCCACAGTTGGCCTAACATGTATCACTAAGTCAGATTAGCAAACAAACAGTGCCTATCACATTTTTATATGCAACCCAAAGGACTGCCTGCTGCCTAAGTGCAATAAACCCAATTGGGAGTCAAAGCATACCAAGTGGAAGACAGGGGGTAGAGTGCCCCAGATGGATGGATCCCCCGGGTCCGGACCCCGACGTACGTTTCAATGTGCAAAGGTAGCGATCTTCATCAGGGGGTGATGTGCCACACACTCCCGCTGGTTTAAATAGCTGAGATAACAGCTGCAGACACTTGTGCCCGCATCTCCACACGCGACCGGGGACTTCCGGGACGCGCCGTCCCGCCGGAAGTGCGTCAGCGTCACCGCGTAATGACGCGCACATCCGGGAGGCCAAGACGCGTTGCTATGGCTCCCGAGCGTGCGCGTCCGGTAGAGACGCCGCGCTTCCCCGGCTAGGACAAGGAGAGCAGGAATTCAAACAAGCGGAGGGTAAAAGACTAATTCCAACCTATGTTAACCCTAACACTGCCTCAAAAGTCCCCACTATTGTAAGAAACATGAAAGTCCGTTACCTCATACTCAATATTATATATTAGCAATATATTTAACAATAAATACATAATAACATATCCATGGTAGGCAAAGGAGATTTTCATTGAGGTCACGATGATGCTGTGCAGGACAGAAAGTTCGGCAGGAGGATGGAGTAGACTTGACCGCAAGAGAACAGGGCACTAAAAGAAACTTTAAAAACATATAAAAAACAAATTAGAATTTAAATAAAGAGATGCCAAAACTGAGACATCAGAGGGGAAAGTGATCACAGAAATGGAGCAAAACTGAGGGATTCATTCAAACCCCTGGGAACCATTGTCCCCAGGGTCATGATCCATCTCGTTTCGTGTTGGGCAAGGATCTTTTTTACATTCCCCGCCCGAATCCCCACGTGTATGACATCGATCCCCCTAATTTTCAGGGAGACCGGGTCACACCCGTGGTACAGTCGGAAATGACGGGGCAACGTTTTCAACGTTGTGAGATCCTGAACTCTCACTGCCGCAGCAATGTCGTTCACGTGCTCCCTCACTCGCCTTCTTAGTTCTCTCGATGTGAGTCCAACATAAATCAGTCCGCACCCGCAAGTGGCATAATATACCACATAACGGGTACTGCAATTGATGTATGACCGGATCTCATAGGTCTTTGTACCATCAGAAGACGAGAAAGTTTGCTCGCGAACAACATTGCTGCAGGCCAGACAGTGCCCACACTGGAAACATCCTTTCAAGGGTTTACTCGACCCAAAGAGAGGTGGTACATAGGGTACATAGTGACTTCTTACAAGTATATTACGCAGGTTAGGTGCTCTGCGTGGTGTCATCTGTGGATACTCCATCAGTGAGTTCCTTAGATGTGGATCAGATAGGAGGACGGACCAATGGCGCTGCATTATAGACCGCATTGTTCCCCAGTGCTGGTTATATGTAGAGATATATCTCGTAGCAGCACTCTGCTCGCCTCGGACAGCATGCCCCGTGCAGAGTAGATCAACCCTGTTAGTATTCTTGGCTCTGAGATACGCTCTCTTGATGCTGCGATTGCTGTACCCCCTTTCCCGGAAACGTCTTTTTAGATCGTCAGCTTGCTTCTCAAAAAGAATATCGGAGGAGCAGATGCGTCTAATCCGCAGGAATTGACCGGTAGGGATCGCCCGAATGGTGGGAGCATCATGGGCAGATGTAGCGTGTAAGAGGGCATTAACCGATGTGGGTTTTCTGAAAACATCGGTTGAAATTATTCGATCTGATCCCACTTCTATCATAATATCCAAAAATTCCACCTTAAGCGGGTGACATTTATATGTAAAACGGATATTAAACGGGTTGATGCCCAATCTGCCCATGAAATAGTCAAGCTGCTCCGCGTTGCCCTTCCACAAAAAGAATAAATCGTCAATATAGCGGTACCAGCACTGCACATGGGTGCAGTCCGCTGCACCCTCACCGCCAAATAACCACCTCTCCCAAAACCCCAGGAAGAGGTTGGCGTATGAGGGTGCGCAGGCCGCACCCATGGCAGTGCCCGCTTCTGTAAATAAAAAACATCTTTGAATACAAAAAAGTTGTGGGTCAGGGCAAAGCGGAGCAGCTCAAGTATTAGTTCCCTCAACGGGGGATCCCCACCGGTCTCATTCAGATAGAATCGTACTGCTTCCAGACCATCATCATGGCGGATGCATGTGTATAGGGACTCAATATCAGCTGTAACTAATAAGACATCAGATTCCACATGGATACCATCAACCCGCGCCAGGACGTCCGTCGTGTCCCGGACATAGGAAGGAAGTGTCTCAACGATAGGTTTTAAATAATAATCAATAAATTTACATAGTGGTTCACATATCCCTCCTATGCCGGACACGATAGGACGCCCGGGCGGGGTCAAGGGGTCCTTGTGTATCTTAGGTAAAAGATAAAAAGTCGCAATTTTGGGGTAACGAACAGTCAAGCCCTCAACTACTTGTTTGCTGATGACTCCCCGTTCACATGCATCCGCCAGGATGGACTGTATCTGCTCCGTGAAAGAGGCCACAGGATTTGAATCGAGCCTCAAGTATGTTTCACGATCTCTTAATTGGCGTAAAGCCTCCCGTTCATACTTGTCAGTGGGCCAGATCACAATGTTTCCCCCCTTGTCCGCGGGCTTCACAACGATCTCCTTTAAATTTTCCAACATGTCTCAGAGCTGTCCTCTGTACACTAGTCAAGTTATCACAAGATCTAGTGGATGATAGCTGTCGAAAATCATCAATAACCAATTTTGTGAAGATATCTATTGCGGGACACGTGGACAAAGGGGGAAACCTGGTAGATCTGGGTCTGACACTGGGAGGTAACTCACCTGCTGGAGTTGTAGTTTCTCCAACGGCAAGATCTTCCAGATTTTCCAGGGCCTCCACTTCACACGGGGACACACTATCCGGGGCGGACAATTTCTTATTGTACAATTTCTTAAAAACCAGCTTCCGTGAGAACAAATATAGGTCTTTTATAGCTGTAAAAAGATGGAATGGATTAGATGGCGAAAAGGAAAGGCCTCTAGTCAATACATCTATCTGAACCTCTGATAAAGCAATTTTTGAGAGGTTAATTACCTGTGGTGATTTATCAGATTTTTTGGAGGAGGAAAGAGGCGCCACCCTAGATCTGAATCGAGTGACCACTCCGATGCTTGATAAATCAGAGTCTGACTCATCTGTACCTGATGGTGTCTCTTCCCCACCAGTGTCTTTCGGGGGTACTTGTCCACCAGATGGTTTCCGGGGACGAGGATTCGGACGCGGTTTAGGGCGTCCCTTCCTCTCATTTTTCCACTTATAGACACGATTCATCTTAACATCGGTGAGATCACGCTGGAATTTCTTAAGCTTGTAAGCTTTCACTTCTTTCTCCAGCTTCGCCAGTTCGCCCTCAACCTCCTCTTTGAATTTTGAAAAAGCCTCACCCGGTAAAAGGTCCTTAATCCTCACCGCCAAATTCTCCAATTCAGCTTCCATCTCACTGAGTGACTCAGTATTGAGCTCACACAGCAATGTCAAAAATCCACATGAACACTCATTAGCCACATCCTCCCATCTCTCCCGAAAGGACTCATTGATTGGAAAAGAAGGAAAAACTTGAATCCTTAAACCACGAGGTATAAGATCCTTCTCTATATACTTGCAGAGGAAGGCCCTATTCCACCAAACTTTTGTCCTCTTTTTAAGGAGTTCCTTGTAAGACCTCGTCAGCTCCAGAACCGTGTCACCCTCCCCTACATCCACCGGTACACCATCCACTCCATCCACAGCCTGATCGAGCTGCGACTGCCAAGCATCATCACGAGCCCGGAAATCCATTGCACACCATCATCATTGGTGGAAGCTGCTGCATGACGATTGGTAGTCGCTGCATAGGGAGGCATAGTTAAGGAGCTGACGAGTCACACTACACAATCGCTCGAGCGTGCTGTATTACTCAGCCTCCTGCGTTGCCTGCCCAATCAGGATGTTATTGCTTTGTCCTATCAGCGTACGGACGGCTCGTATTCCACAATTGTGGCACGCCTATGTGCTGGCCCTGCTGCACCAGGTACGCCGATAGTAGCTGGTTATAGCGGTGTGTAAATGAGCTACAGATGGCTACTTGAGACAACCAGCGATGTATCTAGCTAAAGATGTCACCTTATGGCGGCGTGTAAAGGTGATGCGTTGAGCGTTTGTAACCGTTTGAGCGTGCTCGTGCACGTGAAGTAGCGGGATGCATCCATCCTGCCGTAGCGGCGTGTAAAGGTACCCATAGGGTTAACTTTAGGCATGACTCATATATAATGATTGGTTACTTTAGCAATTGCACTTTATTCATTGTAACTTGAATTGTATATCCATGTATGTGGGTCATCGCTGGTTTATTTGTACTCCTGTATCTCTGTGATTGTAAAACTGTCAACTAGGATTTAATTAACCCAATGTTGTCTAAACAAGCCTTATCGATGAAATAAGTGGTGAGGTTTTGTACTTGCCCATACAACTACATGTTCTGTCCCTAAATAACTGCAGAAAGGCTGTTTCTTACATGCTAACACCTGGTAATTAGTTATGCATAGGGATGGGCGAATAGTTACTATTCGGAATCGCTATACCCGCAACGAGTAGGTAGCGGTACTCGCTACTCGTTGCGAGTATAGCGATTCCGAATACTTTTGCAGTGTATCAATAGATACACTGCAAAAGTCCTGTAAAAGAGAGAAAAAGTGATTAAAAAATAAAAAAATCGGATACTCACCTTAACCGACGGCTGTACCGGGACCGTCCGATGCACATCTATTCATGGAAAAGGACCTTTCCCTCTCTCAGCCAATCAGATGGCTGGGAGAGATCTGGCCAATCAGAGGCCACTACGTCACAATGACGTAATCGCTAGCGGCCACCTGATTGGCCAGATGGAAAGGTCCTCGGTGTGCCTGAGAGGACCTTTCCATCTGGCCAATCAGGTGGCCGCTAGCGATCACGTGATTGTGACGTGGCGGCCTCTGATTGGCCAGATCTCTCCCAGCCATCTGATTCGCTGAGAGAGGGAAAGGTCCTTTTCCATGAATGGATGTGCATCGGCCGGTCCCGGTACAGCCGTCGGTTAAGGTGAGTATCCGATTTTTCTATTTTTTAACCACATTTTCTCTCTTTTACAGGACTTTTGCAGTGTATCTACTGATACACTGCAAAAGTATTCGGTACTTGCTACTCCCGAGTAATCCTAATTTACTCGGCGAGTAGCGAGTACACGAATACCGCTACTATTCGGTGAGTGCCGAATAGTAGCGAGCATACTCGCCCATCTCTAGTTATGCATGCTATCGTCCTCTTTTGTTTAAACTGTTATTTTCAGAGTTATAATTGGTCCTGGAGATTCCTCTCCTGTAGACCCATTGTATTGCAGATTGTGGAATTTGCTCTGTTAACCTTTTAAAAGCATGTAAAATCTTTATTGTACACTTTCTAGTTTCCTTGCTATAAGCATTTTCACACCCTGCAGGGAGCTGGTACATTAGCCCTGTCAATTTTTTAAATATCCACACCTATCCAAGCTTGTGTTCTGTCCCTGCCCTTTGTAGTCTGTGCTGGGACGGGGAGGTGTTATGTGCTGCAGCCTGTGCTGTTTGTAAGATTTCTATGTGTATATATGAACTTTGGTTTTCCTGCATACATGTTTGCTGAGCAAATTATCAAATGTTTTTATAATCACATAGAAATATCTCAGATTGCATACACTGCACATATGTCTCAGATACACACAATAACATGAAGAGCTCAAAGCTGCAGCTAAGATCTCACATCTCCTCCCCTCTCCCTTCTCCGCTGCAATGAATGAGTCACACAACATACAAATCAAAGAGGAGTTTAGCACAGTGAAAAGATGCATAAATATGCATTCTTTGGGGAGTGGACAGCAGAGAGCTCACTGTGATTGACAGATGGAATTAATCTTTTATATTGAAGTTTACAGAGAATAGGAGGGAAATATAAGTAATAAAAATACATGAATAGAGAGAGCTTAGAGAAAGGAATTAGAAAATGATACCAGTTACACATACCGTAGATTTTTGACCTGACAGATTCCCTTTAAAGGGGTTGTTCAGGCTTTTTCTATAATTTACATGTGTATCTAGGCTTCGAAATGTTGACAATTAGTAATTTACATCCTGTCAACATTTTGCAGGGTTTCCTAGATATCAGCTATTTGCAGCAGCCAGAGAACGTCCAGGGGACGTATTGTGCTGGTCATTTACTCCCAGTTTCCTACACACATGCCCCTTCCCCAGTCTACAGTATCACTAGTCACACCCAGGGCTCCCTACAGGCTGCCACAGCCCTAAGCATGACCACCCACTACCTCTGCACACAGTGGGTTACCCCCTCCTCTTGTACAGTGTACCAAATCTGAAGCTCTGTGCATTGCTCTATGAGCTGCAGAATTGGCACACTGGGTCAATTTAGGAGCTGAGGGCTGTGTGTAATCCTGTGTGCCCTTTGCTTGTTTTCCCTGTGGCTGCTCTGTGCAGTGTGCAGGCAAGCCGGTCCTCCTCTGTACCTTCTGCACCCAGCGGGGCACAGAGTCGGCAGCTGGGGAGAGACACAGCCCTCAGCTCCAAAACTGACCAGGTGTTCTAAATCTGCAACTCACAGAGCAGTGCACAGAGCTGCAGATTCGGTACGCTGTGCCAGATTAGGAGGTAACCCACGATGTGCAGAGGGTGTGGGTAGTCATGCTTGGGGCTGGGGTGGCCTGTTGGAGCCCTGGGGGTGGCTGGCCATACTTTAGACTGGGGAAGGGGGCATGTGTGTAGGAAATTGGGAGTACATGACCAGTTCTCCATTTACATGCTGCTCCAGCACAAACACGCGCCCTGGATGTTCTCTGGCTGCTGCAAATAGCTGATATCTAGAAAACCCTGCAAAATGTTGACAGGATGTAAATTACAAACTGCCAACAGTTTGAAGCGTAGATACACATGTAAATTATAGAAAAAGCCCGGACAACCCCTTTGAGTTCTTGGATTTTTTTTGCTAAAATGTAAACATATCTTATTGGGTTGGTGAAATATTTACCATATTAAATCACATTAAATTAATAGTTTCACATTGCATTGTGTTCTCAAAATGAAAATTACAAATTGTTGTTTTACATTTTTGGCATTATCTAAATTGCAAAACGGGTAAATAGATTTGAATATATTTCTACATTTTAGGTATTTCAGTCATTTTCTAATGTAAAGTTTTTGTTTTTCTTCCAAATCAGGCACGCTTGCTTGGAAAAAAACAACAACTTTCAAATATCATCAAACAGATCCGTTCCTTCGATTTTTTTCTTTCTGAAATAACAATGCAGTACACATAAATGGTCAGAGGAGTTCAGTTGTACATGGAATATTAATCATTTGTTGTGCTTAAAACATCTAAAGAACTAGAAGTAAAACACACTATTTAAAATTGATGAAAAGTAGTAGTAAAAGAAATAAAAGAATGTAAAATTAATTGCCAAAAATACATTCACATTTTATGATAGGACCAAACTTGCTTACTGGTTATCTTTGGGATTTTTACTGTAGAGTTTACAATTCAAAATTACTAAAAAGTAATTATAATAATATTCCAGTGTCCTGACAATACTCTGAAACTTGCATAAAGTTCTTTTCAAAGTACGTTTTTACATTTTGCTTCTTGTTGTATCCAAATATGTCATTAAAAGTCTCCAGAAAAACATGATATACTGCATGAAAACTTTTTTAATGCACTTTGAAGCTTTTTTGAACAACTCCCCTTAACGATCATTATGTTGGTTGTAGTTGTTTATATAGCCATTTAATATTTGTAGAAGCTATTATACCAATTTATTGGTGCTATTTGTGGCTCATTAAATGTTAGAGATATCCTTTGAGGCTGCAGGCACATGATCAGTGTTCGCAGCGTTATGGACGCAGCATGGTTGTGCTGCATCCATAACATTGCGCTGTGTTGTACAACCCTGTTTAAACCACTTTCTGTTAGCAGCATACACTGTTACCAATGAGATTATTAAAAAAAAAAATTGTACTGTTAGCAAATACAGGAAGGCCAGTAAATTACACAACTGTGTGACAACAAAGCAAACAACAATATAAGCACACATAAGGCAAAAGAACAATGAATAATAGGCAAAAAACATTAACGTATACATCAATAGAAATCACTGTCAACCTTAGGATGTCCCGTTTCTCTTCCCCCCGCAGACTGACACATGTGCTAATCTTCTCCTTAAGAGAAAGCATTCTGCGAGTCAATGGCTCACTTGCCCTAGGGATTTTAGTTTCTGTTGAGGATGGGAAGGCAGTCAGTCGTTCAGTCGGGGTTGGAATCCAAAGAGGATTTAATAATCTCGCTGGGGCCTCCAAGTTGTTAGAGGAGAGATCTCATACTCTCAGGTAACTCTCATTTTAGTTCAAGATCGTTACAGATATACCGTGTGTGGGGACACTCAGACAAAAGACACAGGGTTGAGGTCTTTTCAGAATGTCACACTTTATTACAGCAGGGTGTGTCTTATATAGTTTTGAATAAATGCTAAAAATAGATTGTGAAGATACATGGAAAAAAAGAGTATAACATAAGTAAAATGTCAGGATATGAGATGTCAATTACACATTGATGGATAATGTCTCATCATACACTTAATGGTGCTATAACCCACTAAATAATGCTTGTTAAGACAAAACATCAAGTCACTCTAACCTTGGTCTTACAGCTGCATGTTTTATTCCCCCTTCCCATGATACAAGGGAAAGTTCTCCAATGCGGGAAATGTTACAGCAATTAAAAATAACAAGAGTGAATACATGCTTAAAGTTCAGTCTACTACTTGAGAACAAAGAATGATAACTTTCATTGCTAATGCTATACATATACAAAATGGAGCCTGCTTTCACAATGGTATTTCTAGAAATCCCGTGCCCACTGAGTTTTTTTTACTCTGCAGCTTAAACTGACATGCAGGGCAGCTTTATGCACTGCCGCTTCTCCTCAGCATGTCAATATATTGCTGCAGAGTCGGATGCGATCTTGGCAGGTGAATGCAGGGAAAAGTCACCGTGCCCCGAGCGCTGCCAATGGGCACTGGGTGGCTACGTTTAGCTATGGAGATCGCCAGCTTCCCTCAGTTCCGGAGACACTGCATCCAGGATGCAAACTCTCCGGATCATCTGCACATACCCTAATACTCTTATTCTTTTTTGTTGGTCATAAACACCATGAAGACATGACTCCTCTACAGAGTTTGCTTCTCAGATATCTTTGACTTCATATTTTTCCAAAACACTTCCCACCTTCTAATCAAATCCCAATACTGTGCCTTTTTGTTGACTGATTTTTGCCATTCCTATACCTAGACAGAGTTACAAGGGTAAGTTAAAATG
Source organism: Allobates femoralis (assembly GCA_033576535.1). Lineage (NCBI taxonomy): Eukaryota > Metazoa > Chordata > Amphibia > Anura > Aromobatidae > Allobates > Allobates femoralis. Next base: position 185,117,897 of record JARQOC010000007.1, read on the forward strand.
TGGATCCAAATAGTTATGGCAGGTTGTTGACAGGAATTTATCAGTAAGTGCTTGACTACCACTCCTATATATAGGTAAGATTCAACCACAAATCAGGTGCTTGTTCATAGGCATTTGAAATAATAAAAAAATGGCAGGCATCAGTGCAAGAATGGAAGACATTGGTAGATACTTATTACCGTACTTTGCAGACTTTAAGATGCAGCAGGCCATAAGACATACACCAAATTTAGAGGAGAAAAATAGGTAAGAAAGTTTTAATGAGAAAATGGGAGTCCATTTTATGATATGAATTTAGCTTACCAGGGGAAATGGTGGTGGTAAAGCGGCATCACTGGAGGCAGAAGTGTGGCAATGCTACAGGACCTTGGTTGGGAGGAGGGGGTGTCTTGGTGGTGTGGGGCAGATGTCATTGATCTCCCAGCAGTGAGCTTCAGGAAAATGGCACCCGAGGCTGCGCTTGTGCAGATTGAGATGTTGGCTCATCATTGGACATCTAGCACATTTCCCTGAAGCCCACATTCAGGAGATCAATGGCTCCTGTCTCGCGCTGCCAAAATGCCCCCTCCTCCGAGACCAGAGCCTTCCACATTGTCCCAGTTTATGGAGAGGAATCGGGGCATCGATCACCTATAGCCCAGCTGTACAGTATAAGCAGTGTCAGCTGCAGCAGGCCCGGGGGTGCGCTATCCTGTAGCAGCTTAAGAATCACAATCATAAAATAGAGAAGGAGGCACTCACCCGGTTGTTGATTTTCACCAATGGAAGGCTTTATTCGACCTTAAGGTACAGGGTGCAGGCAAGGGGGTGGCGGAGGCGAAGACACCTCCGCCATCCCCTCCCCTGCACCCTGTACCTTAAGGTCAAATAAAGCCTTCCATTGGTGAAAATCAACAACCGGGTGAGTGCCTCCTTCTCTATTTTATGATCCTTCCACATTGTCCCACTGCTTCCACCTTCAGTAGCTTCCTGTAGCAGTGACCCTGCCTCCTGTGACCCTGCTCCTCCAGTGTATTTCCTTGTAAGCTACATCCAGACTATATGGGTGCTTTAACATTGCATTTTACCTTGGATTCAGTGGTCCTATCGAGTTTATATCCGAACCCCTGGCAAAATAGGCTTCAGATGTATGCGCCTATGAGACCATTGACTTTAATGGTGCAGTCAATGTGTGCTCTTTCTTGCAACATTTTCAGGAATATACGTTTACTGCAGGCGGAAACACGAATGCAATAGACTATATATAGTGCACGATAGAGCACACATTGACTCCTTCTGCACCATTAAAGTCAATGGTACTGTCAGCGCATATGTCTGAAGCCCACTTTGCTGGGGTTTCAGATGTACAGTTAGGGCCAGAAATATTTTGACAGTGACACAATTTTCGCGAGTTGGGCTCTGCATGCCAACACATTGGATTTGAAATGAAACCTCTACAACAGAATTCAAGTGCAGATTGTAACGTTTAATTTGAAGGGTTGAAAAAAAATATCTGATAGAAAATGTAGGAATTGTACACATTTCTTTACAAACACTCCACATTTTAGGAGGTCAAAAGTAATTGGACAAATAAACATAACCCAAACAAAATATTTTTATTTTCAATATTATGTTGCGAATCCTTTGGAGGCAATCACTGCCTTAAGTCTGGAACCCATGGACATCACCAAACGCTGGGTTTCCTCCTTCTTAATGCTTTGCCAGGCCTTTACAGCCGCAGCCTTCAGGTCTTGCTTGTTTGTGGGTCTTTCCATCTTAAGTCTGGATTTCAGCAAGTGATATGCATCCTCAATTGGGTTAAGATCTGGTGATTGACTTGGCCATTGCAGAATGTTCCACTTTTTTGCACTCATGAACTCCTGGGTAGCTTTGGCTGTATGCTTGGGGTCATTGTCCATCTGTACTATGAAGCGCCGTCCAATCAACTTTGCAGCATTTGGCTGAATCTGGGCTGAAAGTATATCCCGGTACACTTCAGAATTCATCCGGCTACTCTTGTCTGCTGTTATGTCATCAATAAACACAAGTGACCCAGTGCCATTGAAAGCCATGCATGCCCATGCCATCACGTTGCCTCCACCATGTTTTACAGAGGATGTGGTGTGCCTTGGATCATGTGCCGTTACCTTTCTTCTCCAAACTTTTTTCTTCCCATCATTCTGATACAGGTTGATCTTTGTCTCATCTGTCCATAGAATACTTTTCCAGAACTGAGCTGGCTTCTTGAGGTGTTTTTCAGCAAATTTAACTCTGGCCTGTCTATTTTTGGAATTGATGAATGGTTTGCATCTAGATGTGAACCCTTTGTATTTACTGTCATGGAGTCTTCTCTTTACTGTTGACTTAGAGACAGATACACCTACTTCACTGAGAGTGTTCTGGACTTCAGTTGATGTTGTGAACGGGTTCTTCTTCACCAAATAAAGTATGCTGCGATCATCCACCACTGTTGTCATCCGTTGACGCCCAGGCCTTTTACAGTTCCCAAGCTCACCAGTCAATTCCTTTTTTCTCAGAATGTACCCAACTGTTGATTTTGCTACTCCAAGCATGTCTGCTATCTCTCTGATGGATTTTTTCTTTTTTTTCAACCTCAGGATGTTCTGCTTCACCTCAATTGAGAGTTCCTTTGACCGCATGTTGTCTGGTCACAGCAACAGCTTCTAAATGCAAAACCACACACCTGGAATCCACCCCTGACCTTTTAACTACTTCATTGATTACAGGTTAATGAGGGAGATGCCTTCAGAGTTAATTGCAGCCCTTAGAGTCCATTGTCCAATTACTTTTGGTCCCTTGAAAAAGAGGAGGCTATGCATTACAGAGCTATGATTCCTAAACCCTTTCTCCGATTTGGATGTGGAAACTCTCATATTGCAGCTGGGAGTGTGCACTTTCAGCCCATATTATATATATAATTGTATTTCTGAACATGTTTTTGTAAACAGCTAAAATAACAAAACTTGTGTCACTGTCCAAATATTTCTGGCCCTAACTGTAAGCACTGATGAGACCACTGTACATGTGGTACAACGCAATGTGAAAAAATCCTAAGATGCATTCCCAATTTTCTCTCAATTTTTTTTTCGAGAGCTGGGTGTGCATTTTATAGTCCACAAAATACAGTATATGGTATAGATTTCAGCCTATGGCATTTGAGAACAATTGTAGATTAATCAGCATGCAAATTGAGATTCTTTTAAGTTCCCTACTGCTGCAGGACGTTCAGCAGGATGCAAGTCCTGTTTGCATTAATCCATGCAGGACTCTGAAGAGAAGCTTTGTTGGTGCGCTGCTGGTGCTCTGCTAACAATGGTTGTGCTGTGCCTACTGGTCAGCATCTGAGGGTATTGATTTCCTATAGTCCTATAGCTCTAAAGGTTTATTATTATGATTGCTCAGACTAACCAAGAAGACAATAACTGATATGAGAGTAATTTTGTGATAGAGTATTGCTTATCAAGAAATTCCTTGCCGGTAAAATAACTAATTTGGAGACTCAATGTAAAAGTCTGACAGCCTATGAATTTGTGACTTTTAAAGTGTACCCTCATAATTTACATAAACTATTTCAATATCTTGACATCTTTAGTTGTTTCCAAAATTCACAGGAGCAGATTGTAGTCATTAATAAAAATGGTGAGACACAAATTCATGCAGATGTGTCATTATCACAGATTAATAAAGAGACCAGAAGGTCTCATTTAAACATGTAATGACTTCACACATGCAAAATGATAGAGGTGTCCATTGAATAAACACTTTAACCTATAGGAAATGAAATTCTCTATTCATAAAAGGGTCAGGGTAATTTAAGCAGGGTCATCAATTCTAGTGCAGAGCATGAGGCATGTTTATTGAAAGTGACAAGAATTAATAGATGCCTGCAGTTGACTATGGCGATGGAACTGGCTGTGTCTGAACTCTCTTCAAAATTTGAGAATAAATATCTGTATTATTTTAGAACCTGGCCTCCAAATAATAATAATTATAATTTTTGTTTATATAGCGCAAACATATTCTGTAGCACTTTACACTTTAGAGGAGACATATACAGGCAATACGAGAGTAACGCAATTCAACAGATACCAAGAGGAGGGAGGGCCTGCTCATAAGCTACAATCTATTAGACGTGCAGTATTTAAGAACCATTAAATAATATCATTGCCTTTTTTCCCCTTAACCTGTTTTCATTCTTAGGGCCCTTTCACATCAGCGTTTTTTTGAAATCGCGGCAGATGCGGTGAAAAAACCGCATCTGCCGCGATTACCGCATACCGGCTGCACTTGCGGCGCGGTTGCGGTTTTTTCCATGCAAAGTATAGGCGGACTTGCGGCAGGTGCGGCAAGTGCGGTTTTGCACTTGCGGCAGGTGCGGCCGCGAAAAAAACCACGGTCAGCCGCGGTTTTTTTCGCGGCCGCACCTGCGGCAAGTGCAAAACCGCACTTGCCGCACCTGCCGCAAGTCCGCCTATACTTTGCATGGAAAAAACCGCAACCGCGCCACAAGTGCAGCCGGTATGCGGTAATCGCGGCAGATGCGGTTTTTTCACCGCATCTGCCGCGATTTCAAAAAAACGCTGATGTGAAAGGGCCCTTAGTTAAAACTTGAAAAACAGTATGGTCAGCATCACAGATTTTCCAATTTTTTTAATTTTATCTTAGGCTACATGTAATATTGCATCCAAAAATCTCGAGACTGAAACAAATTTTAGTCTTCACAAAGTTTGCCACTTCAGTTTTTATAGTGGCAATTATAGTGGCAATTTGCATTAACCCTAAATTATTATGAGAAATGATTAGATGAATTACAAAATTTGCAAAGCCATTCCTTACCATTGAAATTAATATAATCTCAGAAACAGTTTTAGCTAAATTTCGACCCTGCCACAAAATGATCAGTAATCTTCTCATTCACTTAATAAAAAGTGTTAACAAGCACAAAATAGCTGATATCACTCTGTCATGCTGATTGAATTATAAAAGCATACTGGTTGGTTTAAAAGAGGTTAGTGATTGAAATCATTGCTGTCTACTGTTAACCATAGTTAACTAAGGGTACCGTCACACTTGGCGATGCTCCAGTGATCCTGACAATGATACGACCTGGTAGAGATCGCTGGTGCGTCGCTACGTGGTTGCTGGTGAGATGTCAAACAGTCAGATCTCACCAGCGACGCCGCAACAATACGGCGGTCGTTGGGAAACTGTCACTTTCGGGCGTAGTGTTGAGATCATTGGTCATTGTCCCTGTCAAACACAGCGATGCACACTGCCCAGCGGGAGCGCGATGACCAAAAAATGGTCCAGAACAGTTTGTCACGATCAGCGATCTCACAGCAGGGGCCTGATCGCTGCTACATGTCAAACGTAGCGAGATCGCTGCTGAGGTCGTTGTTGCGTCACAAAACTTGTGATTCAGTAGCGATCTCGTTAGCGATCTCAGTGTGACAGGGGCTTAAGGAAGCACTGTAGTAATCCTTGATTTACATCAAAAGCTAATTCTAGGCAGGGAAATAGCTGCTAAGGATGCTTTCACACTGGCATATTTGAAAAGCCCTGCCCATCCATTTTGAAATGGATGGTCATGGATCCATTATGTCCTCCAATGTTATTCTATGTGCATGGATTGGTCCTAAATTGTCCCTCCGTGTGTCTCCCTTTTGTCATATATCCATTGTTTTCCGAATTTTTCATGTACCCAGAAACAGAAACTGTTCCGTTTCTGGGCTTCCTAGAAAATCACGGACACCAACGGACATATACAGATCCATTGGTGTCCATATGAAATTGACATGGAGCTCAACGGAGCGTGGATCAGTACAGATCCGTGAAAACAACGAATTCAGGAAACAGACCTGTATTTCTATACTGAGCATGCTAAGAAGCAAGGTACAGCTCCTCCCACCCCTATCTCTGGTGACTAATGACGGACCCATTAAAAAACATTCCGAGGACATCCATTGGCTTTCTTTTGCACAGATCCGTGCCTGTCTATGACTATACATGAATTTCATGCAACCACACGGATTTGAAAATTTGCCAGTGTAAAAGCAACCTAAATCAAGTATTTATTGGACCATCAATAACTTGAAAAAAAAGAAAAAGGATGAATTGCTGTGAAGAAGGTTTCAGGGAATCCAAGAAAGTTCAATAAGTGTTAGTACTGTCTCCCATTGGTATTCCAAAGTTTATGCTGTTCAATAAAGTTAAAGGATTTGCTGAAGATGATGAAGCAAAAATAAAGCTCCTTGTTTCATTCCTTGGCTTTTTCCATTAGATGAAAACCCCCAATGTAAGTGCTCAGTGCAGAGTGCAGGATCCAAAATTTTATTTTAAATGTTCTCAATGGAAGATTGAACTCAATCCACAAAAAAACAAGTCCCCACTGAGGTCTGCCAATGGAAATATAGGAGGCTTCTATGTTACTGGTAGTACCGTGTTTCCCCAAAAATAGGACCCCCCCGAATGTAAGGGGGGAGGGGGGGCCTGCTAATGTAAGGCCCCCCGATTGTAAGGCTTCCTAGCGGGGGGGTTGCTGTGGAATGTAAGGCCACCGCCTCCCGGTACCTTATGGGCCGTCGCTGTCCTCCGGTGTGGCTCCCCACTGTCCTCGCTGACCCCCGGTGTGTCCAGGCTCCTCCAGTATCCTCTGTGTCCCCCAGGTGCAGCCGCGCTGGAGCAGATGGGGTTAATCACAGCCTAACTTCCTGTGTGCCCCTGCTCAACTCTGCCCAGCCTGACATCATAGCAGCCCGGCTCGAGCTCTGATTGGCTCCCAGGAAGCAGCAGGCACAGCCAGATGACGTCGTGACCTCTGATTGGCTCGTCATCTGCCGCGCCCGCTGGTTCCTGGGAGCCAATCAGACAAAGTTTTGGAGCTCCAGAGATGCAGTAGGGAGATGTGATAAAGTTCCACATAGTCAGCTATCCTTGCAGCCCTCTACCAGTCGGGCCTTTATGGCAGAGTGGTCTGACAGAAGCCTCCCCTCAGTGCAAGACATATGAAAGCTCACATAGAGTTTGCAAAAAAGCCCATGAAGTACTCCCAGATTATGAGAAATAAGATTTTCTGCACTGATGAGACAAACATAGGAATTTTTGGTGATAATTCTAAATAGTATGTGTGGAGAAAAACAGGCACTGCTCATCACCTGCCCAATACAATCCCAATAGTGAAGCATGGTGGTGGCAGCATCATGCTATGGGGGTGTTTTTCAGCTGCAGGGACAGGATGACTGGTTGCATTTGAAGGAAACCTGAATGTGGCAAAGTACAGAGATATCCTGGATGAAAACCTCTTCCAGATTTCTCTGGACCTCAGACTTGGCTAAAAGTTCAACATTCAACAAGACAATACCCCTAAGCACACAGCTAAAATAACAACGGAGTGGTTACAGAACAACTCTGTGACCATTATTGACTGGCCCAACCAAAGCCCTGAACTAAACCCATTTGAGCATCTCTGGAGAGACCTGAAAATTGCTGTCCACCAACGTTCACCATCCAACCTCACAGAACTGGAGAGGATCTGCAAGGAAAAATGGCAGAGGATCCCCAAATCCAGGTGTGAAAAACGTGTTGCATCATTCCCAAGAAGACTCATGGCTGTACTAGATCAAAAGGTGCTTGTACTCAATACTGAGCAATGGGCCTGAATACTTAGGACCATGTGATATTTCAGTTTTTCTTTTTCAAAACATTTGCAATAATTTCTACATTTCTGTTTTTTAAATCAAAATAGGTTGCAGAGTGTACATTGATGAGAAAAAATTAACTTTTTTGAATTTACCAAATGGCTGCAATGAAACAAAGAAAAATGTAAGGGGGTCTGAATATTTCCTGTACCCACTGTATTTATGCAATTCTTGTTCTGAATTTTGATCTAGTTCATTGACACTCGAGATAAGCAGGGAAACATTTTCCTTTTTAGGGCAGATTCCTTTATGGTTCTACCTTTACTCTTTCCCTTTATCATTTCCCATCATTTTGTTGAATGTTATGGACATGTGTCTTTCTTACAAAATAGACTTCCTTTTTGAAGCCCTCACTTTTATGGTGTGGACTACCAATAATTGCTGTTACTACCGTTAACTTTGTTGTATTGAAAATATGACTTAGTTACCAAAGTTAACTCACTACTGAAAGTATTTAGCACAGTAGAACATAACATAACTATGAATGACATTGCATTTGTATAGGAAATTACACTTCAAGTTAGTATTATGAACTTATAAATTGGTATTAAACAATGTTGTGTTTATGGGCCACGTCACACACACACAGATATCTTTGCAAATATTTTTCACAGATCTCTGGTTGCAGTGAAATCATGGACACATTGTTCCATATTGTGGCTGTGTACAAATATTATAATGTGTCCATGATTTCACTGCAACCAGAGATCTGTGAACAATATCTGCAAAGATATCTGTGTGTGTGACGTGGCCCTATGTTAGATTATTTCACCTTTATTTTCCAGCAAAGCTATAGTGATGAATAACTAATTTTATGTGGCAAATTTGCAACTGATGAATAGTAAACTGCAGATGAGTCTGGGTAGCAGAATAAATGATTGGGTAATTAATCAGGTAAAAAATGTTTGTACCGTGTTAGCCACTAGATAGAAAAATATTGGAATCTGAGAGTCCTCAGTGGTTGATACTTTTTAATGGCTAACTGAAAAGATGGTAAGCAAAGCAAGCTTTCGGGACACTATGGCCCCTTCGTCAGGCTGATAATGACACAAATTCTAAACAAATTCAGTGTCCATGCAGCTCCTCTTAGAACCTCCAGACTTGGATTGTAGGTGACTATGAGAGGAATTCAGTTGTTGTCTTCTCTAGTTTTGTCATGTAGGAGATGACTCCTTGATATTCTGGTGGCTCTTGTAATCTGGTTTTCAATTGCTCTTGGATGGTAGCCCTGGTTCAAAAAAGTCTTTCTGAGGTCCTCAAGGTAATTGTCTCTATCTGTAAGGTTGGAACATATCCAATTGTATCTGATGGCCTGGAGTGAGTTGTAGGCTAAATATAGGTCCACATGACTCCTATAACATGTCAGAAAACACAAAACAGGGACTTTCTCATGAACAGAGGTCACGTAGGCACAGGAGGAGGTTGTTCCAAAGAAATGCTAGCTCTATTATCCAGCAAGCAGTGAAGGTAAGTATGAAATCACTATTTAGGTGTACGACTCAATGGTTCAGTTGGACCATGAAGTAGCAAAAAACATCCTGCCTGCACTTTACCATCTGTATCAAATGAGTATGGCCAGCCTCCCTGCATAAGAGTTGCCATGAAAAGGCCAAGTTGCGCTACCGTAGAGGGAATAAAGAGTATTATTTCCTTGAGGAGTTTATCCATTCATGAGGGCAAAATTAGGGGGCAGGAAACAGTGATTCCAAAGGAGCTAGAAATTGATTCTTGAATGTGGAGTGAAGTTCCACAGCATAAATAGCTGAGATATTACTGTATAGTATTATAACTAAGAAGTGTAGGCTAGTGGTTTCATAATGGCATAAAATAGACATAAATAGAGCACTCATTAATGGTGAAAGATCTCTTCTTAATTTTTCAACCCATTTTAAATTTGCAAAAAACAGTAGTGGAGAGTAGCAGGTTGTGTGAATTATCCTACATTTGAGAAATAGTGCAGAATTCTTGCTCTTCCATATTTACTGTATGTAGGCTAAAGTTATGTGCTCGAAAAGCCACTGCAGTATATAAACAGGTAATCAGGAGAAGAATTATGATCAGCAGAGGTCATAAGAGGCCGGTGGAGTGTTACAACTGTCAGCAAAGTTTAGCAGTTGCCTCATGTCAGACAAACTAGTAGCTGTAAATAAGGCTGTGTACCACCAAGCTTGTTGTCTCCTTGTGAGAAAAAGTCTTCAACTGACAAATCTGTATGATTGTATGCATCCTTAAGGCCACGTCACACGCATCAATTTAATGAACAATTTTGTTAGCGATCACATGCACACGCGATCGCTAACAAAATCATTTAGATCACTCGTGAGCTGTCATACAGGCAGACTCACCAGCGATCAGTGGACCACCAACATCGTGGAAATGATTTAAATATCGTTTCCACAGTGTCTTGCTCCCGCTGCCAGGCTGCGGTAAGTGGGAGAAGGCTGGACTCCAAGGTAAACTGCGGGTATCTAGGGAAGCGCGCTCTGCCTAGATACCCAATGTATACCTTGCATTGCGGAGAGAAGACATGGCACATTGAGGGAGCAACACACTTGAGTAGAAGAATAGTGAGAATTATAACTTTGTTATCATCCATATGTGACCACCCCTAGGGACCACTGTGTTTGGGACTACTAAACGACTCCTAGCATTACTCATTGGATGATTTGCTTAATCTTGGGTAAACTTATAATATGTGAAATTTTCTCTATAATTGTCTGTGCCTCTGCAGACTTCACTTGCGTGATATATTGGCATCTGTCTCACTTATAAACATTGTTTATTCCAGCTGCTGAGGCCAGTATTTAATCATATTTAACACTCCCAGCACTACCAATCATTCTGTGGCCCTATGATTTGTGCTTCATAATAGGTCCCTTGACATAGATGTGGTTACCCATAACACTGTCCACCCTATATTGGGCTAACAAGCGTATTTATGTAAAATATTGTGGTTAGGAGCACTAGTACTTCTCGTACTGCTCTCATCCCCACCCTCGGGTCTCTCCCTACAACTCAATCCTGTATTTTGTCTAACCTGTTGTGATCACCGATATTGTGTCATATCCTGTTCATATTTTGTCAGCATTGTATTCTGTACATATGTTCAGCGTTGTGTTCTGCATTGGCACCCTATGGTTTTAAATGTTTTTAATCTTGTTTGGTCTATTGCACTAATAAAGTTATAATTCTCACTATTCTACTACTCGTGTGTGTTGCTCCCTCAATGTGCGATGTCTTCTCTCCGCCATGCATATCTGTCGCCTTGGCACGGTGAGTGACCCCTCCTTCCCTTGATATAATTCAGATCTTTGCGGTGCACCCTGTTTTCTGTTAAAACAATGTATACCTTGGTTACTAGCCTTCTCCGCTCACCGGCTGGTATCCAAGGTACACAGCGGGTAACTAGGGTCCCTAGTTACCCGCTGTGTACCTTGGATACCAGCCGGTGAGCAGAGAAGGCTGGTAACCAAGGTATACATCGGGTATCTAGTCAGAGCGCGCTGCCTAGATACCCGCAGTTTACCTTGGAGACCAGCTCCCAGTGCTTGCAGAGAGGCGCTGGGATCTGGCTTATCATTCGTCTACAGGTGTCACACGCAGCGATGCTGCGTGTCCACCGGGCAACCAACAATAGATTTGAGGTCCCGTCCTCAAATAAACGATGAACGATCAGCCGACTGATCGTTAATTGTTTGTAGTGTCACACGCAACAATGTCGTTTCGACATCGTTCAAGCATCACAAAACACTTGACTTTTGAACGATATCGGCAATGATATCGTTACGTGTGACAGTACCACATGTACTTTCTGTAGTATTTATCAAGTGGCATGTAATCCACATGTCTTCTTCTAAAGGTGTTCAGTCCCACAAAACACCAAAACATTACAAAACATAACAAAACATTTAAAAGATCTCTGATTATGTTATTCAGGGACAGAAACTTTTTTTAAACTTTGTAACAGAGAAATAGAGATGACCAAACCCGTTCAAGGTTGGAGTTGAGGTGCTTTACATACCTTAACCCCTTCCTGACCCTTGGCCCACCGTTTGTGCCATGAAAACAAGTTCATTCCCGACCCATGGCCCAGGGGGTGGACCATGGAATGATCGGGCTCCTGCAGGTCGAGTGAGAGTGTCACTGACTTGTCACTCGGCCTGCAGGTACATAGGGAGTTGTACAACACCCCATGGGGGGTCGATTTGCCCCCACCCCACCCCCCGGCTACAGGCGCGGTGATTGGCACTCAAAAGTGAAAGTGAAAATCATCGCGCCTGCCATGCTTCCCTGCCTGCCCCTGCTATCCCTACCCTCCGATCTTCTCCCCTGTCATCCTCTAAATGCCCCCCTGTCTCCCACCTCTCTTTCCTGCCCCCTCTTCATCTTTCTTACCCCCCCGCTTCCTGTCCCTGCCGCCTGCTTCCTGTCCCTGCGCCGCCCGCCTCCTCCTCACTGCCCCCGCTTCCTCCTAAGTGCCCCCCATCTCCTGTCAGCCCCCCTCTTCCCCTTTCCTTCCCCCCTCGATCACCGGAGCGGCGATCGCCTCTCCCACTCACCCCTCCAGCAGCCCGCTCTGTCTCCACTGCGTCCCCCTCCCCTCCTCTTCACCACCTCCGGATCTGACAGCTCTGAGCTGGAGATGTCAGATCACTTTCTACAGCTGGATCCTGAGGATCTAACTGCAGGAAGTGATTTGACAGCTCCAGCACAGTGATCCACAGTGACCATTATGTGATCACTGTGGATCACTGTGCTGGATCTGTCAGATCATTTTTTACAGCTGGATCCTGAGGATCTAGCTGCAGGAAGTGATCTGACAGCTCCAGCACAATGATCCACAGTGACCATTATGTGATCACTGTGGATCACTGTGCTGGATCTGTCAGATCATTTTTTACAGCTGGATCCTGAGGATCTAGCTGCAGGAAGTGATCTGACAGCTCCAGCACAGTGATCCACAGTGACCATTATGTGATCACTGTGGATCACTGTGCTGGATCTGTCAGATCACTTTCTACAGCTGGATCCTGAGGATCTAGCTGCAGGAAATGATCTGACAGCTCCAGCACAGTGATCCACAGTGACCATTATGTGATCACTGTGGATCACTGTGCTGGAGCTGTCAGATCACTTTCAACAGCTGGATCCTGAGGATCTAGCTGCAGAAAATGATCTGACAGCTCCAGCACAGTGATCCACAGTGACCATTATGTGATCACTGTGGATCACTGTGCTGGAGCTGTCAGATCACTTTCTGCAGCTGGATCCTGGGGATCGAGCTGCAGAAAGCAATCTGACAGCCCGGGCGCACTGATGCACATAGTGGGTCTCTGCGCCCGGGCTCTTAGATCGCTGCTCTACAGCCCGATCTCCCTGCATGGGCATCGAGCTGCAGAAAGTGATCTGACACCCCGGGCGCAGTGACCCACTATGTGCATCACTGCGCCTGGGCTGCCAGATCTCTTTCCGCAACTCGATCCCCATGCAGGGGGATCGAGCTTCAGAAAGCGATCTGACAGCCCGGATGCAGTGATGCACATAGTGGGTCACTGCGCCCAGGCTCTTAGATCGCTGCTCTGCAGCCCGATCTCCCTGCATGGGCATCGAGCTGCAGAAAGCAATCTGACAGCCCGGATGCAGTGATGCACATAGTGGGTCATGCATGGGGATCGAGCTGCGGAAAGCGATCTGGCAGCCCAGGCGCAGTGATGCACATAGTGGGTTACTGCGCCCGGGGTGTCAGATCACTTTCTGCAGCTCGATCACCATGATGGCGGATCAGGCTCCAGAGTAGCGATCTGAAAGCAAAGACGATCGAGCGTCGTGGGACCTTCGTTGTGGACTACGTCGGAGACAATCGAACGTCGTAGGACCTTCGTTATGGACTATGTCGGAGCGATCGAGCGTCGTGGGACCTTCGTTGTGGACTACGTCGGATCTTTTATAATAAAGATGGAGTCCGAATTGTGTCTGTGTTTATTTTTCAAATAAAAAGATTTTTCTCTGTGTGTATTTATTGACTATTTACCGTACTAGAGATTCCTAATGGCGGGTCTAACATTAGCCCTATGTTATGAATCTCGGGCTTAGTGCCAGCTGCCAATAGAAAGCTGGCATTAACCCCTTTATTACCCAGTTAGCCACCGGCACCAGGGCAACTGGAAGAGCGTCGGTACAGCGCCAGAAAATGGCGCTTCAATGAATGCGCCATTTTCTGGGGCGGCTGCGGGCTGCAATTCGCAGCATGGGGGGCCCAGAACGCTTGGGCCTCTCTATGCTGAGGATTCCAGCCCCCAGCTGCCTAGTTGTACCTGGCTGGACCAAAAATATGGCGGAGCCCCACGTAATTTTTTTTCTAGAATTAGTTCTAGAAATTATTAAAAAATGGGCTTCGCTGTACTTTTGGTTCCAGCCAGGTATGATGAGGCAGCTGGGGGTGGGTGGCAGTCCGTAGCTGCCAAGTTGTACCTGGCTAGACCAAAAATATGGCGGAGCCCTATGTCATTTTATTTCTAGAAATAATTCTAGAAATAAAAAAAAAATAGGCTTCGCTGTATTTTTGGTTCCAGCCAGGTATGACGAGGCAGCTGGGGGCTGGTGGCAGTCCGTAGCTGCCAAGTTGTACCTGGCTGGACCAAAAATATGGCGGAGCCCTATGTCATTTTTTTTCTAGAAATAATTCTAGAAATAAAAAAAAAATAGGCTTCGCTGTATTTTTGGTTGCCAGCCAGGTACTATGAGGCAGCTGGGGGCTGGTGGCAGTCTGTAGCTGCCAAGTTGTACCTGGCTGGACCAAAAATATGGCAGAGCCCTATGTCATTTTTTTTTTTTAATTCTACAAATAAAATGACATGGAGCTTTGCCGTATTTTTGGTTGCCAGCCAGGTACAACTTGGCAGCTAGGGGGCTGGAATCCTCAGCATGGAGAGACCCAAATGTTTTGGGTCCCCTATGCTGCGAATTGCAACTACTAGACTAGTATGTTTTTTCACAAAAAGTTTCTTTATTCATTTATACGGCTTAATTTGTGAAGCAGATGGGGGTTCAAAGTGCTCACTGTGCATCTAGATATGTTCCCTGGGGGTCTAGTTTCCAAAATGGGGTCACTTGTGGGGGAGCTCCAATGTTTAGGCACACAGGGGCTCTCCATACGCGACCTGGTGTCCGCTAACAATTCCAATTGTTGGCAAACACCAGGTTGCGTATCGAGAGCCCCTGTGTGCCTAAACTTTGGAGCTCCCCCACAAGTGACGCCATTTTGGAAACTAGACCCCCCAGGGAATTTATCTAGATGGGCGGAGAGCATATTGAACCCCCAGGTTCTTCACAAATTAATCCATAATAATGAAAAAAAAGAATTTGGGGGAAAAAAAAGTACTTTTTAATATTTACGGATCAATTTGTGAAGCACCTGGGGGTTCAAAGTGCTCACGATGCATCTAGATATGTTCCCTGGGGGGTCTAGTTTCCAAAATGGGGTCACTTGTGGGGGAGCCCCAATGTTTAGGCACACAAGGGCTCTCCAAATGCGACATGGTGTCCGCTAACAATTTGAGTTGATTTTCCATTCAAATTGTTAGCGGACATCATGTCGCGTTTGGAGAGCCCCTGTGTGCCTAAACTTTGGAGCTCCCCCACAAGTGACCCCATTTTGGAAACTAGACCCCCCAGGGAACTTATCTAGGTGGGTGGTGAGCATATTGAAGCCCCACATGCTTTACAAATTGATCTGTGAATATGGAAAAAGTACTTTTTGTTTCACAAAAATGTTCTTTTAGCCTCAATTCTTTCATTTTTACATGGGTAACAGGATAAAATTCATCCTAAAATTTGTTGGGCAATTTCTCCTGAGTACACCGATACCTTATATGTGGTCATAAACCACTGCTTTGACGCGCGGCAGGGCTCAGAAGTGAAGGAGCGCCATTTCACTTTTTAAATGGACAATTAGCTCCAAAAGTCAAATTGCGCTCTTTCCCTTCAGAGCCCTGCCGTGCGCCCAAACCGTGGTTTATGATCACATGATGGTATCGATATACTCAGGAGAAATTTCCCAACAAATTTTAGGATCCATTTTATCTTGTTGCCCATGTGAAAATGACAAAATTGAGGCTAAAAGAACATTTTTGTTAGAAAAATTAAAATATCCATTTTTTTGTTTCCAATTTGCTTAGTTCCTGTGAAACACTTGAAGGTGTTAATAATCTTTTTGAATGTAGTTTTGAGTAGCTTGAGGGGTGCAGTTTTTGGAATGGTGTCACTTTTGGGTGTTTTCTGTCATGTACACCCTCAAAGGGACTTCAAATGGGATGGGGTCACTAAAAAAAATGGTTTTGTAAATTTTAGTGGAAAAATGAAAGATTGCTCATGAACTTTGAACCCTTATAACTTCCTAACAAAATTTTTTTTTCTCCAAAATTGGGCTGATGTAAAGTAGACATGTGGGAAATATTATTTCATAACTATTTTGTGTCACATAACTCTCTGGTTTACCAGAAGAAAATTCAAAATTTGAAAATTGGAAATTTTCAAAATTTTTGCCATATTTTTGATTTTTTCACAAATAAACGCAAAAATTATCGACCTATATTTAATAATAACATGAAGCCCAATATGTCACGAAAAAAACAATCTCAGAATCGCTAGGATCTGTTGAAGCGTTCCTGAGTTATAACCTCATAAAGGGACACTGGTCAGAATTGCAAAAAATGGCAAGGTCTTTAGGGTCAAAATAGGCTGGGTCATGAAGGGGTTAAAGCATTGTGCTTGTGTACACTTAGTGCTTGCAGCAGTGAGAACCACTTGCAGTGTTTGATTGGCTCACACTGGAGGCAAAAACAGAGTTATCAGCTGTAGTGTGTTTCTAAAATAAAAAATAACACATCCCTGCCCTCATGACCCCCGTAAGTGGTTTGATTATGACTGGATGTATGTGAGCAGAAATAGATTGATAATAGCCCGATCTAACATAGGCCTGACATTATCAATATAGGGCTTGGTGTCAACTGGCTAATTTTCTGCTGACATTAACCTCCTATTACCAATCTTCCATTGACATCACAGCACCTGGAAGGGCATGGAAGCTGCCAGTTTTGGTGTCTCTCATGGAGGCGCTAAGTCTTGGGTGGCTGCGGGCTGCAATTTTTAGTGTGGAAGGCCCAATACTTATGGCTTTCACCACGCTGATTTCAGCCCCCAGCTGCCTGAATTACCTTGGCTGGCAATCAAAAATTCTGTGAAGCACATGCTCATTTTTTCAATTATATATTTATTTTTACAGTAATCTGACATCAGTTTGATTGCCGTACTGGCAATTAATCACGTACGCTGGAAGGGAGGGTGGGTGGAGCTAAGTCTGACTTTAATTAATCAATGGGAGAGAAGTTAGGTTCATGAGCGGGTCAGGAAGCAGAGTGACATTGGCGCTGAGGCTTAGCAAGTAATACTCTAGGAAGATAATGGTTGTGCCAAAAAAGCGGGGCTTCACTGTAAAATGGTTTGAGTTGTGTTTGGCAGCTTTTGGGCCCCTTTGAAGGTGTTTTGTAGGCCCTTGATTTTGCCCTCCGTTGATTTGAATGGTGTTCAGAAGTTGAATTGAGCCAAACTCACACTTCAAAAATTCCAATTATGAATAAGGCCATCACATATAATATATAACCCTCCCTTATTTGTATTATTATGTATAACACAGTTACATAGCGTCCTTCTTTATTAAGAATAGTGCAGCTCTGTTATTACATAGCATCCTCACTTATTGTGTACAGTGCCTTCCAATATTTATTTATTGTCCTCTATTGTTACGCATAGCAACTACCATTATTACATACTGTCTTCCATTTTGTATATTGTTATCCCTGTTATTAGATAGCATACTCATTTATGAAGTATAATGGTGTCCCATTACAGTACAGCATCATGACTGTATAGTCAATGTATAGAAGTAAACCTTATTACATAATGTTTTCACTCATTATTTTAGATAGGATTTGACAGTATGCTCTGAAATGGTTGGTTTCATTTTGTTACATCATTTCCCACCTCTCTGTTGCATACATTTTTTTTTTCAGCTTCTCTGCCCATAAATGCTCACCAACTCTTTTATTAGCAGAGGTTGTCCCTTTCATAACTATGGTAACCAGCGGTAATTTTGCCTTCTACCATAACCGTAAAGTTACATCCTTGGTTCATATCATACCAAAAGATGCCCAATGGCTTCTCTTCCATTTAATCAGACATCAAAATTGACTTCATATGCAATTCTAATTTCCAATTTCATCCATTCAGTCATGTACGACTGCTGGATATTATGTGAACCATTTTCCTTCAAGCTTCTCTGGTTGTCACAGCATCCTTCAGTTCACTGATGTTTATTCCCTTTTCTGCCATGATGTTGTCCAGCCAACCGGTCTTGGGTCTTCCGCGACCTCTACTGCCACTGACCATGCCAAGCATCATGTCCTTTTTGAGGGAATTTGCTATCATCATATGGTCAAAGTAAGACAGTTTCTGTTTTATGATTTTTCCTACCAAGGACTTCAGTGAATTGACACATTCCAGAACAGCCTTATTTGTGAACTTGGCTGTCCACGGGATTCGTAAGAATCTCCTCTAGCATAACAGTTTAAAATAATCAACCTTTTTTGATCACCCTTTGTCAATGTCCACATCTCACAGCCATACAATGCTATAGGGAGTGCAATAGCTGTAACCAATCGTCATTTGGTGGTGATTGAGATGTCCTTGCACTTCCACAGTTGCTCCATGTTCATCATTGCTGAACGACCCATAGCAAGCTGCCACTTGAGGCACCCTAGGAAGATAAAACTGTCTATCATTTTTGTTTCTTTATTGTCGATCTTAAATTTCACCTTCTCGCTGGCGGTAGTCATTATCTGGGTCTTCTTCACATTCAGATGCAAACCAAACATTTTGCTTTCTTCACTGAGCTTTGAGGTCAGCTCCTCAGATCCTTCCCATTTTCAGCCGAAAGGGTGGTATCACCTGTGTATCTCAGGTTGTTAATGAACCTTCATCCTATCCTCACTCCAACTGATGATTCATTCAAGTCGAGCCTTCTCATGATCACTTCGGCATAGAGGTTGAAGAAGAAAGGTGAGAGAATGCAGCCTTGTCTTGTACCCCTTTTGATCTTAAAATACTCTGTGTCCCCAAATATGGTCCATACTGTAGCCTGCTGGTTGTCTTAGAGTGATTTGATTAATTTAATTAGGGGTAAGGGAACATAAAATTCAGTAATTGGGCCTCACAGCATCAAGTTATGCTTCTGCTCCCTGCTCTTATTGGTATGGATACCCAGATTGTTCTTCTCAAAATCAAAATTTGACATATAAAGAAAGGAGAATGACACAAGATGACATTGCATTTATATGCTATATTTAGAGAAAAAAATACTAAATTCTGAAGTCCTCTTGAACTAAACTTTTTTTGTCATATTGAAGAACCATTTGCAATTTCTATGCCTTTTCTTGTATAACTTTTTGCTATCACTAGTGTTTTAGCAAGCTGATTTTTAGTATATATCTTTAGTTGATCTCCGAAAGCTGTAAAATGTTGGTCTTTTTCTAAATTGTGTCTGTTGAGCTAGCAATAATGATGGTAAAATGCCCTTGGATTCTCAAGTGATGATACAAGCCTCTCATAAATTATGCATGGGTCATTTATTGTACATCTATACTGTATCATGGCACGGCAAACACTTTTCGTTTTAACAAGTGTTATGCTGCAGGATTTATTTGTCAAGTGTCTAATATAAAGTATTTAGTATTTATGCAGAAGATAACACAGGGTCACAGCAGAAAAATGGAATGCAAGTGCGAGATTGCTTTGCCGGTTCTCATAAGCAAGACTCATTTATCGTTTCATCAAACGATATTGTTACTTTTGCATTATGTAACTAAATCATACAATGTCATAAACCCAACTTTGAATTGTTTTCTGATATTCTCATTAGCAAACCACAAAGAGAAGAAACAAAACATTAGCGAGTGTAATTGTGTACTGTTTTCTAAAAAGAACACCCAAGACAAAAAAATGGAAATAGATATCAACTGAATTCATTACTATCCAATATCTGCCTTTTTCCCCAGATGAATAAGCCATAAGTACTGAACAAGGATTGTAAATTATTTCTTAACACAATTTATTTTTCATGACCCTATTAGATGACATTGCTAACTCTCATTTCCTTCATTGCTTTCATCTACTGGCATGTGGCACAGCAATCACAGGGAGGAATTTACATGCACAAAATGTTATAGACTGGAGATGTTCGTTAGGCGCTGACACCCCGCTAGTATGGGAGTAGAAGATGGGCTAAAATAAACTTGCAAGATGGTCTAGATGGGATAACAAAGACTACAGTTCTGTATTTAAAGAGATGGAAACATGAGGCTTAGCATGTAGGCTAATGAGCAAGTGTTGAATGTACTTTGTGACTTTTTTAGCCTATTAACAGCATTGAGACCCAACCTACGACCCTTCATTTGTGGACACAGTTAATGAGTGCATGTTTAACCACAAGAGCAGAGACATGTACAGTTTTGTCATATTAGCATATATTTTTGTTGTACTTATCTATGCTCTTCATGAATAAAATACGTACCATTTATAGTCTACAGGAAAGTCACAAATATGATTTTTTTTGCTGAAAATTGTTCTCGGTTTTAAAACAAAAAGGTTAGTTAAAGAGAACAATTGCACTCTCTTTGTATGATGTGATTACAACTGTGATTTTATTTGAATAGCAACTTGCAGTAACGTGTTTCGGCCCACTTGGACCTTGGTCACGCCTGTTGCCTTTGCTAAGGAGCTTATATTCAAGGATAATGGACTTGTCCACTAAGATCTAATATTTCACAGGGGTGTCTTCTAAGCTTTAAGTCTAGAGATAGTGGGGGATTCTCAGATCGTTTGAAAAATTGTTGGATGCCTTATTTCAGCGTTTTTCCGGGTTAGGGGCTGTTTCTCTGGGGGCACACCATCTATTTATCTCTTAAAACAAAAAGGTGACATATCTGCTTTTATTCTAGGTTTGCAGCTCAAGCTCACCCATTCACTTGAATGACTGAGTAAAAAAAAAATAGATAGTACTTAGATGCTGATAGTGTTGTCCACTTTTAATTGACTAATAAATGAGAATAACTTGGATTTTCTTTCTTTCTTTGAATAGAAGAAAAAAGAATGCCATGGTAAAAACACACTAAAAAGATGGAAATTTGATCTACAGGGTGGTCCATTTATATGGATGCACCTAAATAAAATGGGAATTGTTTGTAATGTCAACTTTTTGTTTGAGGCACATTAGTATATGGGAAGGGGGAAACTTTTTCAGGTGGGTGGTGACCATGGTGGCCATTTTGAAGTTAGCCATTTTGGATCCAACTTTACTTTTTTTAATGGAAAGAGGGTCATGTGACACATCAAACTTATTGTGAATTTCATAAAAAAAACAATGGTATCTGAATCATGTAGCAATTTCAGATATTCATTGACATTGAGGTTTCCATTGATGAAGAATGGCCCCACTATTTTGGTACCCCATATACCACATCATACCATTAATTTTTGTGTTCCAACAGTCTTGGAGGTATCTATCCATTGCCGGTTGATGTCAGACCGATAGCGGTGGTTTAGTTTGTTAACTTCACCATTCACAAAAAGTTTGCTTCATTACTCATCTGAAGGCAATTGTCTATGCTGGGAAGATACAAGATGTGCAGCATCTGAAACAACGGATACTGGAAACCTGTGCTAGCTAGATTTCTTCTGCGGTGTTGCTCTCAGTGTGTCAATAGTGGGAGAAGAGGGTTGCATTGACAATCCAACACAATGGGCAGCACTTTGAACACATTTTATAAGTGGAGTGGTCATAAACTTGTAAATAACTCATGAAAGAATAAAATTACCTTAAAACCAAGCACATAATTGTTTTTCTTATGAAATTCTTATGAAATTCTCAATAAGTTTGATGTGTCACATGACCCTATTCCCTTGAAAAAATAAAGTTAGATCCAAAATGCCTGACTTCAAAATGGCCGCCATGGTCACCACCCATCTGGATGTTTTCCCCCTCCCATATACTAATGTGCCATAAACAGCAAGTTCATATCACCAACCATTCCCATTTTATTTAGGTGCATCCGTATAAATGGCCCACCCTGCTCTCCACTTTCTATTACACAATTGAAAAAGCACTTAAGGAGAAATGAAGTATACAAATCCTTGTCGTCTGAATGAGGCCGTAATTGACTCAAATTGTACTCATGCCAAGACAGTTTTTTAACCGATCTATCAGTTTGTAACTGAAATATGGTGTAAAACATTTTAAAGAGGTTGTCTAGTACTAGAATAACCATTTATTATTCCCAAAATTTGGCCCCATTAAAACAAAATAGCTCAGACCTGATCCTGGTCATGATTAATGGTATTTAGCACATGAAACGCGTAGCCATGTGCTGTGCTAAATGCTGTCCTGAGGAATGACTGCTGTGTAATGTGTTTACAAAGCTGTAACTGCAATAAATCCCATTCACGCAAAGCTGAATTTCTCTCTAATTTTCTTTATGAAGCCTGGGACAAAGCAGTGCTCGTATCTATGCTCCGAACGGTGTTGAAGAAGATTGGCATATACAGTGAGCTGGACTTTTTAATTAGACGTATTGCAAACCCCGCACCCAGTCACTACAGCCTTCTCTCTTCCCACCTTTGGACATGTGAGTAATCAACAGGAATTGAGAGTCCAATTAAAATAAAAACAAGCTTAACTCACCTTCCATGTTGGAGCTGTTTCAGCAGTGCTGGTGATCTTGTTCCTGGGACTCATGTGAGATTGCGACATAATGCAAGCCCCATGCCCAGTCACCATCGGCTTCTCTCTCCCCCTTCGGATGTTTGAGTAATCAACAGAAAATGAGTTGCCAATAAAATAAAAAAGCGTATACCCTCCTCCCATGCTGATGCTGTTCCAGCGCTGCTGGTACTCTGGTTCCTGGGACTCACGAGAGGTTGCTACATAATGAGCCCCACACCCAGTCACTACTGGCTTCTCTCTCCCCGCATTAAGACATGTGAATAATCAACATGAAGTGAGTGGCCATTAAAATAAAAAAGCTGATACTTACCTCCC
The DNA here is from genome assembly GCA_033576535.1 of Allobates femoralis. Classification (NCBI taxonomy): domain Eukaryota; kingdom Metazoa; phylum Chordata; class Amphibia; order Anura; family Aromobatidae; genus Allobates; species Allobates femoralis. Next base: position 185,140,742 of record JARQOC010000007.1, read on the forward strand.
ATGTTGATGCCTTTCCAGTGGTGCAAGTGCTCTTATTCTCAGGGCTAACGTGAGGTTGTGGCACCCAACCATTACTGGCTTTTCTCTCCCTGCCTTTGGTTGTTTAAATAATTACCTGGAAGTGACTGGCTGCTCACTAACTGTTACTTGCTTACATGTTCAAATTCATAGAGAGAGAAGCCGGTAGTGGGGCTGGCGTGAAGTCACAACCTCACATAAGCCCAGATAACATGTGAGCTGGCACGGCTGGATTCCCACCAGCAGGGGAGGTGAGTATAAACTTTTTATTTTAGTGTGGCCAAACATCGCGATTCGATAGCAAATGCTATCTGTATTTTGCTGGGTCTTTCCTCTACTGGCATCTGACCGCTGAGGAAGGAAACTCTGTGGAAGTGGCGGTTCTCAGCCTAGATACTCACTTGGAGGTGCTCACCTCTGATGTGCGAGGCGGACGCACAACGGGACCAGGTGAGTGGAGTCTTTCCCTTTATTCTGGGTCCTCTCACCATTGGCGCTCTTTTTTTATGTTTCAAACATGGGAAGAGGTTGTCCTAAGAGTGGACAACCGCTTTAAAAGATTCCTAAATTTTGGTTCATATTGTAGCTGTGCTAAAATATTGCATCTTTTGGTATTTTTGCTCAAGCTCATCCAAATTTTTTCCAAATTGGGTGAAAGTTTAGTAGGAAGGGTGTCATACGGCATTTTGCTCAAAACTCGCAGAGTGGCATGGTGGCATCTGCCTCTATTCACACCAGATTCTGAAACTCCATACTGCGGTTTCTATGATACTTCTTAGTTCCACAAGCAGGCTTGGGTGTTAACCAGCTTTGTTCTCAGTAGTGATCTAGTAGTAATCTGATTACTACTAGAACAGAGCTGGTCAACGCCCAATTACCGTATATACTCGTGTATAAGCCGACCCGTGTATAAGCCGACCCCCCTACTTTTGCCCCCAAAACCTGGGAAAACCTATTGACTCGTGTATAAGCCGAGGGTGGACTCCAGCACAGGTATACACCCCTCAGCAGTGTGGTATACAGGCCCCCCAATGGTAGTATACAGCAGCCTCCCCAGTGGTAGTATACAGCAGCAGCCCCAGTGGTATATACAGCAGCAGCTCCAGTAGTTAGTATACAGCAGCCCCAGAGGTATATACAGCATCCCCAGAGGTATATACAGCCCCAGTGGTAGTATACAGCATCCCCAGAGGTAGTATACAGCAGCCCCAGAGGTAGTATACAGCAGCCCCAGAGGTAGTATACAGAAGCCCCAAAGGTATATACAGCAGCCCCAGTGGTAGTATACAGCAGCCCCAGAGGTAGTATACAGCCCCAGTGGTAGTATACAGCAGCCCCAGAGGTATATACAGCCCCAGTGGTAGTATACAGCAGCCCCACAGGTATATACAGCCCCAGTGGTAGTATACAGCAGCCCCACAGGTATATACAGCCCCAGTAGTTAGTATATAGCAGCCCCAGAGGTATATACAGCCCCAGTGGTAGTATACAGCAGCCCCAGAGGTATATACAGCCCCAGTGTAGTATACAGCAGCCCCAGAGGTATATACAGCCCCAGTGGTAGTATACAGCAGCCCCAGAGGTATATACAGCCCCAGTGTAGTATACAGCAGCCCCACAGGTATATACAGTCCCAGTGGTAGTATATAGCAGCCCAGTGGTATATACAGCCCCAGTGGTAGTATACAGCAGCCCCAGAGGTATATACAGCCCCAGTGTAGTATCCAGGAGCCCCAGTGGTAGTACACAGCCCCCTCTCCTTAATATGCGTCCCCCAGTAGTAATAAACAGCCCCCCCCCTCCATATCACGTCCCCCCCGGCTGCGGCAGCTGTGAAAATAACAAACACTTTATACATCACCTTCCGGCGCAGCTCTCCGCTCCTCCGGTCCTCAGCATCTCCGCTCGCCGGCTTCTTCTTCCTTGATGTGCCGGCTTGTGACCGCGCGCAGGAAATGACGTCATCTCCTGCGCCCGGTCACATGACACCGGCACAACAAGGAAGAAGAAGCCGGCGAGCGGAGATGCTGAGGAGCGGAGTACTGGAGGAGCTGCGCCGGAAGGTGATGTATAAAGTGTTTGTTATTTTCACAGCTGCCGCAGCCGGGGGGGACATGATAAGGAGGGGGGGCTGTTTATTACTACTGGGGGACGCATATTAAGGAGAGGGAGCTGTGTAGTGCAATATGCACGGCATCCCCCCGCCGCTGATGGACGGGGGGATGCCGTGCATATTCATTGCACTAATGAGGCGGCCGCACGTGACCGCCTGCGGTCACCGCGGCCCCCTCCTGCCTCCTCCAGCCCCCGGTCACAGCTCCCCCCCACAGCATACCGTATTGACCCGTGTATAAGCCGAGGGGGGGACTTTTCAGCCCAATTTTTGGGCTGAAAAACTCGGCTTATACACGAGTATATACGGTACCTATTGATTATCTATAGGTATATTTAATCTCTGTGTTGCTCCTGATTACCTATAGGATCACATGTTCGTGGAGACCTGTCACAGTTGCTCCCTGTTTTTTTTTAAATGGTTTAATCTGTTCTCTTATACCGACTATAGCTTCAGCGTTGCTCCAGCGGAACCAGGCCTTTCTTTGGTTTATAAGTAATTTGTTAACAGTTGCTACTAGTTTGGGGTTTGGGGAAAACTTCCTTGTTGTATTTTTATCCCCTGGCTTTACTTGTTTTCTCCATTATCATATATTGTATTCTCTCCTTGTGTGCATGCTATGAACTTGAGTTTTGGTTCCCCCCTATCTGTTGTTATCTGTGGGTTTATTTACCTCCCAGCTCCGGGGTGGAAGGGGAGTGGGAATCAGTTCAGGTCTATGCAGGAGAAGGGCCAGGGTGGATACTCAGGCCTCTCCACCATCAGGAGTACCCCTGAGTTAGGGATAGTTCAGGGCTCCCTAGCTTGAGGGGAAGATTAGGCGCTCCAATTTCCCTATTCCCCGCAGCCATCATGACAAAGGATCTGCAGAAATCCTGACAAATTCATTATAACGTAAGTCACAAAGTATAGCCAAATAGATTTTGGGACATGTGGGTAGCAATCTTATAATTTTTTTCACTACTACAAGTATATACTAAATAATGTGAAGTTACACAGTTACAAAGTCTTATTTTATCATACTTTTGGGGATTCTCATTAGATATATGCTACAAACCTTTGTGTTATCTATGTATGTCTCCTGTAAGGAAGTTCATAGTGTGATACTAATTGAGAACTACATAGAGAAAACTATATCTTACTAGTTCCTCTGTAGGCCTATCATCAGCATATGGATTTAAGTTTAATATCTCCTCCTAATTGCATTTGTAAGCATACTCATTACACGTAATTCCTAGCAATAAAAAAGCACGGTATTGTTAAATAAAACAAATTATGGACAATGGCAACACTGTACAGACTCATTACAATGTAATGTAGTGACATTTGTAATTTGCCTTTATTATATGTTCTTACAAATGGGCAAAAAAAATATCAAGTAAATAACATTTTCCAATTACATAGTTTAATGCTGCATTAATATTCATTTTAGTTAATTAACACCTAAAAAGAAAAAGAAGTCTAGCACACAGTAACATAATGCTGCTTCGGCATGCATCTTCTATAAGATGCTTCACAAAGAGGGAATAATTACAAGCTTTACAGTTGGATAAAGTGTGGGCATTTTGCTCAAAAGTCTATATTTTATTTTTTGGAGTTTATTAAAAACATACAATACAGTATTTGTAGCAAGCTACTGCAAGGCCCACGGGAAATCGCTGTAGCAAGATCCAAAAGCCAATAGCTTTATTTTGTCTCTACTAAAAAACATACAGCTCGGAGTCCCAAAAGGAATTCCCTGACCCAAAAATGACTTTCTTATAAGAAACATTTATTAACTGGAAAAGACACACTCGAAGGGTACTTTAAAATGACAGATCGCCTGGCCAATAACTGTAAATTGTTTGTTTTTAATTTAGTTCTTGCGTTTAGAAACAGTTTGTAGAACTATTTTCAATAATCTATATTAGATTTCTTCTAGCACTGAGTAGGGAATATAAGCCTCTCACACATAAAGAGAAATGAAGTAAAGAAAGCCTCGCCATTCAAGTCTCTTGTGCCTTCCACTGTTTAATGACTCTTCTTTTGTAGAAGCCTCGGTTACAGCAATAAGCATACCCAGGGAAGTACATATCTAAGCAACTGCATGTCTTCTTAGCAAATCACCTTGGTTTTTTATTGCTCCTTGATTGCCTATGTCCTTTATGCTTGCCTTGCCAATAAATATATTAAAACAGAATGAAACAGAGATAGTACTTAGTGCTACTAAAACCTGCAGTATGTCATAGTTGCAAGCTCCACGAGGTTGTCCTGGCTAGAACACAAACTTGTATTTTACCCAATAGAATGAATTGCTTAAACTAATTGAATCACAGGTGAGCCATATTCTCTTCACTGAGCGCATGTGTTGGGCACACTAAACGTCAAGATATAAGGCTTTTCATATACAATATATATATATACTTCTATATTATTACCACTGCTTAAAGATTGGTACTTTTGAAAGATGAAAATAGCACATTATAGTCATACGGTGGTAAAGACGTGATATTAAAAAAGAGGCATCAATTCTCAAAAGTGTTGAGGAAAAAAAAGACTATGATGTATAAAAAGTATTTCAATGTACATATTCTTATATTCGAAAGAAAAGGAGAGAAGCCAGTAAGTAAAAGGAAAATGGATGTGAATAATGGTACTTCAAAAAGTATGGACGCCACCGAGAGCAGTTCACATTGGTGATTTTTCTTCTGTGTTCTTTCCACTACTCTTGGAGAAGTTCTTGTCGACTTGTATTCTAACATTTAAAGCCATTGTTAACAATTACAGAGTGTAACCAAAAGCAAGGACCTTTTTCTGCTAGGCTGGAAAGCAGCTGCATCACCTGCTTTTATACTCATAAAACATTGGATATCCTGGCCACAGTGAATAAATAGTTCATAGTTTTGTGTAAGGTCTATACACAAATATCAATAATAGTCCATGTCAATTTTTGTATTAATTAGATTTTCCGGGATTTAAAGGAAAAAAATTGTGCCTGAACACTAACAGGCAGGTAGTTGGCACATACCTGCCTGTTTGCTCGGTGCCGTTCAACGCCGACACAGAGCAGTCTAAGACAGCTCCTGCCAGTGATTTTGCTGCTTCCATTGACATCACATCAACAGTGGGGTGGCTACTGCCCTCTGTCGGTGAGCGTCAGAGACAACGTCAATCAGCAGAACACCGGCTGTCCCGCCCCTTCCTCAGAGCAGAGAGGAAAAGCCGCCTCTGCTCTGTTTACCCTGCCATGTTCTCCCTGGCAGGAGCGGTCTGTGACAGCTCTGTGTCAGGGTTGAACGGCGTTGACTTGCGCCGGGCACAACAGGCAAGTTGGTGGCAGTTACCTGCCTGTTAGTGCTTAGGCACAATTGTTTTTAATAAAAAATCCCAAATAACCCTTTTAATGTCCTACATTTTATCTCTATCTTGCTTTTTGACATATGACATTTTTTAATTATTCAGAAAAAGTTTGATTTTATACCTTAGCAAATTTTGCAGTTTCATAGTTTTTAGGATGAAGCTAGATAGAAGTCCAATGAGTTCAACTCATAGCCTAACATGTTGATTTCAATAATATAAATCAGTTGTTAACCCCTCCCGACCTTTGACATTGTACAACATCATGAAAGTCGATGCCCTTCCAGACCTATGACGTTGTACAACGTCATGGTGGCTACCACTACACCGTTGCCACGGTAACTGCCATCGGTCCTCGGTGTTCATTGATTTTTATTACTGAATAACGGGGCTTGAGGTTGGGGGTGGATTTCTTGCCCCGTCCCCACAATCACTGTGATTGACATTTCAAAGATTGAACTGCCAGTCACAGTGATCCTCTGTCTCCAGCTATGAAAAGGGATGTCATAGCTCCTACCATAGTCTGGAGCGCTGAATGGGGCAGGTATCGCCTCCTCCATGGTGATGGGGAGTAATCTGATGATAACTCCCCATCATCTGAAGCATGGCGGCCTGCAGGGCACTTGTGCCCAGCCGCTGCCTGCTTGCGCCCTCTGCTTCTCTGCAGCCTGATGTCCCTGCAGCATGGAGATCAGGCTGCAGAGAAGGATCTGATGGCGAGATAGTGATCTACTATGTGATTGCTATGCCCCGCTGTCAGATCCTTCTCTGCAGCCAGATCTCCCTGCATGCAGATTTGGCTGCAGGGAAGCGGTCTGATAGCTGGGCACAGCGGCTGCAGAGAAGCAGTGGGCACAAGCAGGTGGAGGTGTCCTGCACCGCAGCCATACTGCAGTGGCTCTGTCACCCCCTAAGTGCTGTGATTTTACGATCTGCTGTCAGTGATGGTGAACTGTATGGCATTGATCTGCCATACAGTGCACCATCACCGTGGCCCCAGAGACTACAACATGGGATCAAGTGTCCTCTTGTAGACTGTGGGGTAATGGTGATGGTGCACTGTATGGCAATGATCTGCTATACATTGCATCATCACCATGACCCCAAAGACTACAACAAGAGGATACTTGATCCCTTATTGTAGTCTATGGTGTCAGTGATGGTGCACTGTATGGCAATGATCTGCCATACAGTGCACCATCACTATGACACCACACTGCATCAAGAGGATGCTTGATCCCTTGTTGTAGTCTCTGGGGTCACAGTGATGATGCACTGTATGGCAGATCATTGCAATACAGTGCACCATTACTATGACACCACAGACTGCAACACGGTATCAAGTGTCCTCTTGTTGTAGTCTCTGGGGTCACAGTGATGGTGCACTGTATGGCAGATTATTGCCATACAGTGCACAATCACCGTGACTCCAGAGACTGCAACAAGGGATCAAGAGTCCTCCTGTTGTAGTCTGTGTTTTAACAGTGATGGTGCACTGTGTGGCAATGATCTGTCCTACAGTGCACAATCACAATGACACCAGAGACTGCAAGAAGAGGACACTTGATCCCTTGATGCAGTCTCTGGATGTAGCAGAGGAGATCGAATATCGTGGGACTATTATTTAGGACTACGTTGAATAATAATAAAGATGGAGTCCATATTTGTTTGTGTATTTTTTTCTAATAAAATAACTTTTCTCTGTGTGGTGTATTTTTTTACTATTTAGTAGAGATTCCTAATGGCTGGGTCTAACATTGGCCTGACATTATGAATTTCTTGTAAATAGAAAATAATACACAACACTCAGAGAAAAATAATTTTTTTAGAACAAAAAACAAACATATCTCAACTCCATCTTTATTACTCCCACATTACCCTCCGATATCCTTCATCCAGAGTCTGCAGGGAGAGAACAATAGTCCTCTCCCTGCAGAGTCTGCAATCACACTGACTACAGGGACTTGGTGAGTGACATTAGTCGCGGCAGTCAGAAACTGCCAAAGGGGAGCGGTGATGTCACCCGCTGAGTAACCAGGGCTCCCTGTGACAGTAAACTCAAAATGTTGTCACTTGTAAGGGGGTTTCCGCTGTTTAGGCACATTAAGGGCTATCCAAACATAATATGACACTTACAGACCATGCAATCAAAATCTGTGTTCCAAAATGTCACTCCCATCCTTCAGAGCCCTGCAGTGTGCCCAAACAGTGGTTTATAACCACATATGAGGTATCAGTGTACTCAGGAGAAATTGCCCAACAAATTTCAGGATCCCTTTTATCCTGTTTCCCATGTGAAAATGAATAAACTAAGGCTAAAAGAACGTGTTTGTGAAAAAAAAGTACTATTTCATTATTACGGATCAATGTATAAAGCAACTGGCAGTTCAAAGTGCTCACTATGCATCTAGATAAGTTCCTTGGGGGGAGTCTAGTTTGCAAAATGTGGTCACTTGTAGGGGAGCTCCAATGTTTAGGCACACAGGGGCTCCCCATACGTGACATGGTGTCCGCTAACAATTGCAGTTAAATTTAGATTCAAAAAGTCAAATAGCGCTCCTTCCCTTCCAAGCCCTGCCATGCACCCAAACAGTGGTTTATGACCACATATGAGGTATTGGTGTACTCAGGAGAAATTGCCAAACAAATTCTAGGATCCATTTTATCCTGTTGCTCATGAGAAAATGAAAAAATTGAGACTAAAAGAACATTTTTGTGAAAAAAAAGTACTTTTTCATTTTTATGGATAAATGTGTGAAGCACCTGGGGGTTCAAAGTGCTCACTATGCATCTAGATACGTTCCTTGGGGGGGTCTAGTTTCCAAAATGGAGTCACTTGTGAGGGAGCATCATACCCATATATTTAGGCACACAGGGCCTCTCCATACCCGACATGGTGTCCACTAACAATTGCAGCTAATTTTCCATTGAAATAGTCAAATGGTGTTACTTACCTTTCAAGCCAAAACATTGATAGTCCGCCACATATGAAGTATTGGCGTAATCAGAAGAAATAGACGAACACATTTTAAGAACCTTTTTGTGTGTTTACCTTTGTGAAAATGCAATAATTGAGGCTAAAAAAAACTTTTTGTTTGGAAAGATTAATTTCTTTTCATGAACTTCCTGAAATAATAATAAAAAAATACATGGTGCTTCGCGGTATTTCTGGTTTTAGCCAGGTACAACTAGGCAGCTGGTGGCTGGAATCCGCAGCACAGGGAGGCCCAAGCTTTTCTGCCCCCCCTTCCACTGCGAATTTCAGCCCGCAGCCACCCCAGAAGATGGCATGTTCATAGAAGTGCCATCTTCTGGCGCTGTACCTAACTCATTCAGGGCCCTAGTGCGTTGGCTCACTGGGTAATAAAGGGGTTAGGGCCAGCTTTGTATTATCAGCTGGCCCTAAGCCCGAAATTCATGGGGTCACGCCAATATTGTACATGACCACTAGGGATGAGCGAGTACTGCAATAATCGGACTTGCTATACTCGCAACGAGTAGGTCCCGGTACTCGGTACTCGTTGCGAGTATATCGAGTCCAATGGCAGTGAATGGGCCGGGCGAGTACTTTTGCAGTGTATCTATATATACACTGCGAAAGTGCACTAAAAGTGAATAAAAGTTGTTAAAAAATAAAAAAATATCATTCTCACCTATCCGACGCCTGCACCCGGACCGGCAAAGAAGACATTCGATCAACGACAAGGACCTGCGAGTCTGACATCCAATCAGATGGCTGGTAGCGATCTGGCCAATCAGATGGCCAGATGTCACAAACCATGTGATCGCTACCAGCCACCTGATTCGCCAGATTGCCAGGTCATTGATGCACGTTCAAGACCTGGCAATCTGGCGAATCAGGTGGCTGGTAGCGATCAGGTGGTTTGTGACATCTGGCCATCTGATTGGCCAGATCACTACCAGCCATCTGATTGGATGTCAGACTGGCAGGTCCTTGTCGTTGATCGAATGTCTTCTTTGCCGTTCCCGGTGCAGGCGTCGTATAGGTGAGTATGATATTTTTTTATTTTTTAACAACTTTTATTCACTTTTAGTGCACTTTTGCAGTGTATATATTGATACACTGCAAAAATTAAAGGACTACTAACTACTCCCGAGTAATCACAAGAAACTCGGGGAGTAGCGAGTAGCCCGAATATCATTACTATTCGGCAAGTACCGAATAGTAACGATTATACTCGCTCATCCCTAATGACCGCCATGAATTCTATTAAAGTGTTAAAAAACACACAACACAGAGAAAAAAAATGTTTTATTAGAAAAAAAAAAAAAAACAACACTTAAGAGACTCCATCTTTATTAAGAAAATAATCTTCCATCCGATGTAGTCCAAATGGGAAGGAATCTCAGCTCTACATCCCTCTGCATAGACACACGTCTATGCAGAGGGAGAGCAGGCTCAGAACTGACTGTGACAGTCAGAGTTCACCCCAGTTCATAGCTGGGGCTATGACTGCGAGTAAACTCTGCCTTCACAGCCACACTGCCGAGCTCCTGCGGAAACTGCCGAGCACCAACAGAGCAGTGAATAACTCGGAAGTTAATTAACTTCCGAGTTATTCACTGCTCTGTCTGCGGAAACTACCGAGCACAGGGCTTAGCAGTGAAGAACTCAGAAGTTAACTTCCGAGTTATTCTCTGCTCTGTCGGTGCTCGGCAGTGTTCTGACTCTGAAGGCAGAGTTTACTCGCAGGCTTAGCCACAGCTATGACCTGGGGTGAACTCTGACTGTCATAGTCAGTTCTTAGCCTGCCCTCCCTCTGCATAGACGTGTGTCTATGCAAAAGAATGGTGAGCTGAGATACCTTCCCATTTGGACTAAGTTGGACGGAAGATTATTTTTTTTAAATAAAGATGGAATCTAAGTTTTTTTTTGTTTGTTTTCTAATAAAAGATTTTTTCTCTGTGTTGTGTTTTTTTTTTTTCGAAAATCATTATTTCAAATACAAACAAAAGCACATGGTAATGTACATCAAAATCAAGTAGGCCACTGCAAGCGACCAATCGCATATCAAACAGATGCATATAGATACATTTGACATCAAACATTTCGTGTGAAAGAAAGGACACTAACTCACGAAAAACAGTAGATAAATGATCTCGTGTCACCCCGAGTTAAGTCTAGTTGCAAACTAAGGCAAACAGAAGCAACCATGTACAAATGAAGAAGTATGTTTTAATTTCTATTTATCAGCAAAACTAAATAGAAATAAGAAGGAGAAGAAAAAGAAAAAAGAGAAAAAGAGAAAAGGGGAAAAAAAAGGGGTGGAGGGAAGGGATTTGAGCAGAATAAGATTAAGGAGTAGTCTCCAAGACAGCCCGAGTGAACAAGGTCCATCAAAACATGTGACCTTACTCATCATGTAGTAGTGAAGAAAAAATGCTCATTAATTTGAGAGTACATCAGAGAAGCCAGGGGTTTCTTTGTACATTATCCAATCTTGCCAAGTAGCGAAATATTTGTCTATCTGGGCATCAGAGTGGGCAGAAAGCCTCTCCATCCTGCACAAATAGTCCACTTTCCCGATCCAATCTAGAACACTAGGGACTAGAGCAGTCTTCCACCGTCTCGGAATCACCAGCCTGGCCGCCGTAAGGCAATGCATAAGAAGGCCACGTTTGAGTCCCTTAAAGGATCCAGGGATCATAGACAATAGGCCAACATGAGGGTGGCATGGGACAGATGGCCAGAGATGCGTTCATGAATTCGAAAGATTTTCTGCCAAAATGCCAGTATAGACAGGCAGTTCCACCATATGTGGATCAAGGATCCATCAGCTGACTTACACCTCCAGCAAGTATCAAGGATAGAAGCATAGATTTTATGAAGATCTCTGTGACATCTGTACCATCTGGAAACGAGCTTGTAATTTTGTTCCTGTACCCTGCATGGTATTGGCAATTTGTTGGCGCAAAAAAAATAACTTTCTTCCAATCAAGGTCTGGGAACTCAAGGGCTAGCTCCGCTTCTCATGATTTAACAAACCAAATTGATCTGAGGTTGTCAGTAGGGATGAGTGAGTACTAAAATACTCAGACTCTAGACTTGTAACGAGTAGGTCCCGATACTCGGTACTCGTTACGAGTATAGCGAGTCCAATGTAAATCAATGGAGAAGCAAGTAATTGCGAATAATTCCTCTGTTGCTGGACCCCATTAGGAGATAAAGAGGTCTGGCAGCAGAGGAACAACCTGTAATTACCTGATTCATTGTTTAGAGTCCTGCAGTAAAAAGCCGGTAGCTGTAAATTGAAACCTGATTCTCCGGATTGTCCCATTCCGGTTCAATCCGGTACCATTGCCAGCCATGTTAAATTGAACTGGATTAACCCGGACCGGGTCAATCCGGTTTCATCGGGTTAAAAAATCTGACAAAAAACGGTCCGGGTCAATCCAGTTTAATTTAACATGGCTGTCTATGGTACCGGATAGAACAGGAATCATACCAAAAACCAGACCGGTTCCCGGATTGGTAATGCTTGATTGCGGCTGTGCCCCAGTTGTTTTAGGAGCACCTCCTACCCCACCTCCCAACACTATTTTGCTCTTTGGGCAGATTTTCCAGCAGGAGCTATTGTAGGACACTACAGTGTTTCCAGCTGTTTGCATCTGCTAATTCTGAGGAAAGCTGACTGAGCTAAGCTGTGAGGTCGGTGCTGTGTGGAACTGTAACGCTGCTCCTGCCTGTATCCCTGCCCTACAGTCCCTTACAGAACTCGTCCATCCTGGTAGCTCTCAAAAGAGCTTTTGGGTTAAATTTTAGGAGTGTTGAGGTGGTTTTCCTACAATCACTGACACTCCCTAGGATCTGCTCCAACTGTCCCTACACTAGCTCAGCTCGTCACAGGAATTGCCCAAAATGGCGGGGGCAAGGCTTATATACAGGCCATGACTCATACATGACTTAGGCATGACACTGGACAGCAGCCAATCATAGTAATGCCACAACCAACATGGCTGTGGCATTACTAAGTATGATTGGCTAACATGCTGGGCTGGCTGTTAACATTTTACATATTCTATATTCGGCGAATACTAGAATACAAGAGTAGACTCGCTCATCCCTATTACTCGCTGATAACAGCGGGTGTTCCGGTAACCGGTCCGGTTTTGTAGACGAATCGGCTCCATAGACACCCATGTTAGGTTGCACTGGATTGACCCTGACCGGTTTAGTACGATTCTTTATAACCGGAGAAAACCGGATTGACCCGGTTTGCCCCGGTTCGGGTCAATCCGGTTCAGTTTAGCATTGCTGTCTATGGAACCAGATTGAACCGTACCGGGACAATCCGGGACAAACCGGTTTCAATTTACAGCTACCAGCTTTTTACCACCGGCTTATAACAATGACTTAGGGAATTGCAGGTTTTTCCTCTGCTGCCAGACCTCTTTATAGGGTCCAGCAGCAGAGGAATTGCATTCCACCTTGATTTACATTGGACTCATTACTGTGCGAGTAATCGCTAGGAAATTCGCAGAGTAACGAGCAGAGCGAGTACCCTACTATTCGCCGAGTAACGAGTAGTAACGAGTAGACTCGCTCATCCCTAGTCGTCAGGTGTGGACAGAAAGTATAAATCTGAGAAATCAGATGAGTCTGCACTGTGTCCTGCACCAGAAGAGTCTCAAATGTAGAAAAATCCCCAGCCAGACCAGATGAGGGCCGAGCGGCACAAAATAATTATCTCAATTGAAAGTATTCAAACCAATGAATTGAACTGACCGGAAATGTGGATTGAAATTCCAAGAAGGTCGGGAAGGAGTCCCCAACAAAACCTCCAGGGCCCTGGTATGCTGCTGTCGCGACCACACCATAAACGTCTCCACTTGAACCACTGAAGGCAAGTCAGGATTATCAAATAAAGGAGTCAAAAGTCCCCATACATCGGGGAGTTGATATTTGGTACACACACCATCCCATACCCACAACGTATCTCTCAAGAGAGCAGAAGATAAAATACAATCTGGGCGTTTAGGTCTGGGTATCCAAGGGAGAGAGGTCAAGCTCCAGCTTACCAGACAGCCTTCCAGATCTACCCATGGTTTTGACAAGGCGCCATGGAACCAATATACCACCCTGGTAAGAACAGCTGCTATGTGATGAAGTTGGAAGTCAGGAAGTTCTGCCCCACCATCCAATTTGGGCCTTTTCAAGATTCTGTGAGCAAGCGAGGTCTGCAATTTGACCAGACAAATGCAGTGGTGACTGATGTCAATTGGGTGAAAAATGTGCAGGGCAAAGCTATAGGGATTGTCTGGAATAAATAAAGTAACTTTGGCAGTATGTCCATTTTGAGGACATTAATCCTGCCAAAGCAGGATCGACCTTCCCGACATGTGTGTGTTTTTCTTTAACACTTTAATAGAAATTAATGGCGGTCATGTCTAATACTGGCGTGACCCCATGAATTTCGGGCCTAGGGCAGCTGATAATACAAAGCTGGCCCTAACCCCTTTATTACACAGTGAGCCAATGCACCAGGTCACTGGATGAGATGGGTACAGCACCAGAAGATGGGGTGGCTGTGGACTGCAATTCACAGCGGGAGGGAAAGAAGGGTAAGAAAGCTTGGGCCACCCTGCACTGCGGATTCCAGCCCACAGCTGCCTAGTTGTACCTGGCTGGACAAAATAGTAAAAAAAAGGGTCTTCCCTATACTGTTGTGTTTGGCCAGGCTCAAAAAGGCTGCTGGGGGTTGGGGGCAGCCCGTTCCTGCTTGTTGTACCTGGCTGGCATACATAAATATAGGCGAAGCCACGTCAAAAGTTTTTTAAAAATTCATAAAAAAAAAAATATATATATATATATATAATATATATTAGGGACTGTATCTTTATTAACCCCTCAAGTGGAGGGGTTATAAATGAATTTTTCAAAAAAATTTTGATGTGGGCTTTGCCGTATGTCTGTATGCCAGCCAGGTACAGCAGGCAGGAATGGGCTGCCCAAACCCCTAGCTGCCTATTTGTACCTGGCTGGACACAATAATATTGGGAAGCCCTTTTTTATTATTATTTCATGAATTTCATGAAAAAAATTTCTATTCTATTTCTGTGTCCAGCCAGGTACAACTAGGCAGCTGGGGCTGGAATCCGCAGCGCAGGAGGCCAGGCTTTCCGGACCCCCTCCTCCCCCGCTGCGAATTACATATCATAGAAGCGCCGTTTTCTGGCACTGTACCCAACTCATCCAGGGCCCTTGGCATTGGCTCACTTGGTAATAAAGGTGTTAGGGCCAGATTTGTATTATCAACTGGCAATAAGCTCGAAATTCATGGGGTCATACCAATATTAGACATGACCGCCATGAATTTCTAGTAAAGTGTTAAAAAAAACACAACACAGAGACAAAAAGTTTTATTAGAAAAAACTAAAACAACACTTACAGACTTCATCTTTATTAAAAAAAATCTTCTGTCCAACATAGTCCAATCCAGTTTTCTTCTTTAGCTCAGCTACATCTCTGGTAGAGAACCTCTACCAGAGATGTAGCTAAGCTGTGCACCTGGCCATGGTAATGTTCATGTGAGTTCATGCTGTCAAGCATGACTCACATGAACCCTCTGAGGGCACTGTGCGGCTACTTCAAATGAACAAATGATCAGCATCAGCTGATACCTCAGCTGTTCATTTGAAATAATCGGCAGGAAGGCTGGCAGTGAGAAGACTTCACCACCGGCTTTCCCATTCTGTGCTGCGCTCCCCGTTCCTTAATGCCCCATCCCTGCTCCCCCGCCACCTCTCCGCCCGATCCTAAGTTAGGACTGGGCGGGGAGTGCAGAACCAGGGAGCGGGGAGCGCTCCCCGCCCGGTCCTAACTCAGGATCGGGATGGGACTCGGCGGGAGGAGCAGAGGATCGGGATGGGAATCGGAGGATCGGGCTGAATGATTGTTTAAAAGCCGGTGGCTTTTTACCGCCAGCTTTTAAACAATCATGCACCCATTTCAGCCTTTTTGTCAGCCCCAGACCGCTGTATAGGGTCCAGCAGAGACATTACTTGCCTTTCCTATTGACTTACATTAGACTCGTTATTCCTAGCGAGTATTCACAAGGAAACTCGCGGAGTAACAAGTAGCCCGAGTACTGAACTATTCGGCGAGTACCAAATAGTAACCAGTATACTCACTCATCCCTACTGGTCACCAAAAAGGGAGCCTAAGTATAAAATTTCTTAGCAATGCTCCATGGGAAATGAAGGAATGTAAATTAGCTCCCTCAATGTGAAAGACTCTATCATAGTACTTTCTATTTGAACTGGCTATAAGCTTCCAAAAGTCAAAGACAATTCTACATAGAGCTGCTTTGGGGGCCGATGCCTCATATGACAGCATAGTAGAAGTGATTTCTTCAATTGACCACCTATAGAGGACTTCTGGGAATGGAAAAGAGGCCCCTGGTAAACAGCTTCATGATCTATAGACTACTAAAATATATAGACCATTTATTAATAGGAGAAGTAATTTTACTGCACTCACCGTCACTATGTTTTCCAATGTGACTGTGTTTGATGTCAGCAGTAGAATGGGAGATTATTTTTCTTTTCTCGTGCTTGTGTTTAATGTTAGTAGAGTTCCCTGCTCCAGTTATTTTATGGGATGTTTGTTAATGATCTGGTACTAAAGTTTTTTTTTTGGGACAAGCCTCTATAAATGAAAATAACTAAAAGCAGTGAGTTTGTATAAATTGAATAAATAACATTAATATTAAACTATCATTGCTAGCTAGATAATAATAATGTTGTTATTATTATTATGGATTCAAACAATGGTGGATTCAAATATATATTATTATTATTATTATTAATTCAAACTATGGTATTTCTTTATTACTCAGTAAATAGTAGGCATACATTTTGAAGGAAATGAAAACGTAATCAGAAATGTTAAGTATGTTCATACTTTTATGATTTTGTGTGCTTACCGTACTTCTTTCTGTTAGATGAGCCTTTGCATCTCTTCATGCTATGCCCTAACCCTTTTTCCTTTCCCCTCTCAGTACATGAGTTTGACACATTTACAGAGACATTTGGGCAGATTTATTAATACTGTTTAATTCATAGACAGTGCAATCTTAAATTAGACAATCTTAAAATGCACCAAATTTACCAAAATGATTCAGCCTGTATGATGTATTATGGCTAAGACGGCCTAGAATACGTTTACACCACCCATTCGTCTGATCAACATTTTTGGAGCATTTTGTAGAGTGCTGTGTTACACAATATGCCTCACTTACTTCTAGTAGTAATACCTTTTTTGGGCGAGACCATGCTACATTTCAAATAAATTGAAAAAAGAAAGACAGTTTGGGAGCAAATTACACTAGAATTCAATAAAATTTGAATTGCTAGATATTAAGTGCAAATTTGTAGCTAATTTTCCTTCACTTAGGCCCCTTTCACACTGGCATTTTTGAAAAAATGCGGCAGATGCGGCAGAATTACCGCATCTGCCGCATCTTCCGTCTAACGGTGGCACTTGAAGCACACTTGCGGCAAGCCCCATGCATTGTCTATGGGGCATGCAGCAAGTGTGGTTTTGCCAGTTGCAGCAGATGTGGCAGTTGCTGACCGCAGTTTTTTTCGCGGCCGCAAGTGCCGCATCTGTCGCAACCGTCAAAACCGCACTTGCCACAAGCCCCATAGACAATGCATGGGGCTTGCCGGAACATGCGGCAGATGCGATAATTCTGCCGCATCTGCAGCATTTTTTCAAAAACGTCAGTGTGAAAGGGGCCTTACTAAAGTAATAAAAATAAAAAATAAACTAGAATGTCCAGTACTTATCAATAAAAATATATAAGAGCAATAGACATAATACTTGGTTAGATAAATAATCCTGGACTACCCACAAAACATATAGTATTATATAGATAAGGCTTTTATAATAGAACAAGCATAGGAACGTATTGTATATAAATGATGGGTAATCCAATCTGTATCCCTTTAAAGTGGAAACAATTGCAATGAAAAATGGTTACGTCATTGGGTTACAAATTGTAGTTTTTTGAGAACCCTTTAATTAAATATGGTTATTGTTACGACAATTGGCCTTAATACTTCAGCGTGATCTAGTGGAGAGAATAATGACAGACAGCAACTTGACTATGTCAGCATTATCACAAATGGGTGGAGCCCCCAGAGGCTATATTTATGTAAAAATGTTAGCACACAGTCAATGCAACTTTAATATTTTTGGCGACTAAAATTATATGTGTAAAGGTTGGTCGGCCTTTTAATGTATTGACATCATATTATTTGGAGAGAACACAGTTTTCCAAGCAATGTCAGGGTCTATAGCTCTTATCGTACCTTATCTGCATCGTAGCAGCACTTAGAACATTGCAGAGTCATCTTATGATGTACACTGAAAGTCTTTAGAAGTGTATGAGACGCCACTTTAGATTTCATTTCAATATCACAAAATGGTGTATTCATATTGCAAAATATCAGTATTACCGTATATTATAACAAATTCAAACATTAATGTCCAGTTCAGTATGAGATAATTTCCTTGACAATTATAGAAAACCAATAATTATAGGAGAACAAAAGCCATGATAATTTTTTTTTACATTTTTATAAAATAATTAATTAAAAGGTTTAAAAAAATAATGTATCACATAATAAATGAAGAGGAAATAAGCAGCAAGAGTAGATGAAGGATTTTATAGGTATTTAAGATCCTGGAAAATACACTAAATGTAAATAAGTATGTCCTAGACCAGGGGCGGGAAACTCCAGGTCTCAAGAGCCGCCATTGGTGCCTGTTTTTAGGATTACCTTACACAGGGGTACGAATCATCACCAGTTCAGGTGATTCAATTATCGCCTGTGTAATACAAAGGAGATCCTGAAAACATGATTTGTTGGCGGTCCTTGAGGTCTGGAGTTCCCCACCCCTGTCCTAGGCTCTCAAGCCATCTGGCATAGTACCGTATATACTCGCGTATAAGCCGAGTTTTTCAGCCCAAAAATTGGGCTGAAAAGTACCCCCCTCAGCTTATACGTGAGTCAGTGACGGTATACAGCAGCCACAGCAGCCCCAGCAGCCCCAGTAATCCAGGGCCCCCCCATCCTTGCTCCGGTCACCTGTAAAGCAAAATATACTTATCACTGTCCCGCTGCCGTCCGTGCCCGCATCTGCCGACATCCCGATCCTCCATCTTCATGCGTCTTCTTCCAGTTTCCTGTGTTCGTCGCAGGCAATGACGTCATTGCCGGCGCCGAACACAGGAAGTCGGAAGAAGACGCATGAAGATGGAGGATCGGGATGTCGGCAGATGCGGGCGCGGCGGCAGCGGGACAGTGATAAGTATATTTTGCTTTACAGGTGACCGGAGCAAGGCTGGGGGGCCCTGGATTACTGGTGCTGCTGTAAACTACCGCGTGCGCTATAGACTACACTGGTGCTGGGTGCTAGCTTTACTACCACTGGCTGCTGGCTGCTATACACTACATGGGTGTGGGCTGCTATATTATACCACTGGGCTGTGGGCTACTATATACTACACTGGGTCTGCTGAGGTACTATATACACCCTGGGTGCTATATACTACCATGGGGCTGTGGGCTGCTGTATACTACCACTGGCTGCTGGGGCTCTAATAATACTACCACTGGGGCTGCTGGGCTACTATATACTACATGGGCTGTATATACACACTGGGGACTGCTGGGCTGTATACACTATACTGGGTGCGGGGCTGCTATATACTACAGGGCTGTGGGCTGCTATATACTACATGGTGTGAAATTATACCACATAAGCTCATTGTCAACTACCACTGGGCTGTGGGGATAATACTACCACTGGGGGCTGCTGTTATACCAGGCTGCTGGCTGCTATATACTGTCCATGGGGCTGCTGGGGCTATATATACTACCACTGGGCGGGGGCACAATACTACCACTGGGCTGCTATTACTACCACTGGGCTGATGGACTTATACACTATCATGGGGCTGCTGGGGTGCTATATACTACCATGGGACTCTGGGGCTCTATATACACACTGGCTCTATATATGTACCACTGGCTGCTGTATACTACCACTGGGGCATGTGGATGCTATATCACTACCATGAGGCTGCTATACTACCACTGGGGCAGCTGTATACTTACCACTGGGAGTCTGTATACCACTGGGGGGCCTGTATACACATTTAGCTGGGCTGTATACCTGTCTGGTCCACACCACGGCTTATACACGATCAATAGGTTTTTCCCAGATTTTTGGGCAAAGTAGGGGTCGGCTTATACACGGGTCGGCTTATACCGAGTAATCGGTAAGTCATTCTTCTATAATGTGTGAGTAAGCTGATTTGAACAACAATGAATGGCAGAGGGATCAGGTAAGTTAATTTTATATACCATGTGGTCTCTTGCTGAATGTTGACAGACCCTGAGCCGTTTACGTATAATCATTATAATATCCATTCTAAAGCCATATCTACAGTTTATAATAATTTTACAATATGTATATTGTGGGTAATTTCAGTTATTTTCTCAGCAGGTTTTTTATCAAAGACCTATTTCTGTGACAAGAAGTAGGGCATTTTGCTGTATTTTATGTAGACATTCTTTACAAATTATTTTATTGGATATATGGGCTTTCAGTCTCTTTTTCTAATTGTATTATTATTGAATAGAGCTTTACATTATTAGTTATTGTAAATCAAAGTACCAAACAAAAATGTATTGGCACCTGACCAGTTTTGACCTACACGTGGTAGACTTGATGAAGAGAAAGTACTACTGTCAGCTTCTCTTCCTACCTTTATCAGATACGGATTTTGGTGGTGAAGTATTGAATATTATAGAGGTGTATGAGAAATAGGACGTGAGATTGTTAGTTGCTATTCCTTAACAACATTAATGTTTATAATTTTAAATATACTGCCTGAACAAATTATAATGTATTTTTATCGTATAATAATGGGACACTTTTTCCACAGAAAGCAATAATTCCCTACAAGATCTAGATTTTTTTGCATAATGGAGCAATGTAATTCAGCCGAAGCAAATTCTCCTAAGACATATTACATCCACAATTGGGAGAATACAATTGTTGTATTGGCAATCTTCTGTAGCAACTGAATATTTTTTGGGCTCTTGATGTTGCTACAATGTATTAGTGAAATTGTGTCAACCTGGAGAATACAACTTAGTAGAAATTGATGGAAACCATGTTGCAGATTTGAATTGTTGCAGGACTTCATTTATGCCTGAGATGTACAATGCAGAGTACAATAATGTTTTTTAGACGAGCAAAGTTTTCTTTTTATTGTATAAGAAGATCTTTCAGTTGCTTCACATCTTGATTTTATCATGTGTATGACTTGCAGTGTTTAATCTATCCCAGGCTGCCCTAGAATTCAGGTCTCCACTGGCAAAATTTGGGGCCCTCTGAACTCTACCAGCCTCACCCAACTCACCTCTACCCCTGAACCTTCCACAATTCGCACCAGTATTGCAAAACTCATTCGCACCATATCCACATCATCATTAACACAAAGTTGTGATGGCTAGCCTTTCCTCATTCACACAGTGTACACAATGTAATTGCTGGCTTCTGCTTTAAAAGCTAGTGATTGGAGCGCTGTGTGAAAGTGTGAAAGTGACTTATCTGAGCAGAGTTAAGTTATGCTAGTTAGTTCATATTATGGGGTTCTTTGGTGAAAAAGTATCGCAATCCAAGGTTACGTGGGTGTATCTATTGATCGGTGGATCAACCATTTAAACCATACGATCAAAAGAATAGTAACTTCTTCACTTAGCCTAGGGTCACACATGGAGGTGACCCACATTACTGGATCAGCTAAACGCGGGACCGAGTCTGTCGTAACGGCAGCTTAACATTCGGGTGCTGACAGGCATCGCGGCTCCAAGAGAGAATTAGATCAATTTCTAGAAACTATAAACAGGTATGAATATGGCCTGGAAATTTCAGGAACAACAAGCACAACAAACGTACATTTTCTGGACTCTAAATCTTCATTGAGAACAATGAAATTTGCACCAAAACATACAGGAAACTGACTGACTGTAATAGCTATATTGACACCAAGAGTTGCCACCTACTGAGATGGCTGGAAAATGTCCCCGCAAGCCAATTCACAAGACTGCATAGAAACTGCACTAAGTTGGAAGATTATAAAGAAGAAGCTAATGCAACAGGAGTTTTTAACCAAAGGATACAACACAACCAAGGTGGATGAAGCAATGAATAAGATTGCAGAGCAGAATTGAGAAACAGTACTACAACAAAGAAATAAGAATACAAAAACAAAGTCAATAGTAGAACAGGTCAATCAATTACCAATGATCACAGAATTCCACGATAACCACAAAAACTTTGTAAGAATCATACATAAACATTGGTCCATTTTAAAAACAGACGAGCTTATAGGAGAGATGCTTCCAGACAAACCCAAAGTTGTTTTTAAGAAGGCATCATCCCTGAATCAAACTGTAGCCATCAGCAGTACTATCCCATACGAAAAAGTCACCACACAAAGTGGATTTAGACTCTGCAGACACTGTACAAGCTGTCAAGCGACCGATATCTCCATCAAATTAATAAAATAATTAAATGACTCAACCGCCACTAATACTTCAAAAGAGCAAATGTCATGCTATACAAAGAATATAATATATATAATTGGGTGTCCCTGACTCACCCCCAGGGCCGTGAGGTACTTGGAACCGGGCTGGTTCGGTCTCTTGGGGGTGCGGAGGGTCTGAGTCCCGGCTCCATAGCTCTGCGGAGTTCTAAAAATGTGGGGGGATTGCTGTATGGATAATAGATCATGACGCCACCGGCAGTATTCGGCTATTTGGGCCAACACTGCCAGACAGGACAACTGGGGATAATGGGATGGGCAGCTATGGTGGTATCGCTCCCCACGGGTGGAGCGTATCCCCAGGGAAACCAGGGAAAGTCTATGGTTTGGATGGTCATTGTGGTGCAGGACGGAGGGCGCGAAGTGAACAGACATATTCATGTTGTTGTTTGCTCAGTCCTTTACTGATGGTATTGGTGCAAGCTGGGACACTGACAGGTGATGTTACTTGGAGTCCATGCAACCTGGGAGCAACTTGGGTTCTCTTCTTACTTCATTCCAGAAGCCGGGCACCGCTGTGCTACTCGCTCTCTCCGCAGGAAATCTTCTGCTCACCTCCGAGCTTAAACCGACGCTGGAACTATACCGCTCTGCTGACGTCCACAGACACGTGTTGTGCACTTCCAGTTGGGGTTCTCCTCACCCAGCAAGTTCTGAGGCCTCCCTACTGCGCTCTTTCAGTGGGTCCCTGCTGCCTAAGCTGAGCTGCGGCCCTCTCTCTCTTCCTGCGTTGTGCCGCTATGGCAGACAGCTCGAGCCCTTCTCCAGCCCCACCTCCCTGGCTGGCTGCTCCTGGACTCTCTATACTGCTTTTCCTGTAGACATTGTGGTTAAGCAAGGGGACTTGGAATCCCCCACCGGTATTGGCTGCCATTAGGCCCTGCACAGCCTCGGACTCCGGTGTCCAGTTATGGCACTCTGTACTGGAGTAACCGCTTCACTCCCCAGGCTCTCCTTGACTTCCTCAGACCCTGCCTACTGGTCCTCAAGCTAGGCTTCGGCTACCCTGGGATGAGCTTAGCACTGCTCAAGTCCACAGGATGTCTTCCTCAGTACTGCTCCGTACTGAACCAACTAACTCCTCCCCAGACCAGAATTTATAGAGGAGCTACCTGAACCCGGGTTTAGAGCTCTCCCTTAGGCCTGGAGGCAGAAAGGTGTTTTGTGCTTGTCTCTCCTGGTGTGGATACCCTCTGTTGCTCTCAGGTATGTCAGGTATGACACTACCCCTGAGGGCGGCAATGAAAGTGTGGCATCCGGACTCTGGGATGCTACATCCCTGTAACAAAATTTACGTAGGAAGGACTAAGCGCACTTTAACTACAAGGATGTCGGAACACATCCGCAACATCAAGAAAGGCTTCATGGGCCACCCCTTATCTAAGCATTTTACCCCTTCACCTCCCGGGAATTTTTCATTTTGTTTTTTTGTTTTTTGCTGCCCTGTTTCTAAGAGCCATAACTTTTCTATTTTTCCATCAATATAGACATATGAGGGCTTGTTTTTTTGTGGGATGAGTTGTACTTTCAGATGCAATTATTTATTTTACCATATAGTTAAAAATGGGGAAAAAATTAATTTGTGGTGAAATTGCAAAAAGAAGTGCAATTACATATTTGTTTTTTTTATTCGCCATGATCACTATATGGTAAAACTGACATGAATTTGGATGCCTCGGGTCTGGTTCGAGTTCGTAGATACCAAACATGTATACTTTTACTGTTATCTAAGCGGTGGAAAAAAATTCTGAATTTTGAAAAAAAAAAGAATTGCACTTTTTGCGCCATGTTCTGCGATCTGTAGCATTTTTCGGGATCTGGGGCTGTGTACATGGCTTATTTTTGTGGCTTGAGCTGATGTTTCTAATGACACCAATTTTGGGTGGATGTGCTGCTTTGATCGCCCATTATTGCATTTTGTAGCAATGTTGTGTCGGCAAAAAAATGTAATTTTGCATTTGGACCTTTTTTTCCATTATGCAGTTTACAGTTTTCATTAATTGATTTTATATATTGATAGATCAGGCATTTCTGAACGTGGCAATACCAAATATGTGTGTGCTTTTTTAAACTTTTATTTTGAATGGAGGAAAAGGGGGGTGAGTTAACTTTTGTGGGGTTTTTGATATTTTTTAAAACTTTATTTTTTAATTAATTCTTGTTTTTACACTACCTCATAGTGCTGCAGCATCTGATCGCTTCTGCCATGTCCCGATGAGCTGCAGCACATTGGGAAGGGACATTTGCTTTTACTTTCAGTAGGTGGCAGTACTCGCCAACCACTGAGAAAAAATGAACTGTGATAGCTTCCGGGTTCACACCAGGACGCAGGGCTATCACGTAAACACCAGAGATCCCGCAATCTTATCATGGGATTTCCGGTGCTGGCGGGGAACAGCGTGTAAACCTAAACAGCAGTCTCACTTGCTCCTTTAGTGCTCCTACCTGACCACAATCCATTAATCAAAATTTCTGTGACTCCTTGAGGGAATGTGGCCAGAGCAGCTGGGAACATTGTGAGCCTCCCCAGCCTTCCAGGACCTGGCGTGACTTCAGCAGTTACGTGAAGGTCAGATGAACGGGAAACCAGCATCACATGACCGGACCAGGAAGCGATGGGGAACAATCTCGGCGGCATTCCCAGTGCTAAACTCCGGGGTTGGGCAGGGTGCAAAACCCCTTCATGGGAGTGATTCATCTCTCCCACCACAACCATCCTACTAGACCACCAGGTTCCTCTAATGGTGTGCCTCTCCATCTTTCTCTTGTTTGTAAAAACTATGTGGCTTCATACACATGTTTGCATTTCAATATTTACATACATAAATGTCACCGGCGTCATCAGTGTTTTGGATCAGTGTTTTATCAGTGTGCAGTCAATCTATCTGTTTTTACAGTATCATCATTGATTTTCACAGATGGCTAAATTAATAAATTACAAGACTTCTCTAATACATTTCAATATTAAATACGTACAGCACACTGATGTCATGCATGTGCTCTATGTGTTTTTCAGTGACATATAGACTTGTATTGGCCCTTTTCATCGTTATACTGGAAGAAAACAGACATGTGAAAAACGCCATAGATTACAATGACTATATGTTGTATCCATTAAAAATACAACATGGATCTGTGAATAAAGCCTAAGAATTGATCCAGTGCAAGGGGGAGGGTGAAACAAACAAACTTGTGAATGAAACCTTAATGTGTGCTTTACTTCAACCTATTCAACCTGTGAGGCCGGCTTCACCCCACGGTGTGATCAGAACCCGATTTGCAAACAGAACTAGAGGGCAAATATGTCCTCCGGTCTGGTTTGAAGCCGGATTCCTCTGATCGCAGCTGCAACTGCTGAAATATCAAGATCGCGGCTAGCGGGGAGCCAGCCGCCATCCTGAAATCTGTGCAGGGGACAGCTGATGGTGCTGAGGTGTAGCGGCGTTCGCTGCTAAACTCCAGCAGCCGGCGTCCGGTTCCCGAATTCAATTTTATGTTGAATCTGGGGCAAGCCGGTGCCATAGACCCACATGTTAGGGGGCGCTGGATTTTTGTGTCTGGGAGAAAAATCCGAATTGTCCCGGATCCTCCCGGACAGATTGAAACTGGATGGCACATAGCTGCCTTCCGGCTCCATATGTCCCCATAGGAATACTGTGTGGCTGAAATCTTATCTAGGGCTGTCTGGTTCACACCGGACAGCCCCGGATCAGATAAACCGTGCTGTGAAACTGGCCTAAGACCTCCAGTATTTTTACAGATTCGTAAAAAAAACAGAATTTCATTTGGTGGTGTTTTTTACATTATGATATCTTGTACATTTGTTTTTCCTCATGTGTTTCAATTCTTATAGCTAAGCCTATGGGGGAAAAACATCAAAACTATAGTAGTAACCAAAGCATGATGCAATGACCCCCAAAAACCACAGAAATGTCATCAACCATACCATAATATATAGAGTTTTACATTTCAATAAACTTTAAGGTGTAGAAACGGAAAAATGCAGCCAACTAACGGCTTTAACATTATCATGAAAAAAAACAGCTTAAGTATGTCTATTTAAAAGTGTCATGTACTGTGTGTATCCTGTGTCTTAATTCACATTTAATGATTAAGTGCTGAAATCCTAGGTGAATCAGCCTGTGATAGAAAGGATCATTATTTTTCCATTTGGAATGATGGAAGGTGGGAAGTACATTAGATAAATAAGCTTTACCATTAGCACTTTGGTGGCATGAGTATCAGAAAATCACTGTGGTTCTGAGCGGCAAACATCTCTACTTGAAGCAATAAAAAGATAGACGCCCTCTAAAACCATTAGTTTTTAGCAATCCCAATACTTTTGCAGAATATATTGACCCATAGAGAGCCAGAGTTCTTTTGTCCTATTGATCAAATATATTTTTTTCCATTTCCTCATTGTACCTTTCTAGAAGCCATAATTCTTTTTTTATCAACATGGCCATGAGAAGGTTGTTTTTTTTTTATATTATTTGTGAGTTTCACCATTTTGAAGTACATATATATATATAGAGATGAGCAAATATATTTAAGTGGAATTGAAGTCAACTTTACCATTATGAAAATCAAAATGTGTAGTTTTGGTACGGTAATTGGATTCCGCAAGAATTAAAAAATGGCGGCTGCCTCCCTGCCATTTTGTTCAACTGTAAAGGACCATCAAAAGTTTATTAAATTTAAAAAAATTAAAATTTATAAAAAGTACACTAAACCACTCCTCACAGAAACAAGCTCTCAACTGAAGCTGAGGGGGCAGCTAGCTGTTATTTTCTGACTAAAACCAGTCAAACCACATTTTGTTACTCAAGGTTGTTCACTCACACCTGTTCAAAGCAGTTAAAACCGGTTTGAATCACTGACTGGTAACCCCAACTTACGATTTTACTTAAAAAATGCTTTGTCCCAATTAATTTGCACAGCACTGTATATGGCTTACAATGTTCTAAAATTGATTTGTTTGCAGAGGCTAAATTACTTAAACTTTGTCACTACCATTTTCTTTGGGTCCAAACTCTACATCGAGATTCATCTTTCACATACTGGTACCAGATAGCCAAAATGATGAAATTGTAGATCCTGAGGCCACTAATAGGAGATGATTTGGAGCTTGTACGTGTTGTGAACATATTGAACAAAATAGTAACAAGAGCAAGCAGTTTATTTCTGAGTTCTTGCTAATGGGAATTTCAGGTGGCCATTTTTTCTATTGATCGCTTTGCTATGAATTTCTGTAACAAAATAAAGTGAGCCCCTACCTCGAGAAATATATATTAATTGATCAGTATGCCATACTGGATCGAAAAATAATCCGGTGCAAATGCTGGATATTTTTCTTAAAATGAGGAGTATTATTGGACCGCCTACACATCTCGTTGGAACGTTTTCTTCTGGACCTGTATTATGCTCAGATATTTTTGGAGGGGGATATGGTTGTAATATTGACTACATCAGAGCTCTGTAGTGGAGCTTTGTGACATCATCATTATGTATAACATACTTATTACAATATAAGTAACTCTGAGGAGCAGAGGAGCAGCCACTAAGAGCAGATTGCTGTTTACCTGCTCATGGATCGAAGGTAAGTTAATCCGGTAGCAGTTAATGATTAGTGCAAGAATTCATGATGTAGAACTAATGTCAGCGATAAATATTTACAGCTTTTCTAAGTGCTCATTCTTTAGCTGAATGACAGTAGATTGTGGATAAGACACTCCAATCCTACAAATAAAATAGCACTTTTCAGCAGCTGGGGAAGAGAGATTTAGCAAGGAGAGGTATATGAATCAAGCTAAAATTGGTCATGCAATCACCAGAGTGACCTTAACTGTAGCAATTTCATAGCACATTATATCACATTTAAGGTTGAATTACAATTAAGCAAATGGCTTCGGTATATTGGCCATATATTACAGACTGCAAATTCTTCTGCTCGCTTTGTGCAATATTTAATTTTGTGAAAAGTACAGAATGGCTCAGTGTATTGATTATGGGAAAATACAAATTACTTGTGCACAGAGAATGTGTTTTGTAGGCACAGAATTATATAAATGTGATTTTTTAAGTGTATTTTGAAGTGTGATTTTTATTTCCAATGATTATTTTAATAAAGTTTAAACTTCCCTTTGAATGACATTTGATTATTTTGCCACAAAAAAAGATTATTTATAGCAAATGAATGCAGACGTCAAATTTCCTGCATGTAAAGTGAAATTATCACCTCTAAGATCCTTACCTGTAGACAGAATGTATGATCTCATTCCAACAATTCTCTCATGCATGAGAAAAACGGACCAATTTGTTGGATCAGAGTTTGATCAGACTGTGGTCTGAGTGCCATTGGTTTTTCTCATACATGGGAAAAAAAAAAGTTTCTCCACTTTCTCCATTCTGACAATCCATGAACGCACCACACTCTGATGTCTCCTGGGGGTGGTTGTACTTTTTTCATGGACCCATGCACCAACCCATGGATAAAAATCAGACACATGGTCCATAAAAATTCATGGGCATACAGTGCCTACAAGTAGTATTCAACCCCTGCAGATTTTGGTGGTTTGATAAGATGCAAATAAGTTAGAGCCTTCAAACTGCAAACGAGAGTAGGCTTTATTAACAGAAGCATAAGTCTTACAAACCAAAAAGTTATGTTGCTCAGTTGAATTTTAATAAATTTTAAACATAAAAGTGTGGGTCAATTATTATTCAACCCCTCAAACCACCAGCATTCTGTTTGGTCCCCCTAAAGTATTAAGAAGTAGTTCAGGCACAAAGAACAATGAACTTCACATGTGTGGATTAATTATCTCTTTTGCCAGCCTTTTCTGACTATTTAAGACCCTCCCCAAACTTGTGAACAGCACTCATACATGGTCAACATGGGAAAGACAAAGGAGCATTCCAAGGCCATCAGAGACAAGATCGTGGAGGGTCACAAGGCTGGCAAGGGGTACAAAACCCTTTCCAAGGAGTTGGGCCTACCTGTCGCCACTGTTGGGAGCATCATCCGGAAGTGGAAGGCTTATGGAACTACTGTTAGCCTTCCACGGCCTGGACAGCCTTTGAAAGTTTCCTCCCGTGCCGAGGCCAGGCTTGTCCGAAGAGTCAAGGCTAACCCAAAGACAACAAGGAAGGAGCTCCGGGAAGATCTCATGGCAGTGGGGACATTGGTTTCAGTCAATACCATAAGTAACGTACTCCACCGCAATGGTCTCTGCTCCAGACGAGCCCATAAGGTACCTTTACTTTCAAAGCGTCATGTCAAGGCTCGTCTACAGTTTGCTCATGATCACTTGGAGGACTCTGAGACAGACTGGTTCAAGGTTCTATGGTCTGATGAGACCAAGATCGAGATCTTTGGTGCCAACCACACACGTGACGTTTGGAGACTGGATGGCACTGCATACGATCCCAAGAATACCATCCCTACAGTCAAGCATGGTGGTGGCAGCATCATGCTGTGGGGCTGTTTCTCTGCCAAGGGGCCTGGCCATCTGGTCCGCATCCATGGGAAGATGGATAGCACGGCCTACCTGGAGATTTTGGCCAAGAACCTCCGCTCCTCCATCAAGGATCTTAAGATGGGTCGTAATTTCATCTTCCAACAAGACAACGACCCAAAGCACACAGCCAAGAAAAGCAAGGCCTGGTTCAAGAGGGAAAAAATCAAGGTGATGGAGTGGCCTAGTCACTCTCCTGACCTTAACCCAATTGAAAACTTGTGGAAGGAGCTCAAGATTAAAGTCCACATGAGACACCCAAAGAACCTAGATAACTTGGAGAAGATCTGCATGGAGGAGTGGGCCAAGATAACTCCAGAGACCTGTGCCGGCCTGATCAGGTCTTATAAAAGACGATTATTAGCTGTAATTGCAAACAAGGATTATTCCACAAAATATTAAACCTAGGGGTTGAATAATAATTGACCCACACTTTTATGTTTAAAATTTATAAAAATTCAACTGAGCAACATAACGTTTTGGTTTGTAAGAT
This sequence comes from Allobates femoralis, assembly GCA_033576535.1. NCBI lineage: Eukaryota > Metazoa > Chordata > Amphibia > Anura > Aromobatidae > Allobates > Allobates femoralis. The sequence goes on from JARQOC010000007.1 coordinate 185,170,868, forward strand.
TTATGCTTCTGTTAATAAATCTTACTCTCGTTTGCAGTTTGAAGGCTCTAACTTATTTGCATCTTATCAAACCACCTAAATCTGCAGGGGGTTGAATACTACTTGTAGGCACTGTATGTATTTCCTCATAGACTGTCACCATGGATAACATTTGAAAAAGAAAAATGGACGTTTGAATGAGGCCTTTATCTGGCAAATTAGACATTTAAAGCACCACTACAGCAGATGGGGTAGTGTTTCACCACTGTAGTGGTGCTTTAAATGTAAGCTCCCAGCCCCATGTCTCATAATCACCTTTTGGCACTTTCATACGTTACCAACGTGACTCCAGTCCCATGGTGCCATATTGTGCCCGTAGCTTCAAATCAGCCGGAAATCAGAAGCTACATTAAAGGTGCTCAATTCATTTCAATGAGAGCCAGAACAGGCACTAATAGAGATGTATTAAAAAGTGATCCCGCCATGCTCTATGAAACACTGGAGCTGCCGGCTCATCACTTTACACCTCAGACCGACCAAAGGTCTGCCTGAAAAGGATCAAAATGAATATCAGGCAGGGCTCAGGTGACTTCATTTAAAGCACCAACAGTGGTGTAGTTACAAAAACACTATGTTGTAGTGCTTTAATGTATTTCTTTCTGTTTCACTAAAATCATGTATAGAGAGAGAAAAAGAAGGTATATTCATCATGAAATCTCTGGTTTTCAGTTATCGGGGAGTAGAAAAAAGTTGTTACAGTCACCCATGACTACACTTTGTTCTCATCACTCCCCCTACTCTTTGACTGACAGCCGGCTGTAGGGCATATATGTGCATAACATGCTGTCATTCAATGTGCTTGGGGGACTTGTTTCCTTTACCTATCTACAGTAGTTATGTTTGCCCTCAACCACAAGTTAGTGTAAATTAATGCATACTGAATAAATGGTTCTTGGGTGTATATAAAATGTTATGGATCTTTGTTACCAACATAACTATCACTCATTAAGTTGGGCAAATATTTTTTATTATTCTTTTTAAAATGTATTCTTATCTTCTCACTTCTGTGTGCTACCTCCTGTGTATGACTCAACTGCAAAAAAAACGTTTTTGTTGCCTGTAACTATATGGACAATGGGTCTTTAGGAGTGTAGAGGTCATTTTCCTCACAGCTTTATGCTTGCCAGAGGGCTCTGTGCTACTAAAGATTGACTGTTCATACAAGTAGCATGGCAGACCACTAGTCTGAACTTTGTCCCTTGCCAATTTCTAATGCTACTAGCAGAGGTAACTTTTCCTTTGCAGCATAGGAGAAGTGTTGGATACCGCAATCCGGACACATTCAGAACTGTACTTGCAAGGTGTCTGACAAACGTCTTGCAAACACACTTGCTTTGCATGGAAATCTAGCGACCTAGGCAAAGAGCTGTAAACTATACAATTTAAACTCCTCCATTCTTGAGAACAGAATTTTAATAAGTAGTACACTGAAAGTTTCCTTCTATTTTTAAGTGCTGTGCAATTATAACCATTAAAGGAGCTGTAAACTAGTAGGATAACCCTATCTGTCTCACCCAGGTAAAATAAAAGAGCTGCTACGCATGTCCCATGCTGGCACCGTTCTTGCAGTGTCGGTAACCGTGGTTCCAGGGCTTAGGTGACATTGTGACTTTACATGAGACCCATGCCTAATCACTGCTGACTTCTCTCACCAAACTTTCACACCAAATGAGCAATCAACAAGACGTGAGTGGCTGTAGTAGCATTATTTCTTGTTTGTTAGCTCACATGGTTCAGAGGGTGGGGAGAGAGAGCTCGGCAGTGATTTGACGCGGAGCTCATGTGACATCACAATGTCACATGAGCCCTGGAAACACAATTGTCATCAGCGCTGGAATAGCACCAGCATGGGAGGTGAGTATAGGATCTATTATTTTACCTAGGGGAGACATATGGAACCAGAAGAGGTTGCCCTGGTATTGTACAACCCCTTTAATGGACCCTAAAGACAACCCCTTTAAGGCCACAAGCAAAATTTCTATATTATTTATTTTTAGATACTTTGGAACACTATAATAATGGTTGCAGTGGTTTGCTTTTTTCTATGTGGAAGTCATTTTGTAAACAAAACCACAATATATCCAGTGGCATAGCTAGAGTGTAATGGGCCCCGGTGCAAAATTTGGACCTGGACCCCACACACACACATATGGGTCTTGCATTCTTAAACCAATAAAGACTTTTTAATGGCCTCCCTCTTCCTGATTATGTATTAATTTCCCCCATATTGATTTACAAGTAATCATCCTGATATATATGTTCCCCATCAAGGTATAAATGTCCAACATCCAGGTATGTATGGTCCTCTTCCTAGTATATATGGTCCTCATCCTGGTACATATTTTCCCCATCCTGTGATATGTTTCCAATCCAAGTATGTATGTTCCCCATCCCATTATATATGTTTCCCATCCCGCTATATATGTTTGCATCCTGGTATACATGATCCCTATTTTGAAATATATGGCCCTCTTCCTGGCATATATGTCCCCATCCGGGTATACATGGTTCCCATCCTGTTATATATGTTCCTCATCCTTGTATATATGTCCCCATCTTGGTATATATATGTCACAATTCTGGTATATATGGTCCCCATCCTGCTACATATGTCTCCATCCTAGTATACATAATCTTCATCCTAGTATATTTTTTTCCACTTTTTTTCCTTAACTCATAATAATAGAAAAAAAAATATTCTACTCACTTTTCCTCTGCTCCCATGTCAAATGGTGTCCTCTGTAGCAAATGCAAAGTGGCCAGCCTGGCAGCTGACATCGAAGTGCGCGCCAAGGTGAAGGTGCATGACATTATTGTTATGGCACCTGCTCCTAGCCGCTGTACTGGCAGTGTGCATTGCAGTACATGGACCTGATGAGTCTCTGCACTGCAATGCATATCAGCTGGACCTGCATCCTCTGCAACAATGCAAATCAAGCTGGAGCAAGTGCTGAGATTGGCAGGCCCCTGTACCCCCGGGCCCAATCACGGGCACGACCCTGTGACCAAGATTATTACGCCCCTGACTATATCATACAAATGCCACTTGTTCAGCATGTTATATTTAAAAGTATATAAACAGAAAAAAATCTTGTAAGAAATTAGTTTTCCAAGTGAACGCTCTCTTTCTGACCTATGGGCATCAAATGGTGATACACAGACTGCCTATTATTTAGTTTTTAGCCACAAGAGATGAGAAAATCAATTTACAGCAAATCAGATTTATTACAAATCTTTCATGAATTGATTTACACAAATTTCTGCAAAATGGCAACCAGTCTTCCACCATTTTGCTGGATTCGGAGGGTTAGAAACTGGTTAAAATAACATCTCAAAGAAGCTCTTTCTCAGCACACCTATACTTCTCCCACTCTTGCTGGTCCATTAATCAGCTCCTCAGGTTTCTATCTTCAATTCTATCTTCTTACCTGGATCTCTGGTGCTGTTGTTCTTCACCAGGCTCCACACCATCACAGGAAGAAAGATGTACATTATTGATGTTAACCCATTACATGAGTCCCATGTGACAGAATACAAAGTGATGTGTCATTAAAGTCAAAAATGTATACACCAAATTCTGAACAGTTTTACAGCCTGCAATGGCCCTACTGCTGCCGGAGCTGACACTCAACCACCACTGGAGCTGGCGCTTCACCACCACCGGAGCTGATCAAACCTACTGTCTCCCTCTCCATTACTCTGTAGAAAGTAAGCTAACAAGTAGAGATGAGCCACCACCCCGGTGTTCGAATTCGATTTGATTCGTCAAATTTGCTGTGTATTCGTCGAATGTTCGTCGAATGTTCATCGAACACGTCAAACACCATTGAAAATTAATGTAAAATGTGCTATAATGTTAGGCCCCTTTCACATCTAATGCTTTGCTGTGTTTTGCTTCATTTGCGTTTCCACGCGTTTTTACCGCAAAAACGCATCAAAACGCATGCGTTTTTGTCCCCATTGATTTTAATGGAAACGCATGCAAAAACACATGTAAAAATGCAAACAACGTTTTGGGCTGCATTTGCAAAAACGCATGCATTTTGCGTTTTTGAAAATGCACATGCATTTTTACATGCATTTTTGCATGCATTTTTGCATGCGTTTCCATTAAAATCAATGGGGACAAAAACACATGCGTTTTGATGCACTTTTGCGGTAAAAACGCATAGAAACGCAAATGAAGCAAAACGCAACAAAGCATTAGATGTGAAAGGGGCCTTAGTACCGAGCGGGGGGAGCAACTACAGGGAGGGGGAGCGCAGCACCGGGAGTGGGGAGCAAAAGACACAGGCGGGGAACCCGGCGGTGAGAAGAGGACTTCACTGCCGGATTTCCTGCTCTGTGCTGCGCTCTCTGCTCCCTGATGCCCCCTCCTCGATCCCTGGATCTGCTCCCCCTGCCCAGTCCTAATATAGGATCAGGCGGGGAGGCGGCGGGGGGAGCGATGAGGGGGCATCAGGGAGCGGGGAGCGCAGAACAGAGCAGGAAAGCCGGCGGTGAAGTCTCACCACTGGCTTTCCCGCCGGTTATTTCAAATGATCAGCTGATGCAGATCAGCTGTTCATTTGAAGTAGCCGCGGTGATGTCAGGGAAAGGTTCATGTGAGTTCATGCAGCATGAACTTACATGAACTTTCCCACGGCTGCACAGCTCAGCTACATCTCTGGTAGAGGTTCTCCCCCAGAGATGTAGCTGAGCTAAAGAAGAAAACCTGATTGGACTACATCAGATGGAAGAGAAATTTTTTAATAAAGATGCAGTCTCTAAGTGTATTTTTTGTTTTATTTCCAATAAAATATTGTTTTCTCTGTGTTGTGTTTTTTTTTTTTTAAATTCACTAGAAATTCATGGTGGTCATGTCTAATATTGGCGTGACCCCATGAATTTCAGGCTTAGGGCCAGCTGATAACACAAAGCTGGCCCTAACCCCTTTATTACCCAGTGAGCCATGGCACCAGGGCCCTGGAAGAACTGGGGTCAGCCCCAGAAGATGGCGCTTCTCTGAACGCGCCATTTACTGGGGTGGCTGTGGGCTGCAATTCGCAGCGGGGGGTGCCCAGAAAACTTGGGCCTCCCTGCAGATTCCAGCCTCCAGCTGCTGCTAGTTGTACCTGCCTGGACATGGAAATAGTGCAGAGCCCCACATATTTTTTTTATTATTATTTCATGAAATTCATGAAATAATAAAAAAAAAGGACTTCCTTCTATTTCTGTTTCCAGACAGGTACAAATAGGCACCTGGGTTGGAGGCAGCCCGTTCCTGCCTGCTGTACCTGGCTGGACAAAAAAGTATGGTGAAGCCCCCGCTCCCTGATGCCCCCTCATCGCTCCCCCCACCATCTCTCCGACTGATCCTAAGTTAGGACTGGACAGGGGGAGCAGATCCAGGGAGCAGGGAAGGGACATCAGGCAGAGGGGAGTGCAGCACAGAGCAGGAAAGCCGGCGGTGAAGTCCTCTTCTCAACGCCGGCTTCCCCGCCTGTGTCTTTCGCTCCCCGCTCCCTGGTGCTTTGCTCCCCGCCTGGTCCTAATTTAGGATTGGGATGGGAGGCGGTGGGGGAGCGGTACATCGGGATGGGAGGCGTGGGGGGCAGTGGATCAGGCTGAATGATTGTTTAAAAGCCGGTGGCTTTTTACTGCTGGCTTTTAAACAATCATGCCCCCATTTCAGCCTCTTCCTGTGCCCCCAGACCACGTTATAGGGTCCTTTTGGTGAACAAACTGTTATCGAACATAACCTCGAACTGCCGAATTTGAAGCTAATTGTTTGCATTCGTCGAATCACTCAAACACTGCTCAAAACAGCTCGAATTTGAGATTGGCGAACATTTTGAATTGAACATCACTCATCTCTACTAGCAAGGGCAGGGTCCTCTACTTTCTGTACCATTCTGTCATGTTAGTTCATTCATTAGATTTTTCATTTGTATTTTCTTGTGTACAGCACCATGGAATCAATGGTGCTCTATAAATAAATAAAGAAACATAAGAACGTGTTTGTACCCCACATGACGCTATGGGGCCTAGTGAAAAATAGCCATGCTGTAGACTTGAAAACAGAATATAGATACTAGAAACAGAGGAACGAATTAGCGGTCTGTCAAGGTGGGATCGATATGGGCTGAGGAGAGGTGGGCATTAGATTTTTTAACCCCTCCCGGCAAATTTAGTTTCCACTGAAAGTATTCTATGCAAATCAATTTCTCAGCCAAATCCCAGCAAATCTCCACTTTTACAGTCAATTTTGGGAGACTAACTCATCTCTATTAACCACATTTTTTGTCACCAGTTATGATTAATTCAACAATATTCATCAGGATTGAAATAAAGGTTTCTTACTTGTTGTTGGTATTTTTTTCTACATATTCTATAATCAAGCTTCAAATTATGATATTGACCAAAACTTAAGGATAAATAAGCCTATTCTTTGAATTGGGCTGATTTATTATGTAATTGAAATAGAAAAATAAGGACTCAAATCTAAACTCATTATTGACATTCACTGTATGCAAGCAATCACTCTGTAATGAGCCACAGTGAGTTCTGGAGAAATCCACTTAATTACAATGCCATTTAAGACATACTGGCTTCAGTCAAAATGCTGCAGAGACATTAAAATGTCACTAGGAAAGCCCAAAGTCGGTAAGAATACCGTATATGATATGTCATGATTCCACAATGAACTCTTGTCACAGCGGTTGTTGCTTGTGTATGACAGACATTTATCTTCTCAATATGAATTTTTATACGTCAATTTCTATTTTGATGATAGTATAGAAGTGTAAAATTAGAATACATGACGTGGCTAGTTATTTTTTGCATACTAGGTGGGCTGCTCTACTCACAAGGGTTTTTCTATGACAAGTAAAATTTTGTAAGAACTCATACACATAGTTACTAAGGCACCAATAGGATGAAGGCACCCAAAGAAATCTATGGGCCCTTTTGTACCTCCATATGTCATTGATGTTTTTTTCTCTGTGATTACATATGTATCTTTTAGTAGAATTCTTCTAGGAAAGATTATGGTGCTTTGTAGTTTTTCATATGGTGGCAAGTTGTGTATCTAATACGACCATTCGGTTAGGTGTAAAATTAATTGGGACAAAGCAAGTTTCTTTGTGTGTGCGAATTATTCTTGAAACGGTAGATTTTCCAATACCAACAGTGGAAGCGATTTCTCTTACAGTCAGACTTGTATGTTCATTAAGAGTAACAATTCTAGACCTCTTCCGTGGAGTAACATCCATTTTTACAGGCATGAATCACACAGAGAAAAAGTACACTAAACCACTCCTCACAGAAACAAGCTCTCAACTGAAGCTCAGGGGGCAGCTAGCTGTTATTTTCTGACTAAAACCAGTCAAACCACATTTTGTTACTCAAGGTTGTACACTCACAACTATTCAATGCAGTTAAAACTGGTTTGAATCACTGACTGGTAACCCCAATGTACGATTTTACTTAAAAAAAAATGCTTTGTCCCAACTAATTTGCACAGCATTGTACACAGGCCAATATTCACCCACATTCACAAGACGAAGGTCAAAGGTGTGTTTTTTCATCCTTTGTTTGATTTGCATGCTTCTACAGCTACTGCAAAGACCAAAGGCGGACCTCTCATTAGTGTGACCTGTACAGCTGCACAAGGGCCCAAGAAGTAAGGGAGCCCAAATCCACTTACAAAACCACAAGTAGCTTCAGTCATAGATACGCTATTGGCCCATATATTGTTCTTACACAGGGGTCTTTTTCTGTGTCTGCCACTGTCAAAAAATTGTACATGATATAGTATACATTTCTTTACAATGTGTCCATCCTCATAATGGCCACTGTTGGGTGTAGAACGCCTAAGCGAATACACCCAAACATAGTGTGAATCTTAAAAACACAATCCAACTTAAGTAGGAAACATAGAGTACTCACCAATGTCAAAAAATTCTTTATTGGCACAAGACAAGCTCGCTGGGACCAAGCTACATGCATCAGGGGAGGATGCGGGGAACCTGTGTTTCTAATACTTATTGGAGCAGCGGCGCGGACCGAAAGACACTTGGTCCCGGATAGAGATTTTTTGAAGCTGGCCCTTTTGGATGCAACTTTATTTTTTTCAATGGAAAGAGGGTCATGTGAAAAATCAAAGTTATTGAGAATTTCATAAGAAAAACAATTGTGTGCTTGGTTTTAACATAACTTTATTCTTTAATGAGTTATTTACAATTTAATGACCACTTATAAAATGTGTTCAAAGTGCTGCCCATTGTGTTAGATTGTCAATGCAACCCTCTTCTCCCACTCTTGACACACTGATAGCAACACCGCAGAAGAAATGCTAGCACAGGCTTCCAGTATTCGTTGTTTCAGAAGCTGCACATCTCGTATCTTCACAGCATAGACAATTGCCTTCAGATGAGGGATGAGGCAAACTTATTTGTGAATGTTGAAGTTAACAAACAAAACCAGCGCTATTGGTCTGACACTAACCCACAGTGGATAGATCCCTCCAAGACTGTTAGAATACAAAGATTGATGGTATAGTGTGGTATATGGGGTACAAAGATAGTGGGGCTAGTCTTCATCAATGGAAACCTCAATGCCACTGGATATCTGAAATTGCTACAGGATTCAGATATCCAGTGGCAGAGAGCCCTGCTGCCATAAGGAAAATGACTTTATCTTTCCTGGCAGACTTGGGCTTTCAGTCATAAGAGTGGCCACTGTAACCATATTCCTGGCATTGACAGATTCAGTGCATCAGTACAGAGCTGTCAAGCAGTGTCTGTAGTTACATTCACTGCCCACTATGCACTGAGCAGTGACTGAATCTGTGCCGGCCGCGCCTCTATGATTGAAAGCCTAAGGCTGCTGGGAGGAATAAAAACAATTTCCTCCTGTAGGTGGGGCTTTAAGGTTCATGGCAACACTGTGTCAGATTGCTATTAACCTGCAGATTAACTCCAAATCTGCAAGTTAATAGCATATTTTTTAATGACAGGTTGCCATTAAGCAACAATCAAAAAAGAAAACGAGGGTATCATTAAGCTTAATAGCTTTATCAGTTCATAAATAACATAATAGAAACAAACAGAAAATGGTATAAATATGGAGAAATTATTACAGTTTTTTTCTCTCTATCAAGAGAACAGTGTCTCACAGCATGCTACGGGGCTGGAGAGCGATACTCAATAATTTTACAGTAGGTGTTAAGCCACCACAATTAAACTATTAAGAGATTTCTAGAAAATACCACCCAATCAATAGAGGTTATAAAAACCTAATCCAAAAAACATAAAAGAAGTAGGGCAATACCAGTACATAGTGCACGACAGACTGAGAGATGATATTCAGATTTACAAATCTATCAATTTTCTCATATGCACAGATGGGTTCAGAAGCTATATTCCACAAAATACTCAGTAAGCCTCTGCTCCTCAAGGATTGTTCCCTCAAGTGAATAGTAATATTTTATATAGAACATCTCAAATATCCTGAATTCTTACATCACAAAATGCCAACACCTTGGATTGTTTGCTACATATGTGCAGACTAAGGTATATATACCTAGTAACCAACCACTATATCTTGTTATAACTGTGGGAGTGCAGAGATCAACTCTGGGTCCTAAAATAGGTCCTTTGTCAACTTAACCTGCAAAACTAAGTGCTACTATTTAGGGTTGACTAATAGCATTAATCTGCATTATAGCATAACACTTTCCCATAGGCAAGTGGTGTAAAAAATTCCAGAGCAATCAAAAGTGAAGCATGTTAATGCATATACCTACACTGACCTAAATAAAGAGTCCGCTCCTCCGTTGCGCCCGTGGCCCCTACGCGTTACGGTCCGAAGACCTTCCTCAGGGGGTTTATAATCCACCAGCTGTCAGCAGAGAGCTGTTACTGCAGCCATTTATACCGGTGTCTGATAGTGAAGTGCAGCTGTGCTCTGTACCTCGCGTCACACATTCACTGCCACTATGCACTGAGCGGTGACTGAATCCACGCCTCTATGAAAGCCTAAGGCTGCTGTGAGGAATAAAAACAATTTCCTCCTGTAGGTGGGGCTTTAAGGTTCATGGCCACACTGTGACAGATTGCTATTAACCTGCAGATTAACTCCAAATCTGCAAGTTAATGGCATATTTTTTTCATGACAGGTTGCCATTAAGGAAGTTAACTGGTTATCTCAAAGAGGCACAAAAGTTCATGAAAGTGTCTTCAAATTTTACAACATTATCAATGCAGAAAACTGATTTAAAGATATGATTAATTCCTCCAATTGTGCACAAATATATGTTACTAGATGGTGGCCCGATTCTAACGCATCAGGTATTCTAGAATATGTATGTAGTTGACATACTGTGACTGACAGAACTTGTTCAGCCAACGTGAATGAACTACATATATACATACTGTACAGCAGCGCTATGGTATATGGTGGTACATTACAACACATGTATAGCAGCACTATAGTATATCGTGGTACATTATTGTACATGTATAGCAGCACTATAGTATATGGCGGTATATTACAGTACATATAAAGGTGCCCTATGGTATATGGTAGTACTTTATAGAACATGTATAGCAGCGCTATAGTATATGGCGGTACATTACAGTACATGTATAGCAGCACTATAGTATATGGCGGTACATTACAGTACATGAATAGCAGCGCTATGGTATATGGCGGTACATTATAGTACATGTATAGCATCGCTATGGTATATGGTGGTACATTACAGCACATGTATAGCAGCACTATGGTATATGGTGGTACTTTATAGCACATGTATAGCAGGCTATAGTATAATGGTGGTACTTTATAGCACATGTATAGCAGCACTATGGTATATGGCAGTACATTACAGTACATGTATAGCAGCACTATAGTATATGGCGATACAATATAGCGCATGTATAGCAGCACTATAGTATATGGCGGTAGATTACAGTACATGTATAGCAGCGCTATGATATATGGCAATACGTTACAGTACATGTATAGCAGCACTATAGTATATGGCGGTACATTACAGTACATGTATAGCAGCGCTATGGTATATGACGGTACATTACAGTACATGTATAGCAGCACTATAGTATATGGCAGTACTTTATAGCACATGTATAGCAGCACTATAGTATATGGCGGTACATTACATCACATGTATAGCAGCACTATAGTATATGGCGGTACATTACATCACATGTATAGCAGCATTATAGTATATGGCGGTACATTACAGTACATGTATGTATAGCAGCGCTATGGTATATGGCGGTATATTACAGTACATGTATAGCAGCACTATGGTATATGGTGATACTCCGCTCCCCGCGGCCCCCCCGCTCCTCCACAGTAAACATAAAAATAAAAAAATCCTCAGTGAGGATACTCACCTGTCCGCCATCTCGCTCCACCTCCGTCTTCTAGGTCCTACAGGCCTTTAGGACCTGTCGTTGCCTGGGAAACCAGGGCAGCAGGATGGAGGCGGGGGGGCAGGATGGAGCTGGTAGGGCATGAAGCCAGGGGGGCAGGATGGAGCCAGGGGGGGCATGATGGAGCCAGGGGGGGCAGGATGGAGCCAGGGGGGGCAGGATGGAGCCAGGGGGGCAGGATGGAGCCAAGGGGAGCAGGATGGAGCCGGGGCTAGCAGGATGGAGCTGGGGGGGCAGGATGGTGGTGAGGGGGGCAGGATGGCAGTATGAAGGCAGGGGGGCAGGATGGAGGCGGGATGGAGCGAGCGGGGCAGGATGGAGCGAGCAGAGCAGGATGGAGGCTGGGGGCAGGATGGAGGCGGGGGGGCAGGATGGAGCTGGTAGGGCATGAAGCCAGGGGGGCAGTGACACTATGCTTCGCTGTCACCAGGTTACAACTACTATATAATCTTCTAATTTTGAATGTGCATGGCGTTTTGCCTATGCTGCGCTCATTGGTTGCCATGGCAGCGAATGAGTGCTGGTGAGCGATTTCGGCGTCAGACACACACGATTAGGAGATTATATAGTAGATAAAATTAGATCTTCCTTCCAATTCAATGAATTGTGCTGTAGGGTATTCTGCAGCACTCATCTTATCCAGGACCAGAAAAGGACTTTCATTTAACATGTGTCAACCTCCAGAAAATGTGTGATAGAAATACAAACCTAATTAAGGCCATGTGCAGACACTGCGTTTTTGATCCATTTCTTGTTGTATTTCTTGGTGTAATGACACAGCATTATAATCGGGAATGAGCATACTTGTGAATGTTCGTTTTCCAATTATCGGTCTTCTAAATGTACTCATTCATAAGGTGAAATTATTTTTAAGCTTGCAGAAAAATACAGTTTTAGGCAACATATTGACCTATTTAAACAGGACCTATGCTACTGGGAAAATTCTATGTTTTTGTTCACAGCTATTGTTACTACTGACAAAAAATATGCATCAAAGTAAAAAACTGTGCCCAAAGTTGTCCACGTTATTTTTTTATTCTAATAATGCAGTTTATATTTATTAATGAAGAAATACTTGTATAGGGGATGGACAATAAAATTCAAAGGTCTTATTAACTTAAAGGGTTTTGTTGCAAAAATCATGCAATTTATATTAAGCACAGAAGAGGTGATAATTGTATGATCATTAGGGGCCACATCTCTGTGATATTCATTTTTATAGTTGCCATGCTCTTACATTTACAACAGCTATATAGACGTTTAGGCCTTGCTGAAAAATTCATCTAAAAGGAACCAACCACCAGGATTTAACCACCTGTAAATCAGTGCAGCAGGTGATTGACGTGTGCAACATGACATCACTATTAGGGATTTTTTGTATTCCTCCCCTGTGGGCTTGTCTTTCCTCTGTAAGCCAAACCCCTCCCTGGATGAGTCTAGATAAGAGGGAGGGGGAGGGGGTGAAGTTTATAGCAGTCTGCCAAGCCCACAGGGGAGGGATTAAAAAAAAGACTCAAATAGTGATGTCATGCTGCACACGTCAGTCACCTGCTGCACCGATTTACAGGTGGTTTAATCCTGTTGGTTGGTCACTTTTAGGGTGCATACACACGGTCCGGAGTAGCTGCGTGTTGGACGCAGCTCCTCCGGACCTGAGGGAAGCCGCGGGTGGCCGCAGGGAGACCGCAGCCGCCCTGTACTCACTGTGTGCGGCGGGTGCAGGGCAGCTCCTCCCTGCAGTCACCCGATGGGAGCCGCTTCCGACTCCGCAGCATGAAATGAACATGCTGTGGAGGAGCAGACTCCCGGCAACCTGCACCGCAGCTCCAAAGACGCTGCAGGCAGGTTACGCATAGTGAGGATGGGATTTCTTGAAATCCCATCAACTATGCTTGTACTGTACTGCGCAGCGCCAAGACGCTGCGTCCAAAACGCTGCGTACACTGATTGTGTGCACGCACCCTTAAATTCCTGGACAGCAACAATGAAAAAATAAAACAAAAAAGATATTTGATCATTAAGAAGTACAGTCAACTCATCCAAAATGACAGCCAAATTGGCAGCCGCCAGACATTTAGTCGCAGTGATAAATGTACCCTTAGTTTGTCTTAATAGAAAAGAAAATGCTAAACTATTTTATTGCTATTTTCAGGTTTGCAGTGCTATACAGAATCAAGACTTCACTGTGATTGATGACTACTGCACAGGTCTAAAGGCACTTCTCTACCTGAAGAGCATTGAGGAGCTTCAAGACTGGGATGGACAAAGTCCACCCACTTTTAGTCATCAAAAAGGAAAGCCAATTCCAAAAGTCGCAGATATAATAGGAGAGGTATGTGGAATGCTAACTAACCTTGTTCTATTCTGCTTCTCCAATTATGAGCTGTTTTATACAAAACAATAAAAATAAAATGAACAGCAAAGTCTGACTTCCCAAGCTGTAGGAGGCAAGAGCATAATAGACATTTTTGCTTTTCATCATTTTCGAACAGCAATGCCATTCCTTGCAGCTAACGATGTGTAATGGCCTTGATGTACATTTCCCATTCATAGTGTTCCATCATACAGTGTCTGCAGAATAATATATATTTAAATGTAAATGAAAACAGACAAATATGCAATCGGAAGGAAGGAGAGCAAACATTTAGCTGTCTGTTTTCTAGTATCATACAGAAGCACAGCATGCAGAATTTAAAACTTTTATTTAGGCAATTACAAAGACTATTCTGAACAAAGGCCAATGTCTGCTAGAAATGGTTCAAAAAACTACTGAGAAAAGTCAGTTTAATCAACTTTACCAACACAATCCACAACTGTCAATTTAGGAGCGATGGAATCAATAATATGAGGTTATTATTCTTTTAATACATTAAGGTTAAAAAAAAACAGTGCAGTTTGCGTGCCAGATTTTATACTGTTATTATGGCCAATTACAGAATTGGATTCAAGAACATTGGAAAATATTAAGGATGGACGTCTACTTCTACTTCTAGCTGGATCTGTTATTTCTCCAAAATATAGTTGTGGTGTATTTCATTTATATGTCTATCTATCTATCTATCTATCTATCTATCTATCTATCTACATGAGTCAGGATTTATGCCACATCAGAACCCCAATCTGCAGACGCTGCTCCTCATCAGTGCAAAGTATAGGATCTGATATGGCTGTATGAGCGGCTATGACTAGGTCAAGGGTATAGCTACTTTTCCTATAGAGATTAATCCTGCATGTTAACAGTAATGGCCACTTTACACGCGGCTACATTTCTAGCTTATCCACAGGTAACTTACTGGCTGCAGTGAAATCATGGAGACATGGTTCTATCTTGTTGCTGTGTACAAATGCAATAATGTCTCCATGATTTCACTGCAGCCAGTAAGTTACCTGTGGATAAGCTAGAAATGTAGCCGCGTGTAAAGTTGCCATAAGGAGACTTTTAGCTGCAATCCTCTTCTGGGAAATATGCAAGTTGTCTCTTCAGGGAGGAGAGTTTGTCTACTTGCTCCCTGAAGGGACTATCTGCATATTTCCCAGAAGAGGATTGCAGCTAAAAGTCTCCTTACTGCTAACATGCAGGATTAATCTCTATGGGAAAAGTAGCTATACCCTTGATTTCGTCATATCCCCTCATACAGCCATATCAGATCCCATACTTTGCACTGATGAGGGACAATCATCCTGAAATGCAGCAATTCAGGACTGGGGTTCCGATATGGCACAAATCCTAAACGCCCAGTTACACACAGATAATTGTGCAGAGATTGTTCCTAGATCTCTGGTTGCAGTAAAATCAAGGTCACATTGTTACATTTCTACACGGCCGCAAAATGTAACAATGTGTCCATGATTTCACTGCAACCAGAGATCTGCGAACAATCTCTGCACAATTATCTGTGTGTGTAACTGGGCATTTAGTCATACTGAAAGGCTTTGTAAATTTTGACTTTTAGGATTGCTTCTTTCAATAGGTGGCGCTAGAGTTCATCTACTTCCTTACTGAAGAGACAATTTGTATATTTCCAGAGGAGCATTGCGGCTACAAAAAGTCTCCTCACTGCTGCATGCAGGATTAATCTCCATAAAGAGAGTAGCTATTTCCTTGACCGATTTTAAAAGAAGTAACATGTTTATTCTTTAGGCCAATTTGATTGGAAGTCATTCATTATTTATAGTTCAAAATATACGGAAAAAAAACGGAACAAGATGACACAAAAAATGACAGCAAAACTCCCAACAAGGCTACTTTAGAAAAAAAATCAGCTTTTTCTCCTTTACTTGAAGCGCATTCACCTAGAAAATCTTTGGCGGCTATTCAAGCATCTTAAATATGTTGTGTGAAAATATCCTTGAGAAGTTTCCAATTTTAAAAATGTTGCCTATACTTAAAATATCAATATTTAATAAAAAACAGGTATGAAATCACAGGATAGGCATCTAACTCTGATGGTACCTTTACACGCCGCTACTGGATGGTGGCAACAAACGGCTACTTCACGTGCATGAGCACGCACAAACGGTTGCAAACGGTAATCGCACCACCTTTACACGCCGCAACAAGGTGTGCTACAGTAGGTTACATCTATCTCTAGATACACCGCCGGGTGTCTCAAGTTACCTTCTGCCGAGCACCTTACCTCATTTACACACCGCTACAACAAGCTAATATGGGCGGACCTGGTGCAGCAGGGACAAAACATAGGCGTGCCACAATTGTGGATTACGAGACGTCCGTACGCTGATAGGACAAAGCAATAACATCATGATTGGCCAGGCAGCGCAGGAGGCTGATTAATACATGACGCTCGAGCAATTGTGTAGTGTGACTGGTCAGCTCCTTAAATATGCCGCCCTATGCAGCAACAACCAATCGTAATGCAGGAGCTTCCTCCAATGATCGCTGAAGGGGGGTGGTTTTCCCGAGGCTGTGCCATGCCCCAGGTACATACCAGGTACATAGCATGATGTAGAAACAACCCTTCTGTTCCTTCTTTACACACCGATACAGGTCGCTACAATCGCCTGGGTAGCCACCTGTTTTAGGGCAGTGCTCGGAAACAGGTGCCGCTACTGGCGGGTGGCTACAACCGTCTTCACACGCCGCTACCACGGGTTGAATTGGCGGTGCAAGATGCATTTCTCTCATGTACCCGGTTGTTGCCACCATCCAGTAGCGGCGTGTAAAGGTACCATTAAGGTACCGTCACACAGGGCGACGGGGCTGGGGATGTCGGCGGCAACTGGCGGATGCGCGCATGTTTTTGGCGCCCCGCCAGCGTCGCCGTCCCCCATTTACACGGGGCGACATCTCCAGCCCCACACCGGTGAGCTGTCAGGCGGCATCGCCACTAGGGTGCCTGAAAACCCCAGCGACGATGCAGGACAATGGGAGCCTATGGCTCCCATCGCCTGACAGGTCGCCGGCGGCCAGTTACATCGCCCCAGATCAGTCGCCTGATTTCAGAGCACTGCTCTGAAACCAGGCGACCTCCCGGCGGCGCCGACATCGCCCCCTCTACATGAGGCGACGTAGGGACGATGTCGCCCCATGTGACGGGCCCTTAAGAGTACCTTTACACGTTGCAACATTGCATGCAATTTCACTTGAAACTTACTGGTTGAAGTGAAATCATGGACACATTGTTCTATTTTGTTGCCGTGTACAAATGTAACAATGTGTCCATTATTTCACTGCAACCAGTAAGTTGCAAGTGAAATTACCATGCAATGTTGCGACATGTAAAGGTACCCTAACACTATACAACGCATTGATGCAACTTTACCAGGTATGCAGTTTAATTCTGGGCACCAGTTGATAGGATTCCTTGGAGTTACAAAAGGGGTACAAAGACAAACCATACACCTGAAAAAGGGCATGAAGAATGTATGTTATGTAGAAAGCTTTAAAGAGTTATATTTATTTAGACTTGAAAATAGATGTCTAAGGGGAAACATGAATAACTTGTACAAGTGCATGAATAATCCATACAGAAAGGAAGGGCAAAAGTTGTTTTTATGTCAAAACCTAAAAGGGTAATCTATTCTTCCTGGAGAGAAATGCTCAATTTTAAGAGGAATCCTACATTTATTTATCATAAGAACTCCTAATCTGTAGAACAGCCTTCCTTAAGAGTTGATCATAGCAGGGACCTTATGATGCCTTCAAAAACACTTGGTTGCTTTTTTAGAAGTAAATAATATAAATTCTTATATATGTCTGTAAAGTTCTTTTCTGAATGTTTGGTTCAGTGGACTATCAATTGTGATCAGGAGGGAAAGATGAGCATTTTAGGGTTGAACTGGTTCATACGTTGTGGTTGGGCATTTGGTCATTCCCTTTATTCTTTCGCATCTCTTGGTTGAACCTTACGAGCATTTTGTATTTGTTCAGCCATATTAACTATGTAACTATACAACTATGTTATAGTGGGGGTCCGACTTTTGGAGCCCACTGCTATTTTAAGGCCTGGGTTGCTCAGGCATCTTTTTTGTTTACACTACATATAATAGCTACAAAGGATCATTCATCAATTTAAAACATCTTTGAACCCACTTTAGAGTAGCATGTTAGCCACATTATTAGTGATATACATAGAAAACAAGCCTCGTAGATTAAATTAATATGGGACTTACATTATGTTATTTATTTCCATCTCTATGTCCATTAAGCAAACGCTTTAACACTTTGCTTGCTTACAGTAGAGTGAGCTTCTCACTCATGGGAGCTCTACTGCAGCGTATTGCCTAACTCTGTGTAATGGACTCCCTTACACATGAATAAGAGAGATGTGATGAAGTCCTCATCTCTCGTATTATCTGTTGATATGATAATTATCTGGACTCTCATCTTGATGTAATATCATACCCTCCTGAGAGCCTAGAAAAAAGCTTAATAGACAATGATGGCATATTGCAGAAATATGCCATGTTTTGTGCAAAGACAACCCACATTAAACTAGATATCCATTATGGTTCATGCATAAGCATTAACTATTAAACTGTGCATGAAGACATATGAATACTAGAGATGAGCCACCACCCTGCCGTTCGTGTTCGATTCGATTCGCCGAATCGACGGGGTGTTCGACGAATGTTCGTCGAATGCTCGACGAACACCGTCGAACATCCCGGAACACGAAAAAAACAGGATTGTGGGGCTGTTTCACTTCCACAATGTATATACATACATTGTGGAAGTGAAATAAAGTTAAATAAAGTGTAAAAAATAAAAAAATAATGTATGCTCACCTGTCTGCGGTCCACCGAAGCCTCCGGTATGGTCCTGTGTCTTACAGGACAATGTGGTGACGTCAGTTCTCGCGGGAACTCCGGTCACATGACCGGAGTTCCGCGAGAACATGACGTCACCACAGGTCCTGGAAGCACAGGACCTTGCCGGAAAGCGTAAAATAGATATTTTTATGATTCGGACCCTTTCTTTAAGTAAAAGAAAGGGTCCGAATCATAAAAATATCTATTTTACGCTTTCCGGCAAGGTCCTATTGCTTCCAGGACCAGTGGTGACGTCAGTTCTCGCGGGAACTCCGGTCACGTGACCGAAGTTCCCGCGAGAACGTGACGTCACCACAGGTCCTGGAAGCACAGGACTTTGCCGGAAAGCTTAAAATAGATATTTTTATGTTTCGGACCCTTTCTTTAAGTAACTTTTACTTAAAGAAAGGGTCCGAATCATAAAAATATCTATTTTAAGCTTTCCGGCAAGGTCCTGTGCTTCCAGGACCTGTGTTGACGTCATGTTCTCACGGAACTCCTGTCATGTGACCGGAGTTCGCGCGAGAACATGACATCACCACAGGTCCTAGAAGCCACAGGACCTTGCCGGAGGCTTCGGTGGACCGCGGACAGGTGAGCATAGATTATTTTTTTATTTTTAACACTTTCTTTCTTCTAGGTAATGTTTATTTTGGCTCAAAATGCGGCAGATGCGGTTTTCTGACCGCATCTGCCGCATTTTCGAACCAAAATCGAACATGTTCGAAATTCGACGAATTGGAACCAAATTGTTCAAATTCGGCGAATGACTCGAATAGCGCCAAAATCGACTCGAATTTGAGATTGGCGAACTATTCGAGTCTAACATCGCTCATCTCTAATGAATACTTAGTATAAAGCAATTGTCCACCAACCTTTTTTTAACCCGGAGAGCCACATTCCGCTCTTAAAGAAGGTCACAAGCCACATCCAAACTTTCTCCCACCCAAACGAGTAATGACATCCTGTTCTCATCCCCATTGAAGTAGCAATACCCAATGGCTACATTATCTGTATAATGACAGCTAAAGCTTTCTCACATAAATTACTTTGAGGCAATATTCTTACATACAGGATTTCCAACCTCAACTCAATTCAGTATTCTCGTACCAAGCACTCTCATCACATGATTTCATGTTCAAACTCTTCAAAGGTGATAGACCTGGTGCTAATGTACCAAGCTGGCAGAATGCGGAAATACACAAATCATGGGCCTAAAAGCCACATGTGATTCCAATGTTGGAGACCCCTAGTATATATCCACATTATCCAACCTATAATCCTAACATGTTGTTCTTTTGGAAGACAACACTCTAGGCTAATCTTCCTCTATTAGGTGAAAATCTCTTTCAGACTTCAAATTTCTGCATTAACGTCCCATCTCCAAATATAACTCCACAAATTTGCAATATTATATATTTCAAGAAAGGTATCCAGGTCTTTCTTAAACCTGTTTAACTCTTTCCTGATGTAGGACATAATTATATGTCACAAGTTGTGTTCCGATGTGTGGAGCAGCCTCAGAAAGTGAACCTACATCACATCTAGCAGATGCCAGCTGTTCACCTCAATCAACATCTGCCGGTAACAGCAGCAACTGGACCTAACACCAATTGCTACTGTTTAACCATTTAACTGGAAGTAATAGCCCATCAACAGCTCTAAATTCCTGTGAATTGCTCATACATCTGAAAGTGGGGAGAGAGAAGCTAGCGGTGATTGTGCTCACATAACATCACAATGTCACAGGAGTCCTAGGAACACAGAGAGATAAGCTGCCATGAACCCCACGCATGCGCAATAGCTGCGCGAAGCCAGTAGTACACCCAAATGAGTGTACTGACGTATGTGAAAACAGATATGACGCGTATTACGTCATACCGGCTTATCCGCCCCTACTACGAAGTGAGCAGCCTCTCGGATGTTTACCACGCCCATGGTGGCGTGCATAATTACTGTCAAGGCGGGGGAGAGCGACACACAGCCCTGCCTGTTGCGGCTTCCTCGATACTAGGAAGCCGCAGTAATGATATAATAAAATAGTGATTTATAAATGTCGCCAGCACGGTGTGTGGAGAACCAGGGATGGATGGCATCAGGATACCAAGCTGCAGGGGTAGGTAAGAAGAGGATGTGGGGTGGTGTTATGGGGTCAGGATCACTTAAAGAATCAGGTGAAAAATAAAGTTTTAAAAAATATATAAAAAAACCCCACAAAAGTTTAAGTCACCCCTCTTTTCCCCCAATCAAAATAAAAGTATTAAGAAAAAAAAATACACATATTTGGTATCCCTGCATTCAGAAATGCCCAATCTACCAATATATAAAATCAATTAATGAGAGCCATAAACTGAGTAACGTAAAAAAGGTCCAAACACCAAAATTACTTTTTTTGGTCACCGCAACATTGCTATAAAATGCAATAATGGGCAATCAAAACAGCATATCCAACAAAAATTGGTATTAGAAACATCAACTCAAGTCGCAAAAAATAAGCCCTAAAACACAGCCCCAGATCCCAAAAAATGAGAGCGCTATGGGTCGCAGAACATGCAATTCTTTTTTTTTTTTCAAATTTCAGAATTTTTTTTCACCACTTAGATACCAGTAAAAGTATACATGTTTTGTATCTATGAACTTGTACTGACCCGAGGCATCAGGTTGTCATGTCAGTTTTACCATATAGTGGTCATAGCAAATAAAAAACCTAAAAAAGAAATGTGTAATTGTTCTTTTTTTGCAATTTCACCGCACTTGGAATTTTGTTTCCCATTTCCCTGTACACTATATGGTAAAATAAATGATTGCATCTGAAAGTAAAACTCGTCCCACAAAAAACAAGCCTTTATATGTCTATATTGATGGAAAAATAAAAAAGTTATGGGGTTTTGAAGCAGGGGAGCAAAAAACGTAAAATGAAAAATTGCCAGGTGTTTGAAGGGGTTAAACCCATTGAAGGGAACCTGACATACATGCTGCCACTGGCTGTGTAAATATAAAGTTTTTGGTGGCACTTAAGCAATACAGTGAATAATAGTGATTGGTACAAGGATTTCTCTTTAAAATTGGAGACAGCACCAAATGAGACTGTGCACCAGCGTTGAGTGGATTGACACCAGATGGACAATACCTGAAGTGGTGTTGCACTTTTTTTTACAGTTATTAGACTCCACAGAATGATAACTCACAAATTGATTTTTGACTCCAAAAGGAGCTTCATCTAGTGAAATAGTCTCCCTGCCCGGATGATTTTGTGAGCTATCATTTTGTGTAGTCTAATAAAGGTAAAAATAACTGCCAAATATTGCACCTTAATCTTTATTGGTTGCAAATATTTGTGCAACATCCTGTTCCACAGAAACATTATATTCAAAATTTTTTGCCAGTTCCCTGCTAAGAGCTTTGATGAATCTGCCCTATAGTTTCTACACTGTTTCAGGTAAAAATACATTTTTTAAGTTGTGCATATTTTTAATTGGATGACAGTAGAAACAGTTGTCCAAAGGCATTTCACCATGAAATTATGCAAGATTTTATGTGTGTCATTGTTGTTGAAAATCAGTGGACCAATTCATCAGGACTGATGTTGTTCATGCTTGTCTTCATGAATAGGCAAGCTGGAGTTATATGCTCCTGATTGATGAAGAAGTAAAAATCTTTTCAGGAACCTGGAGTATCTGTCAAGTGGCATGCCCCTGTCATGGGGACTTGGGAAAAGGTAACAGAGGCACCTGATCTGCCTCTCAAACTAGGAGCCTTGAACTTTCCCCAATCAGGGTTACTCCTGATGGTGGAGAGGCCTGAGTCTCCACCCTGTCCCTGCTCCTGTAACAGCCCTGAGCTGATTTCCACTCCACTGCCCCTAGAGTTGGGAAGTGAAGGAACCCACTGCCAAAGACCAACAGGGAAAACAAAAACACAAGCTCACAGCACTCATACAAAAGAGTAAACAATAAGGGAAAAAACAAGATAGAAAGAGTAAATAATAGCAACAAGGAAATTCACCAAACTCCTAACAAGCAGCAACTGATACCGATTACTGGAACACCAAGATAAGGACTAGTATGCTGGAGGAACGCTGAAGCTATAGTCGGCATGAGAGACCAGATCCCATGATCTAAAAAGGGCAGTGATCAACTGTAATTGGTCTCCCAGAACATGTGATTCAAGAGGTAGATGATACCTAGATTATCACCATCACCGAGCCAGATGTTGAGCCAGAAATATGAGAGAATATTCAGTGTGGAGTGTCATAATCTAGAGTGTGAACAAGCCAGATCTACTCACCATGACAAACTCCATTGACAGCACCTCCGTGCCCGAAATACAGGTACTGAATGAAATTTCGGGAGCATGGAACCTCAGAACTCATCATGAATTAGATGAGCTGAGAGTCCCACCCTTAGGCTGGAAATACACTGTCCTTGTGATATACGAGTCACTCGGATGATGTCAGATCATTAACCCTGAACGACCTCTCTCTGTAAGCAACTGAACCCCCCCATCCTGACAGGGAGAGGTCAGTTCAGGGTTAATGATCTGACACTCATCCGAGTGACATCGTATATCACACGACAGTGTGTTTCCAGCCTTACAGTGCTCCTGTCCCTTCTCCAGCATTACCCATTTTGTCAGAGCTGGTAGAAAACAGCGTGTAAATGGCTAAAGTTGCAAAATTTGGTTGTAACTCTGAATTTTAAAGCTTTTACACCAGAGTTCAGCTTGATAGCATTGATGAATCAGGCTCCATATGCTCGTCCTGTCTGGTGTTTCTGAAAAATTCTATAACATATGTTGTACTTCTGTTTTACATGTAGCAAACCTCGTACAGTTTTTTTTTTAATGCCTACCAATATAGGTGAATGGCAATTGCCTTCAAAGTCCTTTGTCATGTTTCTCAGCATGAGAAGAAAAACTACAAGTTTATAGTGTGTTCTCCTGCTTGTCTTTCCATCAATTATTAACCGTAAAATGGTGGGGTGTCTTAAAGGGACATTAAATAATTTAGAAGACTCTTTAGACCTTCAAAAAATAAGAAAAGTTTAACAAAGCAAACAACATTTTCAGTGGAGAATGGTATCCTCCTAACAAAGGAGAAGGAACGGCTTGTCGCCTCGGTTTGATTGTGCTATATTTTTGGTTTAGTGGAAAAACTGAATTATTCACGCATGAAAATTCAACAAAGGAAAATAAAACAAGTAGCAATGTTAAAGCTGTAGATTGATCTACAGTTAATTAATTTCATACTTGTTCTCTCTGAATGATGACTGCGAGGATAGAAAATAAACAAATCTCGGGCAGAGGAAAATCTAAATGCATCGCACAAATCTGCTGAACCATACAAAAAGCCTGACAAATGTATTTAGGAAGCAATATTTCAACTTCCTATATATTGCATGTATGATGGTTTCTGTTGATATTAATAGTAATGGGCTTGTCTGAAAACACTCATCTCATCAAGTAATCATCATCAATTACCTAGACAGTATTTGCATTGCATTACATGTAAATGTAATTTTAATAATTGCATTTAATTTTGCCATGGCATTCATATCTTATAGCAATAAATAATCTGTCCAGTAGATATGATTTTTCTTTCCATATAAGTTTATATAATGAGATAAATATATAATTTTTCTTACATTGATAAATATCAAGTGACATATTGAAGGAAAAATGTAAGAAAGGGGTGTTGGTAACTATGTTAAAGGGGTAGTCCACTACTTTTTCTTCATGATCCCCCTCGTAAACATAAAAAAGCTTATACTCACCTCCAGCAATGTCAGATGTTGCATTCCCAGGACCCATGGGACATTAAATGACAGGCAAGACCCTTCAACCAATCACCACTGGCATCCTTCTCTCTAGCTTCAGACATTAAAGGGAATCTGTCAGGTCAAAAATCTACAATTAACTTCTTTCATTTTCTAATTCCTTTCTCTAAGTGCTCTCTAGTCATGTATTGCTATTATTTGTACTTCCCACCTATCTTGTGTATAGTTCAAAATAATTCTGTCAATCACAGTGAGCTCTCTGCTGCCCACTCCCCAAGAAATGAATATTCATGCATCATTACACTGCCAGCCCCCCTCTCTGATCTGTATGCTGTGTGAGTAGAAAGGAGGGGGAGCAGGTGTGTGCTCAGCTGAAGCTCTGAGATCTTCATGTCATTGTGTGTATGAGGTACATGCGCTGTGTGTGCAGTCTTAGATATTTCTATCGATTATAAGAACATTTGATCATATACACACATTACATGTCTGCATGAAATCCAGTGTCCTTATAATAGAAATCTCTCACAGTGCAGGACAAAACACCTCCCTCCACCCACCACAGAGCACAGAGAGAAGGGGCAGAACACTAGCTTGGGTGAGTGTAGATATTTAAATATCACTTATACATCAGCCGGACTATTCTTCTCTAAAAGTAATGGACATGACTTATGTTCCAGCTCTCGTCAAAGTCTGAAAATGTTTATAGCAATGAAACTACAAGTAATACAACAATGCTTTTAAATGTTTTAAAAGGTCTGCCCAGGCAATATTCAGGGGTAATATTAGTATCTTATGGAAAATGAGAGTCCCTTTAAGTAAGTAACAAGATGTAAGCACTGTGGCTGATGCTCACTTCCTGTCAGTAGCTTAATTTGAAGTTCATGAGCCCCAATGTGAAAGCTCCAATGGAGCTCCCAATGATTGCAAATCTTTAATAGCAATAGTCTTTTTCTATAAGCCAAAAGAAGTTTTGGGGCCCCTAGACTCCAGGGTCCGGTTGTGATTGCAACCCCTGCATCTATTGTAGTTACACCCCTGCTTCGTGTTAATTACTCCTGTGTCAAAAGGTGAGGAGAAGTAAGCTGGTTCTGATTGGTTGGGACTTGTCACATGCGTCTCAGGAATGGGAATTATCATATCAGTGGAATTGCATCATAAGCAGAGGTGAGTATAAGCTTTTTTATTTTTATGGGAGCGAACACGAAGAATGCGAAGGCGTTGTCCAAGTAGTGAACAATCCCTTTAGAGAGAATGTGTTAACAGATGTACTGTGATTTTTAAGCATTTTTCTTTTCATATTTGGATCTGTATTTTAAATATTAAATATATCGAAATCTTGCACCACTAATCTAGAAAAATAAATCCTTTCAGGTTATACACATGTATAGCGAAATACTGAGCACACCATATTTTTCATAGCTCATTTCGTATAATCATTGAGCATTGAATAATTGTGCGCAAAGGTCATTGTGAAGGAGGGGAACAGGGTGAAATGTGAAATCTTCTATATTGAATGGTAGATTCAGTGTTATTTCTACGAAGATAATGAGGCTGCCGAAAAGTCTTTTGTACAGAACAGGAAGAATTATTCTACGATATCCCTAGTGCCCAGTGTGAAAATTACAAGATACATATATATATATTTTATATTTAATACAGTTTGGGGATGATAAAAAAAAGAATGCCAAAACAATTTAATATACAGATTTAATTAAAATAAACTTAAATAAATGATCAAAAATAATCCTTCAGACATGTATACAGTAGATAGCGAGGTGTACTCTCTTCTGCTTCATTGGAGGAGTTCTGAGCTTATTATCATTTTATATGCTCTGGGATCTGGAAAGACATCAAAGTATATAAAATGTCTATTACCAGCAATTTGATTTGTGTTTAATAAATTTGACGCAAATCGAATTTCCGACCAAATCCGAGTAAATGTGGCGAATCCAAAATGTAATCAGATTCAGTCATTATATATAAGCAGGTAGATGGCACAGCTCAGCAGCCAACAAAAAATGATTTATAGTAAAACATGTCTAATTTAAAAATTCTGAATACCAATAAAAAGTTTCATATTTTTTTTTGTACTATGTGATCATCATCCCAAATTTAAATCTGTTAAATGACCTGTTGCCATGAATATAATGGCAATAGATTTCTTAATATTCCGAACTAATAGCCCAAAATTAGAAAAAGCATAAAATTAAAAAATGTATCCAGTTGTACATAGTACTGTACTGTGCTAATGGGGTTAGGTGATTATCACAGCAGGATCTAATAGGGAAGCAAATAAATGCAAGAAAATGAAGATTTTCAAAGAACAAAGTATTCTGAATGTTTTCAGACTAATCTATTGGGATATAATAATATTGGTAAACAGTCGTTAGTGGAATAGTTTAGAAAGAATATTATCACTGCTAAAAGCCACACTTCAATTGCTGGTTTTATTTGCTCTCCAGTGGTTTTAATAGTGCAGTCTCTTATCACTTACACATTTATTCACAAATAAATTGCAAACATATGTGTGCTTACATGCTGCTTACATCAGGGGGCCTGATGGCTGCAATAATTGTCTATCCGCACATTGCGTCACATTTCAGTTTATTTTTACAATTACCGCATAATCATAAAGAGGTAGTTGTAGTAGTACTAGTTTATATGAAATTTAAAGGGAACCTGTCAGGCGGTTTATGCCCCCCCAGCTATCACTGTCTTCCTCTGCAACTTCATAGTACTATTCTTATCACCCCTGTCTGAGCTCGTAGTGTAATGTTAAAGGTGAAAGAAAAGCATTTACACACTTACATTTTCTTATGTGAAAGAGGCAGTGACTACACCTTGGAGGACGTAGTTTATCTGACAGATTAATAATTAACTCACTATTAACTTCTCTGTCTAAAAGACCTGTGTGATGTAATCATGTGACCATAGTGGGCAGAGCTAAGGAAGCAAAAAACATTATGGTCTATGAACACCTATATATGCCTATTATAGTCACATGATCGTGACATCACACAGGCCCTACCGCATCTTATAAAAGTCTGCTTAAATGTTAACTATTAACCTTCCAGAGTGACTACATCCTCCATGGTTTTAGCCATCTAGCTACATATAACGTAGTGTTTAGTGTCGCAGCAGATTATCTTTTCTTTAATATTTTATGTTTTTCTGCTTGCACCTACACTTTAAGGTGATGCCAGTCAGTCCACACTATAATTATTACATCCTCCAAGGTGTCTACACACTGCCTCATTTACATAAGAAAATGTAAGTGTATACAGTGGGTATGGAAAATATTCAGATCCCTTTATATTTTTCACTCTTTGTTTCATTGCAATCATTTGGTAAATTCCAAAAAGTTTTTTTTTTCTTTTTTTCTCATTAGTGTACAGGGTGGGCCATTTATATGGATGCACCTTAATAATATGGGAATGGTTGATGATATCAACTTCCTGTTTGTGGTACATTAGTATACATTAGTATATGAGAGGGGGAAAACTTTTCCAGATGGGTGGTGACCACGGCGGCCATTTTGAAGTCAGCCATTTTGGATCCAACTTTATTTTTTTCAATGGGAAGAGGGTCATGTGACACATCAAACTTATTGAGAATTTCATAAAAAAACAATGGTGTTCTTGGTTTTCATGTAACTTTATTCTTTCATGAGTTATTTACAAGTTTATGACCACTTATAAAATGTGTTCAAAGTGCTATTCATTGTGTTGTATTGTCAATACAACCCTCTTCTCCCACTCTTGACACACTGATAGCAACACCGCAGAAGAAATGCTAGCACAGGCTTCCAGTATCCGTTGTTTCAGATGCTGCACATCTCGTATCTTCACAGCATAGACAATTGCCTTCAGATGAGTGATAAGGCAAACTTGTTTGAAGAATGAAGTTAACAAACAAAACCACCGCTATTGGTCTGACAGTAACCCACAGTGGATAGATCCCTCCAAGACTGTTGGAACACAAAAATTGATGGTATGGTGTGGTATATGGGGTACATAGATAGTGGGGCCATTCTTCATCAATGGAAACCTCAATGCCACTGGATATCTGAAATTGCTGCATGATGTCACTAAAGTGTGTCGACACTGCACATAAGGACTCATTTTTTTAAGTAGGTTGTCCAGTGAAAACCAGTTATCATCTATCATTTCAATCGGTGGGGGTCCAACTGCTCGGACAAACACAAATTGGCAGAATAGGGCATTTTTATTCTGAATAGAATGAAGCGTCAGTGCACATGCTTGACTGTTGCTTCATTTATTTGCTTTGGGGCTACCAAATGCTAAGATCAGCTCTTTCCAACAGCCACATGGAGAATGAATGAAGTGGGATTGGGGCATTGAATCTGAACATCGATGCCTTTTCCAGCAGTCAATTTCCTATTGATCAATAAATGGTCACCTTTCCTGTAGATAGATAGGTAAAAGCTAGAGATAAGTGGATCAAGGAAAAGTCGAATTTGACTGATCGTGTGGATTTTTCTAGGAAATCTAAATTAAAGAGAAGTTCGACAAATGTAATGCCCTTTGTTACTCTCTGGGGTCTATCAAGTCCCCACAGCATGATAAATGCAATCTCACCACTTTAGTGCTTCCAATCATCAATGTCACCAGTCTTCATTCTGATCCCTGCTGCTGGTGCTGAAATTCCCAGACTGTCCACACTGAGCTGGGGCTTCCGGATCAGATTTGGACTAGGAAGGTTCTGTGCAAGCTCAGAAAAATCTTGACTTCACGACATCACAATGTATGACTTGACCATGCTGGTGCATGTGCAGAGCCACCCCAGGCCTCATCAGCGCAGGATGTCCTGGCTTAGTGTTCTAGAAAGATGATGGGAGTATAGGTGTATCATGGTCCGTGCTGCTCCAGGGCTTAAAAATCTCACCAAAGAGTCAGTCAGATTTCCATCCTTTATTCTCCTTCCCCTACGCGTTTCGGCGCCTAGCCTGGCACCTTCATCAGGAATATCCCTGACGAAGGTGCCAGGCTAGGCGCCGAAACGCGTAGGAGAAGGAGAATAAAGGATGGAAATCTGAC
The DNA here is from genome assembly GCA_033576535.1 of Allobates femoralis. Lineage (NCBI taxonomy): Eukaryota > Metazoa > Chordata > Amphibia > Anura > Aromobatidae > Allobates > Allobates femoralis. The sequence goes on from JARQOC010000007.1 coordinate 185,200,454, forward strand.
TGACTCTTTGGTGAGTTTTTTAAGCCCTGGAGCAGCGCGGACCGTGATACACCTATACTCCCATCATCTTTCTGGATTATAACCACTGTTCAGTGGTCGGTGGAGGTCCTGCAGCAGCTTGGAATAATATTTCCTAAACGCCTTCAAACCAGTTGTGGGGATCACAACTGCACCAGGTGAGTGGCTTCTCAGCACCACCCCATTACGATTAGTGTCACTAGTGATAGGGCACTATTGCGCCTCTTGTCCCCCACCCTTTTATATTTTACAGTGGCTTAGTGTTCTGGAATTTCAGCGCAAGCAGCAGGGATCAGATGTGATGAGGATCAGATGAGTAATGATGAGGAGAGGAAAGGTGGGAAGTGTGAGTAGTGAGGTGTATATAAGGATTTATTTTTTTTATATTAAACCAGTTTGATTGCAATTTAGAGTTGAGAAAACTGACAGTCATATTGCTTAATCTGCATGGAAGAAAGTTGCAAAAAATTAACATTTTGGTAAATGCAAATCTTAGAACATTTTAAGTTTTTCAAATGTATTCACTAATCTCTAGTAATACCTTGTTTTCACTGGACAATCCATTTATGTTTTTTTATGTTAATACTAGAGGTTCAATTGAAATTTTAAAGATAAATGCTTTCTATAGCTGTTTTTTCTATTCATCTTCAGAAGATGTTAGACATGACAGGAAGAAAAAAAATAGCTGTCACTCTCATGAATCTGAATACCGCTTACACATCATCCCACCCCTGCTATCTTTTACACTAACTCTTCACTCTCCTTGGAGATTAGAGTGTTTGTTTTTCCAGAACAGAATTGTCAAGTCATATTTTTGTTAAAGACATCATTAAGGTTTGTCTAAATTGCATCGGGTGCACAGAGTCTACACTTCTGACAGTTGGAAGGTCTCCAGGGCTGACTGCCTAGTAGCTGTGCTAACAACCTTTATGAAAGCCATTGCCATGCTGTCTTCTGGGTAAGGAAATAAATAATATCCTAGAACTACAGTGATTACAGGATCCCTAAGTATATCAAGCACAGAGCTTGTTTGTAGAATCTATGTGATATTTGCAAATCTTTTTCTTTTTATTAGGAGAAATGGTATTAAATATTCTTTTAAAATACCAAGGATTTTTGTAAACTGCTCTATCTCACGGAGACACGACTAAATAGCAATTATTATGTTATATGCTTCATGAGGTAACATAATATTCAATGTGCTCCTATATAATATCTTAAAGTGGATGTCCCCTTTTAAAAAATCTTGGTGCCCGCTTTGCAGCTTCTTATAATAACCTTGCTTTACTCATCAACCTTGGTTAAAGTGAATCTGTCACCCCTTTTGTGCTTATTAAACTAAAGTGCCACCTTCAGCAGCGCCTGTGCTGCATTTTATGAAGGTGGCCCTTATCCCCGTAACCCTGGTACATTAAATGAACAACTTTATAAACTTTCCCGCCCTGTATGCTAACTCATACTTATGGGTTAGATGAGACTTAATTCTGTCCACTCCTCACAACCTTTGTGGTCTTACTCTGCCTCTTCATTCTTCTCAGCACTGCCTCTTCTCACGTCCCTGTCTTCTTTCCGACACCTGTGCAGATCCCTCTCAGCTCACGCAGGTGTAATGCAGTCAGACCCTCCTCCCACAGTAAGGCAGAGCTCAGGGCGCCTGCACAAGCCGAGAGAGATCTGCGCAGGCGCGGAAAGAAGACGGGGAACTGAGAGGAGGCACTGAGAAGAGTGAATAGGTGTAGGAAGACTAAAGAAGTGGTGAGGACTGGACGGGAGGAAGACCCATCTGACCTATAAGTATAAATTAGCATACAGGACAAGAGAGTTCATAAAGTTGTTTTTCGGTGTACCAGAGTGTAGGGGAATAAAAGCCACCTTCATAAAATGCAGCATAGGTGCTGCTGAATGTGCCACTTTTAGATTTAATAGCACAAAAGTTGTGACAGATTCACTTTAAAGAGAACCAAAGAGCAGGTTTTTGCATTTAAACTATAGACAGTGCCCTAATGATGCTAGTATGCTGATTATTATACCCTGAGTGAAGAAACACAAGGCTTGATTGCAGATTATTTTTAGTTTAAACCTTCCAAAATGATGTAATCTGTGTACAGGCTAGAGCATCGGGGCAGAATTTTGTGAGTTGGGTCTCCCTAACTGATTTACTCCCATTATTTAAATTTGCCCAACAACCACGTCATTATCCCTATGGCTAGCGTGCACAATGGTATGTTCACATTGTAGTTATTCAATAAAATCATGCCAGGGTCAGTGCATGCACTTTCCAAAAACTCTGCTGCTATTTAATTGAAGACACTGTCTCTGCGAATATCACCAATCACCAGTTTGTTTCAGATGATATTCATAGAGACAGTGTTTTATACAAAATTTATGGTAAAAGAAAAAATGGCAATGAACTGGGTAATAAAAAAAAGAAAAAAGATGGATATCATGGCTAAAAATGTGGGAGCCACTGGTAGAGGCACAGCCACCACTACCACTGGCATCAGCCATCCGGGCAGTAGCACTACCAAAATGGCCTCCTTTCTCTCCCGCCAGCATATTAGTTGTGAGGAAGCTGAGGATAGTATGAATATATGACTTATCACTCATCTTATCACAGCAGGATGTCATTTCTGACAGCGTCTATGTCATATTGAGTCTGTATTCTGTATGAGGCGATTTATCTTATCTCAAATAACTAAAATAATTTTTTTTTTTACTTTATTTAATTAGAAAAAACTTGAAATATGTTATTGGGCTGCATTAAATGGGCTGTTGTTTACTACTATGGCACTATCCATATCTATGGTGAAAGCTTTAACATTAGAAAGGCTTAAAAGGAGTTGGATACAGTCCTAGAAACTTCAGAATGATACATATTCCTTATCAAGGGAATTGGAGGATTTGTGATATTGCATTTCATGGCAAATTTACTTTCAATGAATCAAGTTTAATTTTTTTCTAAAAATGTATCGAACCGGATAGGCATTTCCTGTTCTACCACATGGCAAATACCGTATATACTCGTGTATAAGCCGACCCGTGTATAAGCCGACCCCCCTACTTTTGCCCCAAAACCTGGGAAAACCTATTGACTCGTGTATAAGCCGAGGGTGGACCCCAGCACAGGTGTACAGCCCCCAGCAGTGTGGTATACAGGCCCCCCAATGGTAGTATACAGCAGTCCTCCCAGTGGCATATACAGGCCCCAGTAGTATATACAGCAACCCCAGTGGTATACAGCAGCCTCCCCAGTGTATATACAGACCCCACCAGTATATACAGCAGCCCCAGTGGTATATACAGCAGCCCCAGTGGTATATACAGCAGCCCCAGTGGTATATACAGCAGCCCCAGGGGTATACAGGCCTCAGCAGTATATACAGCAGCCCCCAGGGGTTATACAGCAGCCACCAGGGGGTACCCAGCGGCCCCCTGGGAGTACCCAGCAGCCCTCAGGGGTTACCCAGCAGCCCCCTGGGGGTACCAACAGCCCCCTGGGGGTACCCAACAGCCCCCTGGGGGTACCAACAGCCCCTGGGGGTACCCAGCAGCCCCCTGGGGTACCAACAGCCCCCTGGGGGTACCCAGCAGCCCCCAGGGGTACCAGCAGCCCCCTGGGGTACCAACAGCCCCCTGGGGGTACCCAGCAGCCCCCTGGGGGTACCAACAGCCCCCTGGGGGTACCCAGCAGCCCCAAATGCTGGCACTCACCCCCCTTGTAAGGCCCCCCGCTGCTTCTCTTACCATCCGGTGTTCTGATCAGCGCCGCTCCTCGGTGCTTCTTCTTCATGCTCCGTCCTCGCTGAATCCGGGATCTCCGGCCGTCGCGCGATGACGTCATATGCCTGCGACGGCCGAGATCCCGGATGCAGCGAGGACGGGAGGATGAAGAAGGAGCACGGAGGAGCGGCGCTGATCAGAAGACCGGGATGGTAATATATAAGCAGCGGGGGGGGGGGCCCTTACAAGGGGGACAGTAACAGCTTTTGGGGGGCATATATGCACTGTTTCCCCCTGCCGCTGACTGACAGGGGGAAGCAGTGCATATATAATGAGCGGCCCCATGTGACTGGGCCGCTCATACAGCAGCCTCCCCCCGCCTCCTCCAGCCTCCACAGTCCAGAGGTACCGTAGTGACTCGTGTATAAGCCGAGGGGAGACTTTTCAGCCAAATTTTGGGCTGAAAAACTCGGCTTATACACGAGTATATACGTATGTACTGGAAACGCTCCTAGGGAGGAATACCTGGGACGAAAGAACCCCTCTACCTATCGCAAGAATGAGATGTTACAGTAAAATTAGAACACACTCATTTAAAAAGAAAGTTAGTAGTTGTCATCATAGATTTGCAGAACAGAATGTGGACAATTAAGCTGAAAGTGCTAGATGCTACTGGAATGCGGAGAGCGTAAAGGAAGAGCAGAAATTATACACCTTGTTGCAGGAGACTTGAGGGAGTGAGCAGTACATTGGGTTAGCAGAGATATATAGTCTGGCATGCACCTTCATGCAGTAATGTTGATGTTGTGAACAACATCTTGGAATAGTACAGTAGAGGTGAGTAGGCTAGCTTGATACTGTAGTGAAGGATTAGGACAGCACCAGGAATGACAGAGAGATTAGTTAGTAGTGGAAATGGATGTTGGATAGCATTCAAAAGCATCTGAGTAAATAATAATAATAATAATAATAATAATAATAATAATAATCAGGCACTTGGCTGTAGCAGAACCAAGTGAGATGTTTGGTTTAACTCTGAGAAATCCTAAAATGCGGCAGAAGAGTGTATGCCTACCTGAATACAGAAGCAGCATACAGCTGTCTGAGACCGAATTAAAGGCCTTACATAATGTTATCAGAGATGCGTGCCGGATTATCATAGTATCTTGGCCCAGACTAGAAACGATACGGCCAGCAGTAGAGGTGGGAATTAGCAGAACTTGGCACTGCAGCTAGGACAGGTGATTCACATCTGTAGTGACTGCTGCAGTGCTGTCATCCCCACAGCTGGGAGGTTGGCATACTCACCCCTCCAGCGGTCCAGCAGAGTCTCATTTTTGGTTCCTGATGCCTGCACATGGAGCACAGAACTCCCAGGAGCATGCTTAGATCATGCTTGCAACATCCCCTTCTCTCAAAGGGTAAGAATGTCCTACCCAGAAGTCTTAATCAGAATATTTAAGGCACCTTCTCCCTATGGGAGGTGACTGAGCAAAGTGGCCTAATGCTATAGACACACTGCTTATTGTCAAGTCCCATTCCTAGTATTCTGTTCCAATACCTGTATCCTGTACCTGTGTATGATGCCCTGTGCCTCTATCCTAGCACCTGCAATAGCCAGCTGTGCCACCATACTTGAAACACCTGCCAGAACCTGCCATGCTTCCATACCTGCTGCCCCTGCCAGAACTAGCCGTGACATCATTCCTGTTGCACCTGCCTGAAGTGGTTGCATCACCATACCTGCTGTATCTAACAGAACTGTACCCAATACCCAACTGCAGGAGAGACTTACCCTGACTGCATCCGTGCCTGTTGATGTATCCCTGACCCCGAAGATCTCCAGGAGTAGCTCATGGCAAGTACTTTCCAGCAGAGGCCTAACCACATCATCAGAGTGTCTAGTGAAGATAAGGTAGTTGTTTGATCACGCTCCTCCTGGCTCAGATCGATACCGTGACACAGTGGATCCTCTCCCCCATGCTCGCACCTGTGAGCATTATAACATAACTTTTTCATTTTAATACACATTCAGTACAGTTGTTTGCAATATTATATCTAGGCCACCGATACAGAAAATATGGCAAAGTTAAAGAGGTTGCCCACTATTCAGTTAACCACTTCTCAATCACGTAAAATAATAGCAGCTATACTCGTCTACAGTGTTGGTGTCATTCCAGTGTATTTACACCTGGCCTCACTGCGGCTTGCATGACATGAAGTCACACACTTCCAGCTACCAGTCACTGTCTGTTTTACTCTCCCCTTCTTCAGATATAACTGACATCCGGAGAAGGGATAGAGTAGCTCCGACTTCCTCCAGATTTCAGTTATGTCCATAGAAGGGAATAGTGATGTGGCTGCTAATTGGCTGCAAGGATCACATGACATTGAGAAAGTCAGTGCATTGCAGGAATGGTGCCTATACTGGAGGTAAATAAAGCTGCTGATAATTAACTTGGTGGAAACATATTGATTGAGAACGTGCTGTCAGATTTTTTGGACAACCAGTTAAAGAGAAAACATCACACATTGAGTGGATTTTTTATTTGTTTTTATTCCTCCTATGACAGTCTTCTGGCCAAAAAATGTTGCAGATTAAGGCGTACACGTCATTTGCATAATAACGTATATCTTTTTTATTTCTTAACACTGCTTATAACTGTGTTCTAAAAAGTCAATAGCATTCATATGGAGGATGGACACATGAGGCTCAATAAATAATGGCGCATACGTTTTACTCCGCTTACAGAGTTTATAATGAGGAGCCATGGCCAAATAATGCCCAACAAATCTACTATAAATTAGGTTAGAAAGTGGCATAAATGATATTGCAAATCTTGCCAAAATGTAGTCTATTGGCACATGCATGGTAAGAGATGTACCTAATTTAATGAGAGGCGTGTGCGCCTTAAAGAATTAATCGTATTTCACTCTAGCGGGCTATTTAGTAGGACTGGTGTGAAAACGTCAGACGTAATAAAACTATAAAAAACATCATCTCTTTATGTTATACTAAATAGTAGACTGCTTCAGAATTTGGGAATGTGCATCTTGGAAACTTGTATCACGTAAGATTTACCTTGGGGTATTAACTCAGCATTCCTCAAAACTGAATCCGTAGGACAAATGTCTACGCAATGTTTCCTTGACACAGGTTATTATTTTTATAAAATTGTGCCATGCTGTATCGCTACTGTAACAGAATCAAATAGCAACCATGGGACAAGAAAAACGGATTATTAGTTTCCCATCTTCTGCTGAGACAATTGCATATGCACCTGTCAGTGATCTGTCAAAGGGGAACACACCATCCATTACTTGCTGAGGTGAAAGTGCTGGCTAAATTTGACCCAGTGCATGTGATGAGAGAAAATTTGAGACAATCATATATCACATGAAAATGGAATACAGTTCAAAACAAGATTTCATATCAAGCGTATGAGGATGGACAGGGATGATCACTACCGAACTAATTATTGAAGATATACTTGGACAAATATTAATATGATACTGATTACTAGAAGGTGTTCAACATCCTTCACTAATGACTGAACATTAAATCCATTTCGTGCTGCAAAGAACTAACTATACCCAGCAAAGAAACAACTAGAACTAGTGACTTACCGTAGTTTAAAGGGAACCTGTCATGTCATTTTTCAATATTAAACAGCCCCAATATGTTTGAAATTCTGCAATGTGCATCACTAACATAGTTTTCTAAAAAAATAAAATAAATATATCGTATTAATCTTAAAAAAAGACTTTATATACTTAGGTGAATGCAGTACACACTTTTTGCTTCAGTCATAGGGGCGGTACTTTTGTGTGATTCAGTCATTGTCAGTCAAATTGCATTCCTCAGATTGTGATTGAATGCCATGACTGCCCGATGTCATGGCAATCTTCTCACATTAAATCCAGTGCTTGTGCAGTTCCTCTCAGCTGCCCGGGCATGCACATTGAATCTGGATGTACAACCCAAATTAATTTTTGATGTGTGAATGCAAAGGGATTTAACATGTCATTCATCAGAGTGCATGTTCGGGCAGCTAGGAGGAACTACGCTGGATTTAATCTGAGATGTCCGTGATGTCAGAAAGTCATAGCAATCAATCCCAATGCAGGGGGCGTGACTAAATAGACATGTCACACCCCTGGGCAAGCCCACATTGGAAATTAATTTGGGATGTACACCCAGATTGAGTGTTCATGCCCAAGCTGCTGAGAGGAAATGCTCAAGTGCGGGGTTATATATGAGATTGCTATAATGTCTGGAAGTCACGGCTATGACAAAATGGACTCCTTTAATGTATAACCTATGAGGATTTCTTGTTCATCCAGATAATATTTATTTTGGTTTGCAAACTTGTAATATGCCACTCATGGGATACACAAGATTTCTAGGAGCTTGTAAGTATTTAAAGTGGGTAATATAATTATCTACCTTGTGATGGCCAACTCATTGTTCCTAGAGTCTTGTAGATGACTGGTGATGTTGACCATGTGTAATGTAATAATCTCAACTCTTGGTTTTAAGAGGCTCAGAGGAACTTAATCCTGTTAGAATGCCATTGTATTACCATGTGGATTGTTGACTCTATGTAAATGGCATCAGCCACCATTGTATAATGTAATGGATTGCAGACTAAATGTATCCTGTTAGGTTCTATGTCATGTATGTGGCTCTTCCTTGACAGAACTTAATCCTACTAGCATTCCATTGCTATGACAATCAGTATATGGCTCTCCCTTGCCAGCAATTCAAAGCTGGAGGTAGTTTTATAAAAGGCTTGAGGTCGAGCCAATAAGAATACAGTCCCTCTAAACTTTCATCTTGAGCAAGGAGAAGACTGATCAGAGATGCAGGAAAAAAAGCCCATGATCACTCTAGATGAACTGCAGAGATCTACAGCTGAGGTGGGAGAGTCTGTCCATAGGACAACAATTAGTCGTACACTGCACAAATCTGGCCTTTATGGAAGAGTGGCAAGAAGAAAGCCATTTCTCTAAGATATCCATAAAAAGTCTTGTTTGAAGTTCGCCAAACCACCTGGAGACACACCAAACATGTGGAATAAGGTGCTATGGTCAGATGAAACCAAAATCGAACTTTTTGACCACAATGCAAAACGATATGTTTGGCGTAAAAGCAACACAGCTCATCACCCTCAAAATACCATCCCCACTGTCAAACATGGTGGTGGCAGCATCATGGTTTGGGCCTGCTTTTCTTCAGCAGGGACAGGGAAGATGGTTAAAATTGATGGGAAGATGGACAGAGCCAAATAAAGGACCATTCTGGAATAAAAACCTGTTGGAGTCTGCAAAAGACCTGAGACTGGGACGGAGATTTATCTTCCAACAAGACAATAATCCCAAACATAAAGCAAAATCTACAATGGAATGGTTGAAAAATAAATATATCCAGGTGTTAGAATGGCCCAGTCAAAGTCCAGACCTGAATCCAATCGAGAATCTGTGGAAAGAGCTGAAAACTGCTGTTCACAAACGCTCTCCATCCAACCTCACTCAGCTCCAGCTGTTTTGCAAGTAAGAATGGGCAAGATTTTCAGTCTCTCGATGTGCAAAACTGATGGAGACATACCCCAAGAGACTTGCAGCTGTAATCGCAGCAAAAGGTGGCACTACAAAGTATTAACTGAAGGGGGCTGAATAATATTGCACGCCCCACTTTTCAGTTTTTTATTTGTTACAAACTTTAAAATATCCAATAAATTTCGTTCCACTTCACGATTGTGTCCCACTTGTTGTTGATTCTTCAAAAAAAATTGAATTTATATCTTTTTGTTTGAAGACTGAAATGTGGCAAAAGGTTGAAACATTCATGGGGGCCAAATACTTTCACAAGGTACTGTATATGTACCATGCATTAACACATGCATTTCCCATAGACTCCCATGTTAAGAAAAGCATGCGTTTTTGCAAACGTCCCCAAAAAAAACTGCTTACTGCGTTGTTTGGTGCTTTTGCAAAAATGCCTAGCATCAAATGTGTTGCACTTTGACATGCGGGTTGTCGTCAGCCAGTTGAATGGCCACCAAGGACTCCCAATCTGACCCCCTTCGACTCTTAGCTTTGTGGTCATCTGAAGGCAATTGTCTGTGCTGTGGAGATACGAGATATGCAACATCAGATACTGGAAGCATGTGCAAGTATTTCTTCTGCGGTGTTGCTATCAGTGTGTCAAGAGTGGGAGAAGAGGGTTGCATTGAAAATCGAACACAACAGGCAGCACTTTGAACACATTTTATAAGTGGTCATAAACTTGTAAATAACTGATGAAAGAATAAAGTTACATTAAAACCAAGCACTCAATAAGTTTGATGTGTCATATGACCCTCTTCCCATTCAAAAAAATAAAGTTAGATCCAAAATGCCTGACTTTAAAATGGCCGCCATAGTCACTACCCATCAGGAAAAGTTTTCCCCTTCCCATATACTAATGTGCCACAAACAGGAAGTTGATATCACCAACCATTCCTATTTTATTTAGGTGTATCCATATAAATGACCCACCCTGCATATTCAGTTATTTCCCGGATTTTAGGACTATGGTCCCATATACTGTCCAGATTTCTGGTGTTTTGTTTTGTTTCGCACTGTCTGTCATCTGAAGTGCGGACGTCTCTTTGCCAGGGCTGCAGCCAATCAGTTAGATGAGTGGCGTTGCCTGAGTAGACAGCACAAGTTTCCCTGAGCTGCTGAGCTCACTGATTGACTGCAGCGCTGACAACATGACATTACCACTGCAGACAATAATAACATATACCAGAAAAGGGTGAGAAAACTGGTTCTTGATTAAACAGGTTAATATTAGAAAGAATCTGGCAGTGGATCTCAGAGCATATGTATTTTTTTTTTTTTTTACTTTTTGAAGGAGTCTGAGGACGTGAAAATTGTTTCCCAGAATTCAAACTACATACATAATTGAAAACTTCCTTAGACCTGATGAGGCTGGTGTACCTTCTGTAAAATCCACATCAAAATTGCTATATAATCATGATATTGATCAGAACATTAACTGGAATCATACCATATCCATTGTGTTCATTAACAAAATGGTGAAAAGACAACTACAATGCCATTCAGAAAAGAATTTGTAAATTAAGCCCTCTTAGGTCTATCGCATCGGGAGGACAGTGACATCATGATGGGGGCTCGCTCAGTGGCACTGGGGGCGATGGTTGTCTCCCCCTTTTGTCTTTCCCTCCAGTGCTCTCTCCCAATGTAGGAAAATAAATGTATTTTTAGTTAAAAACATGTTTCTGTGGAGGGTTTAATAGTAAAGTGTTTAATTTCCTGGTATAACATATGTGGGTTTTGCTGTATTTTCTATTGCCAGCACTGGTAAATCAAACAGCTACTGGCTGCCAACCCCTGCTGCCTGGTGTTAGCTTCTCTGGCAATAAAAAAATACATCAGTATGACAGCCAACAATTAGCAATACTTTTAGTTAAGAGGAAAATATTTATATATATATATATATATATATATATATATATATATATATCTATTAGAATCACTGCACACATACACTTAAGGAGTTTTTTGCTAGTTAGTGAAATTTATTTAAACAAGTGCTCTTATAGTGATTGTGGTGTGTTCACTCCTCTTTGCTACAACTGAGTGTGAACACACTCACACGCCGTGCCACCACCACACATAGAGCGACCACTCTGACCCTGGCTAACCTAAAGGCATAAGTGACCATTACCTTGTACAGGACAGCCCTCAGTTCAAAACCACTAAGGGCATACCCGCTGTTCCTATACTGACCATAAGGACCACATCCTTCATGAACCACAACATAGCTCAAGGCGACTTATGTGATCAAGGTCTTGAATGACCGAAACGTCATTCTGTCGCAATCACTATAAGAGCACTTGTTTCAATAAATTTCACTAACTAGCAAAAAACTCCTTAAGTGTATGTGTGCAGTGATTCTAATAGATATTTATATGGGACTTACAAGCCTCCTTCACTAGCACCATACTCCCGCACCTATCGTGTGCTAGCCATTGAATCTCATACTATATGCATGTGTGTATGTGCATGTGGATATGCATGTGTGTGTGCGTATATGTGCATTTGTGTATGTGTTATAGGTGTGTATGTGCATGTATTTATGTGCGTGTGTGTATGGGTGTGTGTATGTATGTCTATATATGCATGTGTGTGAATTTGCATGTGTGTTTGAATGAGCATGTATATGTGCGTGTATATGCATATATATGTGTGTGCATGTATGTGTATATGTGCATTCATGTGTATATGCATGTGCTTGTATGTGCATGCATGTGTGTATGTACGTGTGTACGTGTGTGCATATGTAAATGTGTGTATGTGCATACATCTTTGCATGTGTGGGCATGTGTGCATATGTGTATGCATGCATGTGTGTATGTATGTGTGTATCTGCGTGTGTGTGTATGTATGTGTGTATCTGCATACGTATATATGTGTATGTGTGTGGGGACATTATTCTGTGTGTATGCATGTGTATATGCATGTGCGTATGCATGTGTATACATGTATGTCTGTGTGTATATGTATGTGTGTACATATGTGTATGAATGTGTATATGCATGTGTATGTATATGTTTGTGTACATGCATGTGTGTATATGCAAATGTGTGTACAGGTATGTGTATATGTATGTGTGTGTATATGTGTACATGTATGTATGTGTGTTTGTAGAGCCACCTGCACCCACCCTCCTGCCCTGCTGGACATCACGACTCGCTGCACCCACCGCCACTGTGCTGAATGAGATGGGGTGTGGCTCCCTCTGTAGCCACCATAGGGTGCCCGCACACCACACCATCTCCTGTAAAGGCCTCAAGCTGCAGACTTTCCTGCTGTCTGTGGCTGGGTGACAGTGGGTGCAGGGGGTCACGATATCCAGCAGGGTGGGAGGATAAGCACCGTGGGCGATGTCCGGCAAGTGTCTGGTGAGGTGTCAGGTGGGGGGTCCGGTGGGTGTGTGGTTGGTGTCCGGCAGTGTCCTGCTGGTGGTACTGCACAAGGGTCTGATACGACCAGCAGGTGCCATATTGGGATACCATCACTTGGGTCTCACAATATGGCTTGCGGCGTACTTCCGGTTGGTGCAGTAAATTATGAGATTCTGGCTCATTCAGATGGAAGTGGATGTCACACAGGATTAGATATTATTTCAGATAAATGAAAGATGTATCACATCCATACATTCATAAGAAAAACTAAGTACACCCTCTTTTAATTCTGTGGATTTACAAACCAGGACAAAATAAAAATAAAAAAAAATGGTCCTTAAAGGATCATAAATTTAGGTAAGTATATCCTCAGAAAGTGTAAACAACCCAACAAAAGCAGATGTTTTAGCAGTTTGCTGGTCAGGAGCACTCAGATGTTTGTTAATGCCAAACAGATAAGAAAGCAGTAATGATCAAAGTGAAGGAATTGTTGCTGCCCACCAATCTGGAAAGGGTTCCAAAGTCATTTCCAAGCAAGGTGGAATATATTATTCTACAATATGAAAGACTATTTACAAGTTGAACACTCTTAAGACGTTTAGATATTGGACTTTTAAAACAGTTCCAGGAGTGAACATCCCAGGAATTTGATTACTATATGAGATCATACAATATTCAGAAAAATTGCAAAAAAGACAAGGGCTACAGCTCTGACTCTTTAGGCCTCAGTTAATATGTAAATATTAAGTTTTCTTAAGCTTATATAGAATTTTTTTTTACTTTCTAAAAAGAATAATGCACCATGGCAAAACTTTGGATAAAATGTTCTTTGGATGGATAAGATCATGTTGGTGATATTTGACCATTATGCTATGCACCACTTTTGGTGAAATCTAGTGATGCGCGAATGTAATCATTACTATTTGTTATTTGCACAGATAGTACGGTATTCGTGATGCTCGTTATTCGGCGAGTATTGTAGGTGCTCGTGAGTGATGTGTTCATCATTATCGATCTGACACATATTGGTGGCTCCCTTCAGTACACAAAGGGAGTTGGCACCTCAGTGAGAGCAGATTGGATGTCAAACTCTCTCTGGGGGTTACAGCAAGGTGTTTTATGCTGTAGAAATGTAAAAAAACTCACCCTCCCGCCCTGTCCCGGAAAGACACGTTTTATGGCCAGATGTCTGTAGGCGGAACGAATCACTAATTGAGTAATATTTGATTCGCTATATATGCTAGTATTAAAAAGTACTTGTAACAGGTATAGCGAGTGCGAATATAACACCACTCACTCATCACTAGTGAAAACCAAATTAAGCATATGAGTACAAGCACCTTGAACTGTCAAGATTGATGATGGTGGGTGATGATTGGGCGTCATTTGCACCAAAGGATATTGTATGTTGGGGTCATTGAGTTGACCTAGAACTTCTAAACATTAAGGCAGGACTAAAACTGGTCATGTAACAGGACAATATCCAAGCACATGAGGAAATCTACATGTGAATTGCTGAAAAAGCAAATAATCAATATGTTGCAATGGCATAGCCAAAGTCCAGACCTCAGCCCAATTGAATTGCTGTGGTGGGACCTAAATAGAGCTAGGCATGAACAATTGTCTGCAAATGTGAATGAACTGTAGCAACACTGGATAGAAAAAGTGGGTCAAAACTTTTTAACAATAATATGAGAAACTGATAAAGTCAAACAGAAAATGAATACTTTAAACTATTGCTGCCGCAAGTTATTTATTCATGGGATGCACTTAATTTTTCACACACTGAGTTTTGTCCTAGTATTAGTTACATAAATAATGAGCCAATGTAATTTGTCATGTTTTGTTGTTCATCTGAGGTCGTTTTTACCTAAAGTTAAGACCTTCAAAGTACCAGAATTTTTTCTACTAAGTCTTGATGCAAAAAAACAGAATTTTTCTCATGACTGTATATAAATTCAAATAGTAAGAACAGGGTAGACAGACATAATTTTAGTATTTTGCTCAAATTTTCTATTCTGTAACCACAGAGTTATGTGTTTCTGGGGAGAGTCAGCTTCCAATTATTTCTTGGAAATGGACGAGTAGTATTGTATCTGGTTTTAGACACATTGTTAAATTGGTATCCTGTAGAGAAGTCCAATGTTCACATTTTTCCACAGAAATGGAGGTCAGAGGTGTTTCCTAACCATACTGTGAGATGAGTCCTCTAACAGTTACACACTTGAAGAGGATCTGTCACTATTTTGTGAGCCAGAATCAATGTTAACTGATAATCTGTTTTAGAAGGAGTTTTTAATTAAATCTAGATATTTCTAGTGATTTGTAAATTATTAGGATAGGCATGCCTATCTATATGTATGAAGATTTAGTATTATTTAGCTTAGTTTGTCTAACTCTGTTTATTTTTGGATGGTAGTTTATGCAATGCATTTTTATTTTTGCAAAGCAATCAGAGGTTGTGAGCTGAATTATAAGAGTCGATAAGTCTCCTTCGAACAATTTGCCTCTTTTGGAGCTAATTTCAGCAGCAATGAATGGAAAGGAGGTCAAGCATGTGCACCCCAAACCATTGAAGATGGGCTAAAATGCAGTAGCTTTTCAAAGGAATCTGTCATGTCAAAAATACATATGTAACGCTATCATTTTCTAATTCCTCCATCTAAGCTCTCTTTATTTATGTATTTCTTTTATTTATATTTCCCTCCTATCTTCTGCAAACTTCAAATAAAGAGATGTATTCCATCTGTTCTCTGCTGTCCACTCCCCATAGAATGAATATTCATGTCACAAATTCACACCACATCACTGCACAAGAGATGAGTAGAGGGGAGCTGCATCCTCCTTTCTGTCTTCTTTGCAGCAAAACTAAGAGATCAAATAAAACAGAGAATCTGTTACAGCATAGCAGGGATACCTGCTTAGAGAAACAAATGGAGTCTAGATCGGTTAAGGCAGACGTGCAATAGCTCACTCCCTCCATGTCCTCAAAAGAGCAGAAGCTCCTAATGGAAACTGAAACCTGACACTGCACTGAGAGCAAAGGAGGAGGAGGGAGGAAGGAAGAAAAAGCTATTGAGAAGGCGTGCATAATTAAATGACAGTTTAACACACCCAGACTATTCCTCTGTGAATATAATTGAGAGGACTAATGTACGAGCTGCCTGCAGGTTTTGAAAATGTTGATAACATGGAAAGTACAAAGGGTAGAATAATGGTTTTACATGTTTTTAAAATGTCAGTGCAGACACTATACAAGGGTAATATTAGTATCATACTGAAAAGTGACCTGACAGTGTCCCTTTAACTGATGGATCCAAGTTGTTAAACTTTCAGAAATGTGAAATCTCCTGCAACTCTACAGTTTAACCCCTTAACCCCCAGACATTTTCCTAGTTAGATTACACTGTCAAATTCTGTCAGCGCTATTTAACATCCGCCAATGTGTATCATGCTGTTCCCTGCCGGAAAATTTTACATTGCGCTGTCAGATTTTGACAATGTGATCTAACTAGCTTACTGGCGTGGGTGGATGGAGATCGGAGATCCACTGGTGCCTGTTACCTGTACATGATGGTTGACCAGATCACCCAACATATGTGGGGAATATGCAAGCTCATTGACTGAGCTTGTATTAAAGTCAGGCACATGACCAATGACATACCTATACATCATTGGTCGTGAAGAGATTAATATCTAATACATCTACTACTTAAAGGGATTATCCACAAACAAAGGTCCTTCATGTCTTATATTGGACATAACCCCAATTTGCTAAATTTGTGTGGAGCAATTTACAAAATAAATCATCATTCAGGAGAAACTTGAGTTAACCTGCTTGCATGTTTATTCATGGGAAATTTGATTAGCAGAGAAGTCATTCTCTGCGAGTTTAATGTTCCTTATTATACTTTGTCGTCTCTCCATACCATATAGTAACCATAATATGTACAACAGTTTAAAAAATCTTAATGCGCACCTTACTGCTTACCTCTCTGACCATCCTCAGCTCACCTCCAATCATCTGGTCCTAATCGTATCTCCGGATAATTGTCGATGGAACTGAAATTGATGGACTGTTATAGTGAATAATTGATGGTCTGTTGATAGTGAATAGCGGTGGGTCCAGAGAGGTGAATATAAGGTGTGTTTTTTTCCACATTTTGTTGGCCAGTGTTCAGATCAATGACAGCTAACCACCATGATTCCTCCTCTCTGCCTTTTTTAAATTCAGCACCATAGGTGTGACATTTTTCACTATTCTGGTCTCCTCATTTTTTGTTGCTATCTATTGCCCTGACATCGTAGAGCCGAAGAGGTTGATGGTCCCAAAGAATAGAGTGTGGAAGACCAGGCAGGAAGCTAAGCAGTGTTCTGTAGAAACCTCACAGCATAAATATGAAACATTCTATTCACATCTAATAAAATCAATGCAAATTGTATTTCTTGATCAAACATGAGAAAATTTGAGTTTGGTCAGATTTGCTTATTGCTACTAATGTAACATTTGGATTTTCTAAAAAAAAAAAAAAAAAAAAGGGTTAGTTTTGATAATGTAATATTAGTATTATTTAGAAAGTTTTAGAATAATTTCTTAAAAGTAAGTTTAATAGGTTAAACCCTTTAATATCAAGCTTTGACAAGGGAGTATCTGTGGGCGGTGATGACAGAATTGGGTTTGGCCTGGCATTCATGGTTTGGGTCTGATTTGGTTCCAGTAGTGAGGGCTCAGGTAAATAGGGCCCTCTCTGACACTTTTCATTTAGATAGGGGAACCATGCAGGGATGTCCACTATTCCCCCTATTGTTCGTGCTAGCTATAGAGCCCTTGGCTGTTGGACTACGATCTAACAAGGATATCCAGAGGTTTGTCTTCAAAACAGTGGAGGAAAAGGTAGTGTTATAGGCCTATGACCTACTTTTGTTTTTTGGGGGACATGGAGTGCTTACTTACAGCAGCCATAGCACAGATTAGTGAATTTGGGGACTACTCAGGGCTTAGAATTAGCTGGGAAAACCCACACTAATGCCAAGAGATAAGCTTATGCAGACCACTGGGGTACATGGCACTTACTTGAAAATAGGAAGAGAATATAAGTATTTAGGAATAGTAGTACCCCCTAATGTTAATTAATTTGTATCCCTTAATTTGGTTAATCTCTATACTAAATTTCAATCAAAAATCAATACCTGGTGTAAATTGCCCCTCTCAGTAGTTGGTTGCACTAATTTGATTAAAATGATTCTAATGCCACAATTATTCATTATTCACAAATCCCCAGTATGGATCCCCATGAAATATTTCTATAAATTCCAAGCTATGTTATCAGAACTAATATGGAAAAAGGGAGTACCTAGGATAAAACTAGATTTACTCCAGAGAAATAAAGATCACATGGCAATGCATGAGTATACGATGGACCTACCGATTATACCATTCTTAGAGACGGGATGTGGAGAATGGGCTGGACAAAACTGTATACCAACTCTCGTACTAATGAGCAGGATATGGCTCAAAGTTAAGGCTCTACTTGGTCTTGTGGGCCATCTCACTGTTATTCCAATATGGCACAACCTTGGTCTCCAGGAGAAATTTAGGTTAGAGAGATTTACCCCCTGGAAAAGAGCTGGAATTCAATATGTTGCTCAACTATTACAAGGTGAGACCTTTAAGAGCTTTCAACAGTTGAAGTATGAATAACATATACCACAGAGTATACAGAAATCCAAGTAATAGTGCTCCTACGATCCGAGCTGCTGTTTCAGGAAAAATGACCACACGAGGTCTTGATGCAATGGTATTTTATTCCCAATGTGTTTTGGTGCGTTTCGGTACCCCTGATGAAGGAGCTGGGACAGCACCGAAACATGTTGGGAAGAAAATACCATAGCATCAAGACCTCGTGTGGTCCTTTTTCCTGAAACAGCAGCACGGATAATAGGAGCATAATTACTTGGATTTCTGTATACTCGCCACTTTGCACGTGGAAGTGCAGATCCTACAGCAGCTGTACGAACACATACACCAGTTGTGAATTTACACAACTGGCCCAGGTGAGCACATACAATCTTAAGGGTATTAAGTTTCCCTATTAGGGATGGGCGAATCTACTCGCTAGGACTCGTTACTCGGCGAGTAGTAAGGGACTCGCAGGACTCGGTACTCTGCGAGTTTCCCAGTGATTACTCGCCGAGTCCAATGCAAATCAATATCAATCCTAGTTTTGTCAGAAACGCTGACAAAACTAGGATTGCCATTGTTTGCATTAGACTCGTGCGAGTAATCACTGGCTACTGTGCCAGTGATAGCAGGGAAACTCGCAGATAACTGCTGTTTCTTTGCGAGCCGAGTCCAGCTGTCTTCTCTGTGCAGCTCCAGGGTCCTAGACCCCGCCTGCTCACAGACATTATGTAGCAGTGCTGAGATTGTTCTCAGTCTGCTCATTCCCTGTGTACAGACATGAATGTCTGTGCACAGAGATGATGTAGCAGTGCTGAGATTGATCTCAGTCTGCTCATTCCCTGTGTACAGACATGAATGTCTGTGCACAGAGATGATGTAGCAGAGCTGAGATTGTTCTCAGTCTGCTCATTCCCTGTGTACAGACATGAATGTCTGTGCACAGAGATGATGTAGCAGAGCTGAGATTGTTCTCAGTCTGCTCATTCCCTGTGTACAGACATGAATGTCTGTGCACAGAGATGAAGTAGCAGAGCTGAGATTGTTCTCAGTCTGCTTATTCCCTGTGCATAGACATCTATATTTATGCACAGGGGATGTAGCAGAGAGGACATCGCGTTTTGGACTGCGTCGGACGGAAGAGGATTTTTTTAATTAAAGATGGAGTCCCTAATGGCTTTTTTTTTTATTTCTAATAAAAATTTTTCCTTGTGTTGTGTTTTTTTTAAAACAATTTAATAGAAATTCATGGCGGTCATGTCTAATATTGGCGTGACCGCCATAAATTTCGGGCTTTGGGCCAGCTGATAATACAAAGCTGGCCCTAACCTCTTTATTACCCAGCGTGCCACCGCTACCAGGGCCGCTGGAAGAGCGGGGTTCAGCGCCAGAGGATGGCGCTTCAATGAACGCGCCATCTTCTGGGGCGGCTGCGGGCTGCAATTTGCAGCGGGGGGTTCCCAGAAAGCTTGGGCATCCCTGCGCTGCGGATTCCAGCTCCCAGCTGCTTAGCTGTACCTGGCTAGACATAGAAATTGCGCGGAGCCCCACGCATTTTTTTTTTATTATTTCATGAAATTCTGAGATTCTGACTCTGAGACTCTGACTCTGAAATTCATGAAATAATAAAAAAAAAATGCGTGGGGCTCCGCGCAATTTCTATGTCTAGCCAGGTACAGCTAAGCAGCTGGGGGCTGGAATCCGCAGCGCAGGGATGCCCAAGCTTTCTGGGCACCCCCCGCTGCAAATTGCAGCCCGCAGCCGCCCCAGAAGATGGCGCGTTCATTGAAGCGCCATCCTCTGGCGCTGAACCCCGCTCTTCCAGCGGCCCTGGTAGCGGTGGCACGCTGGGTAATAGAGGTTAGGGCCAGCTTTGTATTATCAGCTGACCCTAAGCCCGAAATTTATGGCGGTCACGCCAATATTAGACATGACCGCCATGAATTTCTATTAAATTGTTTTAAAAAAAACACAACACAAGGAAAATTTTTTATTAGAAATAAAAAAAAAAGCCATTAGGGACTCCATCTTTAATTAAAAAAATCCTCTTCCGTCCGACGCAGTCCAAAACGCGATGTCCTCTCTGCTACATCCCCTGTGCATAAATATAGATGTCTATGCACAGGGAATAAGCAGACTGAGAACAATCTCAGCTCTGCTACATCATCTCTGTGCACAGACATTTATGTCTGTACACAGGGAATGAGCAGACTGAGAACAATCTCAGCTCTGCTACATCATCTCTGTGCACAGACATTCATGTCTGTACACAGGGAATGAGCAGACTGAGAACAATCTCAGCACTGCTACATCAGGCAGCAGGCGGGCTCTAGGACCCTGGAGCTGGCAGCCTGTACAGAGGAGACAGGATCTTATCTGTGCGAGTCAGCGATTACTTACAAAGTAAACGAGCAATGCAAATAAATGACAAAACTAGGATTGCTTCAGGCTGAAGCTTCCGAGACACATCTGCGATTTGTAAATCTCACACTACTCGCTATTACTCGCTTCCCCATTCATTAACATTGGACTCGCTAGACTCGCAACGAGTAGCGAGTCCTGGGCTCGGACTCGCTAGAGTCAAGCGATTCCGAGTAATTTAGGATTCGCCCATCACTATTCCCTATACAATAAGACCTATTGTGCTCTGTTTTGTCTCACTTGCAGATATATACCACAGAGTCGTTTTTATTTCTATCTATAGCTCTGTCACGCATGGGTGGGTCAGCCTACATACATGAGAACTAAAGTGGTGAATCACCTATTGTTCAACTCACTTTTAAGCCACAGAGGAGGGAAATAGCTTATTTCCAGAATAGGTGGCATCCTAATACAGGATTTCCAATGGAATAAGACCTTTATGGTTAAGGAGAAATTGGAGGGAGATGTGAGAGCTATTGATGCTGAGAAATGGAATGATATACTAATGGCAATACCTCAACTGTCAACCTGTGAGGCCCAAAGATTTTCTCAATTATATTTGTAACATAGAACCTATATAGAACTCCAAAGGTTTTGTATATAGTGGGGGTCAGAGAAGATGATGCCTGCCCAAAATGTGTGGAAATATCAGCAGACATAATGCATACGTTTTGGGTGTATCGTTATCACAACATTTTAGGTCCAATGTTTGAAATATATAAATAATGGATTCAATAGAGACCTACTGCTGCAACCCCTGACATGTGTATTGGGCTGCAATGAAGAGGGAACAAGTGATGTGAATGAATGAGTGGCGATAAAGGGAGCATTATACCAAGTAAGAAAAGCAATTGCAACGCAATGAATGAGTGACTCTCCTCCAAGATTACAGGAATTCTTGGGTAGGATGTGTTGGCTGATTAAGATGAAGGAAGAATATATAAGAAAAGGAGTGCTTTGCATAAGTTTGACAAAATATGAGCAAATGGAGGATGTATCATGGCAACTACTCTATAGATATACAAAATGGTCTAAATAGGTAGGATTGATCTCGTTGATGGAAGGATCCAGATACTTGGTCAAGTGTTGAATGATGTAAGGTGTATGGCATGCCCTGTGGACGCTATCCGCAATACTATAAAAGAAAACTACATATAATATGACACGGCTGAGTGTCTTGTGAGTATAGATAGGCGTAACCAGGGCTATTAATGTGTTTGGAAACAATGCAGAAAAGTGTTTTTTGCCTTAATTTCCATTACTGACATGAAAACAATGTGTTATAATTCTACTATATTCAAGACAGGTGGGTAGGTTCAGAGAGGTAAAATGGTGGGGTGGAGGGGAGTTGTTGGGGTGTTTCTTTTGTTCTGTTATTAATGGAAAACTGTTTAATAAAAACTATCTGATTAAAAACAAAGCTTGGACAATACTGTACATGGTCTAGCTTTAAAAGTCATTTTACAATATAATCAATCATCAAGTAAAACAGACTGCTTGAAATTCTTAACACTTGCTTCCCTGACCCTCATCTTACCTGTCTTTCCTTTCTTGTCCTTGCTTGGTGACGAGAAACTGTTCTGAAGAGCTTAGCTTTGACATTCAAGCAACCTAGAGTATCTGTGTGATTTCAATGCTATTTGTTATATTGCCACTACTCTAAAGTTGTTCAGTATATAGGTAAAATGATCCATTATTCAAGTGTATATAGAATCAGGCCAAAAGTGTTGGCACCCTTGAACTGTTTCAGAAAATAAAGTATTTCTCACGGAAATTTATTGCAGTTACATTTGTTTTGTTATTCACACGTTTATTTCCATTGTATTAGAACAACAGAAAAAAAAGACAAATCAATTCAAATTAGACATCATTTCACAATAAATCCCCAAAAAGGGCCGGTCAATATTTTTGGCACTTGTATTTGCAAGAAATGAGGCACCAGAGGTACGGGCTGATAACGGGGCTGAATGAACCATGACTCAAGAAGCCAGTGTTGCTCAGTCTGAAAGTCTTAATAATTTTTAACGGAGTAGAGAAAGACGGCACTCACCAGTTTACTTCAGGCATGTACTTTAATGGGTTCTTCAGGGGTTACATTGTGCAGGGCAGAGACAGCAGGGTGGACGACGGCACCGTTCGCACACAGGCGCTTCTACGGGTCTTAATTAAACAAAGGCCTGGGCAGCACGGTGGCACACATAAACCCTGTATTAAAGCCTGTGCCACACATAGCCCCTGTACTACACCAGGAGCCAAGACATCCCCTGTATTTCAGCCTGTGCCATGCATAGCCCCTGTATTACACTAGGAGGCCACATACAGCCCCTCTATTACACTTGCAGCCTGTGTATCCCAGCACAGAGGAGCAAAACTTTGTTAACCCAATCTAATTTGTTTCAGCTAAGGACAGTTAGTTACTATTTCTGGCTACGCCGGCGACTGCAGCTGCTCTTATATATATATATATATATATATATATATATATATACAGTAATATGAAAAAGTTTGAGCACCCCTCTAACCTTACTCTTTTTTTTTTTTGTTTATAATTGTTTTTTTCCAACAGCTATTTCAGTGTGATATATGTAATAACTGATGGACACAGTAATATTTCAGGTTTGAAATGAGGTTTATTTTACTAACCGAAGATGTGAAATATGCATTATTTCAAAAATCAACAACAAACTATGCGACAAATAATCCAGTAGTCAAGTCCTAGCACCCAAGTCCATGCACCCCAATGCGCATATCGGTCACTCCTTCATCAGGGAGCGTCACGGACTTGGATGCTAGGACTTGACTACTGGATTCTCTCCTGTTACCTCCAAGGTAAACCTATTTATGTTGCATGCACACTAACCCTTTATTGACCGCCCCTCTGATACTCTTATGGGGAGTGGGTATTTCATAACACTGTATAATTGCAGTGCTATGAGGCGGTAGGTTACATATTTATCACCTTGGCAGGGAGTTACCTGACACCTCATTAGTGTACCTACTTGTGTTGTATGCACTTTAACCCCACACTGACTGCCCCGTCGTTATACCTATGGGAGAGAGTAGTTCATACTACTATATATATGTAGGGATATTAGGTTGTGGAGGGTAGATTAGATCACCTTGTTTGGTATATTATTTACTTTGGGAGAATCCAGTACCCTATTGGACTGAGCATGTCACTATACCGTGTTCTCCCTTTCTGTATGAATGATCGTGACCATACTTAAGGGAACATATTTTATAAATAGAACTATATGGTGTATTTATTACTTGATATATTTATTACTTGATGTATATATTATTATGAGACCTCTGCCACATTATTGTATAACAGTCCGAATAACCCTGTTACCGTAGTTGTAAAGCACTATTGCACTTTATTCTGCACCTTAATAAAAATGAATTTATTATTATTCCAGAGTTGTGTCGCATAGTTTGTTGTTGATTAAATTGTGGGTATTGCAACCACCGAATATTGATTGTCCGAGTACATTTTTGGAATTATATATTCCAAAAAATGTGTATGAGAGTTGTTTGGAGTTTTCTATTAATTATTTCAAAAATCGACAGGTGCAAAAGTATGGGCACCCTTCTGATTTTCATGATTTGAACATTCCTAACTACTTTTTACTGACTTACTGAAGCACTAAGTTGGTTTGGTAACCTCATTGAGCTTTGTACTTCATAGCCCGGTGGATCCAATCATGAGAAAAGCTATTTCAGGTGTCCACTTGCAAGTTGTTCTCCTAGTTGCATCTTCTCTGAGGAGTGGCATCATGGGCTCCTCAAAATAGCTCTCAAATGAAGGGGGGCGTGTCCAGCTGCTGAAGGCAATGGACGCGTGGTGAGAGAGCTCCGTGACCCAGACCAGATATAACGGCAATACGCGGCGATTCCCAGGCTTGATTAACCCCGCAGAGGACCGCTCTCTCAGCAGCTGCCTCCGGTCATGCCGAGGGCAAATTCCCGTCGGAGAGACACCGACAGTAAGCTCACTAGTTACTTCCCGCCGGACAGCCAGAGACTCACCAAGATGGCGCCTGCGAGGGAAGCTGAGCGCGCATCCAGCCCAGGGATACAGCCACATCGCGGGACTTGTCTCGCTCCCCTCACTCTCCCCGGAGGTCTGCAGAGAGGGACATGGTGAGTGACGCTGACTCGCCGGTCACCAAACGGTACATACGGGACATACTTGGGGACATGAGGGACACTATGATAAGTGAGATGCGGAGCATGAGAGAGGAAATGAGAGCGGAAATGGCGGCCATGGGAGAGAGAACTACCAAACTGGAATCTAAAATGTCGGATTTCGCCTCTGCACATAATAACCTGGCAGACAGCTACGACATGCTGGATAGAGACATGGGGACAGTGCAAGCGAAACTGTGTCACCTGGAGGACGCCCTACGGATTAACAATATTAAACTAAGAGGGGTCCCAGAAACACAGGATACAGAAGATCTACCAGCAGTGGTGACATCATTTCTGTCGGCTGCTCTGCCTGCAGCCCCCCCAGACATCTTGGAAGTAGTCAAAATGTACAGACTTCCGAAGCCAGCCTCACTGCCAAAAGAGGTCCCCAGGGATATCCTGATATCCTTCCTGAGACCAGGA
The DNA here is from genome assembly GCA_033576535.1 of Allobates femoralis. Lineage (NCBI taxonomy): Eukaryota > Metazoa > Chordata > Amphibia > Anura > Aromobatidae > Allobates > Allobates femoralis. The sequence goes on from JARQOC010000007.1 coordinate 185,225,885, forward strand.
ACAAGAGATCTTCTCCTGCGCGCTATGAGGGATAACCCGTCATTGCCATCCCCATTTGATAAGGCTGCTACCTATCCAGACTTGTCCCCAGGAACACTGGCCAAACGACGCGAATTCTCATCCAGCTGTCACACTCTCAGACAAAGAGGGATCCCGTATGCATGGGGGACACCTACAGCTGTTAATTTCCAATATAAGGGTTCCAGACATTCATTTAGCTCACCTACCCTGCTCAGGAAAGCTCTGAAATCTTGGAACTTGTCTCCATCTACCTCAAACTCTCCTCGACCCCCCCGGGACGATCCTCACAACTCTCCTCAACGGAACTGTGACTGATGTCCACTCATACTGGGAAAATAAGAAGCTGGTCTGGAGGGCGAAGTTTCTAGCTTGGCTAAGCCATGTCCAATGCCCTGTTCTTTCCTCTGGATAGTAAAAGGGGACTCCTCTAACTGACACACTTCCTCCGAGACTCGGAGTTCCAGGAGTCTTTTCAGATAGGAGGAAAAGGGCTTGGTGGATTTATTAATCCCCCCCCAAGGCTTCAGACATTGGTCTGGCCTGAGTTCTGTTTACATTTGTGTTGTGTCTGTTACATGTGTGTTTCCCAGATTTCTAATTGATTCATAATTGTTTGTATTAGCTGATTTGATCCCCACATTTGCTACCTTTCCCGTATCCAACCTAAACCCTCACTCTCCTTTTCTCTTCTACTTATCTATTACCCTTCTCTCTTAATCTCTTTTCCCCCTCTCTGTATTCCTTCCCTTTGTTTCTGGCCTCTTAGGCCTTCTCTCAAATCTCAGACCCGGTGACTACTACTCCTCTGTTGTCCGCGTCTAACATGTCAGGTCCCGCTTCCACCCTGCAGATGGTGACGCTGAATGTAAAAGGTCTAAACTCCCCGCACAAGAGATCCTTCTTATGGAGGGAGGCAAAGAGGTTGGGGGCGGACATACTCTGCATCCAAGCAACGCATTTACTGAAGGAGGACAATCATAGGGTAAGACACTCCTCTTATCCGCATATATTTTTTGCTAACAACATTGTCAAAAAGGCGGGGTTTGCGTCATGGTCAGTGGCAAAATTCAATTTCAGATGGGGTCCCTGGAAGCTGACCCCCAGGGACGATACCTAATTCTTGATTGTCACATTGCGGGGGGAAAATACACCATTGTAACCCTCTACGCCCCAAACTTCGGCCAGAAAAAGTTTCTTACAGCCCTGTTTAAAAAACTGATGAGGCGTGACACCGGCTCTCTGATTATATGCGGTGACTTTAATCAAGTCATGGAGGCGAGGTTGGACTCTTCTGCGAGGTCGGGTAGACGGAGTGGAGACATAGCAGCACTATGTAGGGAGTTCAGACTTCATGATGTGTGGCGCTACATGAATGTGGAGGAGAGGGATTACACCTTCTTCTCTAACAGTCATAGATCTTACTCCAGGATCGATTTTTTCCTGGTGGGGGACACCGCACTTGCCAGGTGTGATGCGGCTAAAATAGGTTTGATCTCATGGTCTGATCATGCCCCTGTTACCCTGAGCATCAAACTGGAATATTCACGTGGTGTTTCACGTTTGTGGAGAATGAATGTTGCTCTACTGTCTGACCAAAAGGCCCTAGACTCCCTTAACGGCAATATAGACGAATTCTTTCGATTTAACGATAATGGGGAGGTGTCAGATGGAACCCTGTGGAGCTCGCATAAAGCAGTCCTCAGGGGCCTTCTCATACAAAGAGCTTCCCAACAAAAGAGAATGAGAGAGAAATTTTGGAGGGAATGGTCTGAACAAATTACTAAATTGGAAAGTGCTAACAAAATTAAACCTTCACACGCGGTCTCCTCCCAAATACTAGAACTCCGCATGAAACTCAGAGCCCAATTACTTTTCTCCCATGAACTTAATATGAGGAAACTTAATACACAATTTTACTCCTCAGGTGACAGGGCTGGGAAACTTCTGGCCAAAAGACTCAAAAAACGCACGCTACAATCTATGGTGTCCTCCATGACCTCGACGGAAGGCAAGCAGATTAGGGACCCAACTAAGATTTTAAAAACCATGGCAGACTTCTATGCTAAACTGTATAACTTGGCCGACGACCCCCAGACCCAACAACCCACCATACAATCTATAAAACAATACTTATCTAGAATTGACCTACCAGTAATTCCCCCTGATGTCCTTGTGGAGCTTAACGAGCCTATTACACTCCTAGAAGTATCCACCACCATCCAGGGCCTCAAGCTGAATTCAGCTCCGGGCCCGGATGGATTCTCCAATGAATACTATAAATCGTTCTCTACAAGCCTGGCGCCCTACCTACTCCGCCTCTTTCACCATTGGCAATCTGAGGGAACGCTCCCGGTCGAAGCTTTGGAGGCCACAATTGTCACCATCCAGAAGCCGGGGAAACCCCCAGACCAACCGGGCAGTTATCGTCCCATCTCACTGTTGAACGCGGATACAAAGATATTCGCCAAAATTCTGGCCTCTCGCCTAACGAAAGTGATGCCGCGGTTGATAGGGGCGGACCAGGTGGGGTTTGTTATGGGTCGCCAGGCTAGAGACGGCACCAGGCGTATGTTGGACCTGATTGAGGTGGTGGAGGCAAGGGGGTCCCCCGGTGTATTCCTGTCATTGGACGCTGAAAAGGCCTTTGATAGAGTACACTGGGGATACCTACGGGGGACCCTTGAGAGATTTGGCTTCTCTGGACCGATCTTGAAGGCGATCCTAAGTCTCTATACCAACCCGACGGCTCGGATCTCCATGTCGGGTTATTTATCCCAACCTATTACCATCACCAATGGGACGAGACAGGGCTGTCCCCTGTCCCCCCTAATTTTTGCCCTCGTGATGGAACCTCTTGCCGCCTCGATCAGGTCCAACACGCAAGTCTCAGGTATACAAATACGAAATACACGACACGTCGTCGGGTTGTATGCCGACGACGTTATTATTTCATGTACGGACCCTATCAAATCTATCCCAGTAGTAGTGAAGGAGCTAAAACTTTTCTCAGATGTGTCTTATTACAAGCTGAATCTGGGAAAATCTATGGCGCTCCCGATCAACCTAACAGAGGTCGAGTTGGAAGATCTGAAGTCAAAAGTCTCATGCTCATGGGCTCCAAAAGGCATTCCCTATCTAGGCGTTACGTTGTGTGCCTCCCAAAACATTGCTCGCGTTAACATTAAAGCCTTAATAGACTCTCTGAAGGGAGCTCTAGACTCTGGCCCATTTCCCCCGCTATCATGGATGGCTCGCATCCAGGCCTTTAAAATGATGTGGTTACCCAAATCTTGTACCTATTTCGTTGCCTACCAGTCTCCTTCCCAACTGTCTTACTTTCTCAGCTTCAGAGGCTGGTAAACAAATTCATCTGGGCAAAAGGGAGACCGAGAATCTCGAGGGATACGATGTATCAGCGACTTAGGGGCAGGGGCATGGGAGTCCCAGACATCACAGCATACTTACGAGCCACAATCCTTGAGGCTTCTAGAGAACTAGTGAGACGACAGTCGGACGTGGGATGGGTCCAAATTGAGTCGGAGATTCTCCCTGGGGTGGTGCCTGGGGACCTCCTGGCGGGATCAGCCCTTGGTAAAGTGAGAGTGGGACATCCACTGCTTACCATCCGCTCCTTGAACTCAGTGTGGAGCCGCCTGCCAGCTAGCTGGACCAGGTTTCCCCCGGAGAGGATCCCGCTGGGCGCGCTCCAGATACACATTCCTACCTTGAATGTATCAACATGGAAGCTCCTGAAGATTGAGACTCTTGGAGACTTCCTAAAAGATGGTAAAATTCTCACCTTTCAGCAGTTTTGTGACAAAAGTTCGGATCTGGCCAGGACGTTCCTACAGTACTCCCAGGTTCGTCATTTTCTCGGCTCACTAAAATATTTACATGAAGGTTCCCCCCCTACGCTCCCTCCACTTCAACGTTACTTCTTTTCTGGGGGTCGGCTCCGCAGAGGGATCTCCATCATTTACGAAAACCTAATTTCTTACACTGTACCAGAGAAATTGCCCTCAATGACTAGGTGGGAGGGAGACCTGGGTTTCACTGTGGACGTGGAGGAGTGGGAGAGTGCGACCAACTGTGTAATTCAAACAACGAAATGTATTAACCACTTAGAGTCCCTTAAAAAGATCCACTTGCGCTGGTATACCACCCCATCCAGGCTAGCCAAATTTGGATCAGGAAGCTCCCCGTTGTGCTGGAGACAGTGTGGACTAAAGGGTGACTTGGCCCACATGTGGTGGAAGTGTCCCAAGATATCTCAATTCTGGACGCTTGTGGCTGGCCTGGTGAGCTCGGTCACTGAGACCAATATTCCTTTGACACCTCAACTAGCAATCCTGCACATAGGTGCAGAAACCTTCCCTCCTGTCCTCCGACATGTAATAACGTACATTTTAATAGCAGCAAGACTGTGTATTGCAGCAGCTTGGAGGAGTGTGTCCCCCCCGTCTCTGGGAGAGGTCATCAAAAAACTGAATTTAATTTACAGCAATGAATACCACCTAGCACTAAACGCACCACGGCGTAGGTACATCACGGAGGCATGGGAGATGTGGGCAACTTACCCGGCGGCTTTACAACCGCCGTGACTCAATTAGCCTCAACAAGGGATGACACATGTAGCTACCTTTGATCCAAACTAGATACCGGTAGTCAGTTTACTTACTCTCTTTATCTTTCTCTATCCCTCTTTCCTCTTCTACCCCCGCTTTTTCTTCTCCCCCCCCCCCTCCCTTTTTCCCTCCTTTGTGTTATTTGTAAAATTGTTTGATTTATGTTAACCTTGGACACGGGACAATCTACTCAGAATGCTTCTTTATGTTCTTGTTACTTGCATATTGTTTTCATTCAAATAAAAATTTATTGAAATTAAAATAGCTCTCAAATGATCTGAAAAAAAAGATTGTTCAACATAGTTGTTCAGGGGAAGGATACAAAAAGTTGTCTCAGAGATTTAACCTGTCCGTTTCCACTGTGAGGAACATAGTAAGGAAATAGAAGAACACAGGGACAGTTCTTGGAAAGGCCAGAAGTGGCAGGCCAACAAAAATATCAGAAAGGCAGAGATGAAGAATGGTGAGAACAGTCAAGAACAATCGACAGATCACCTCCAAAGACCTGCAGCATCCATCCAAAGCTGCAATACAAGTTTTGAGGTCACTGGAAACCAATTTCTTCTTTTTAAAATCCTTCATTTAATTCAGATGAAAAGCATGAGAACAGGGTGGAACAACGCTGGACGCGTTTTGAGTAGAGATGAGCGGTGTTCGATTCGAAATGTTTGCCAATATCAAATTTAAGCTGTTTTGGGTGATGTTCGAGTCATTCAACGAATGCGAACAATTAGCTTCAAACTTGGCAGTTTAAGGTTGTGTTCGATAATGGTTCGAAAATGCGGCAGATCCGGACAAAAAAACGCATATGCTGCATTTTCTGCCTAATGAATGAGTTGTGCGGGGCACTTCACTTCCGTAATGTATATACAAACATTGCAGAAGTGAAATTAAGTAAAAAAAAGGGTTAAATATAAAAAAATCTCTATGCTCACTTGTCCGGCAATCCACCGATACAAGGCACAAAGTAGGTTTGGTTATCATGTAAAGGTTCCTATTGTTGTGCTGGCAAGAAATGCAATCTCTGCCGACATATTGTGATCACTGACCAGTTCTGTAATGTTACAACTGGCAAGAGATTTCACATTCGATCGTACATCAATTGTAATACATCCCATTTAGTGTATCTTGCCAGCTGTAGCATTTGCAGACTGGATTATGTGGGATGTACGAGCTGTCCGTTAAAAAAGAGAATATCAGAACGTGTAACGGTGGCGAATCCGAATTCTAACAGTTACAGAACCAGAATGTCCGGACTATCAAAACATTTTAGAGATGTATATTTTGGTGACCTAAAATCTGTGTCGTTAAAAGGCAATGGAACGAGTCTTCCGACCCTACAGTGGTGGGGATTTGGAGAAATTGCTGCACAATCACGGATTGCATTGGATCCTACAACTTGACACCTGTAGTCCACAGGGATTAAGCTATAGAAATTATTTGCCCTATTTTTATTAGTTTTTGTTATTTTTCATTACTAATGAAATATAAAAAGAGAATACATCTCTTGCTCCCCCTTTAGTAGATATAAAATCCATATAACGAACAAGAATTATTAAAGGTATATGCATACCTATGCTTTATTTGGGACATTTCACTTTTTTACATTATGAAATGAAAAAGAAAGACTGGATGTTAATATCAATCTATATGCACTGTGGCTTCATACATAGTGAATTTTATCATGCGTGTACATACAGAAAGGTATATTTATACATTTCTTGTTGGCATCGAGTCTACAATTTCTGCTATATAAGAAGCTCACTGTTATTCTGGAGGGGTTCTTTATAAATTGTCTCAATGTATAGGAATTAATTTTTTCAATTTTTCATTTATCTATATTGTTTGTATACATGTATCCATGTTCCTATGTACTTTACTCCACCTTTTTGGTCTATGTGGCATTTTGTGGCTTAAAACGATCCAATATCATTACTATATGGAATTCAGATGTGCACTGTGGGTGGGGTTTTATATTTATATTGTGACGTGATGTTTTTATATTTTGTGCTGAGGACTAAAAGGTTACCCCTTGAAACTAAAGATGAGCCACCACCCTAGTGTTCGAATTCGATTTGTTGAATTGGGGGTGTGTTTGTCAAATGTTCGTCAAACACTATCGAACACCATTGAAAACTAATGAATGAGCTGTGCGGGGCACTTTCACAGTTACAGCGGTAACTGCGGTCATGTGACCCGATGACGCTGCCGGGTTGTGACATCATGTGATGTTTTTATATTTTGTGCTGAGGACTAAGCGGTTACCCCTCCAAACGCGTCCAGTGTTGTTCCACCCTGTTCTCATGCTTTTCATCTGAATTAAATAAAGGTTTTTAAAAAGAAGAAATTGGTTTCCGGTGACCTCAAAACTCGTATTACATGGTTAGAAAAAGTTTGTAGCACATAAGTTTTCCAAATAACATTATTTGTTTGCATTCATACAGTGATGGGCAGATTCAATGTAAAAGAGATTCCTAATTCGGGCCTTATTATTATACCCTGTCCGAGAACAATTTGATAAGTGTACAATTTTAGACAATGTCTCATTTTGTTGCTTGCATTACTGTGTGATTGCCTGACCCACGTGGTTCTCAGATTATGCTTACCATCGACAACTCTCATTAAAATGGCCACAGTTCACTAGTTTTGGTAACTTTAAACGAACTTGGAATGAATTATTATACAACAAAAATGCTGCTGTCAAGCAGAACAAAAGACAAGCAAAAAAGAGCTTTGGCTTAATGAGGCTAAGTGAGTGTCTACCCAGCATCACAGTTACTTGACTGCTTTTGAGCACAGATCTCTTTCTCCACAGGCCAAAACCTTTTGACTATTATTTTGTGTTTATTCACCTTGAGGCTAATATACATTTTAATATGCTACTCATAGAGCCACAAAAATCAACCATTAGGTTGGAACATTAGCGGTTCCTGAAAAATTAATGACAGTTGAACATGGGCATACGTCTAGTTTTTCATATTTAATTATAGCTCACTGTAGTACATTTAGTTGGGATAAATTGTGCAATTATTAGGAGTGTTTTTATTTTTTTAATCTTTCCTCATTAATTATGCACATCTTGTTTCCATCATGTAATAGTAGCAAACTTGTACACCATTATTCTCTCCTGTGCTTTCATCTAACAACTCTTTGCATATTCATCTTTCTGAATTTTGCATCTAGAAAAAAAAATGAATAGTGATTTTACCTTACTTCACTTAAATTAAGGAAAAAATAATTCCAATCATTTTGAATATACAAATTAAAAAAATATTAAAAAAGAAAAAATAATAATATTGCTTCTTTCAAATGGCACCCAGAGAAGCAGTGATATTGTTTCAACTTTGTCGGTCTTAATGAAAAATGTTCAAAAAAAGGCCAAGAAAGTAAAAAATCTTCTGGGGTATGTAAACTTTTGAGCACAACTGTAAACTATTCTTCTGGCACCCCCAAAAAAAATCAGTCATCATATACACAGCACAGACAAATTTATTTGAACGGGTGATTTTGACCTGCAAAACGTATCACAATTGGATATGTCTCTGTGCTGGCTTGCTTTGTTTTTATTTTTGCAGACAAAAGAATATGGAAACAGCAAGATACACTATAAGGGCTCATGCAGTTGACTATTTTTTGAGTCCGAGTGCGATCAGTCAACACATCTGTTCGCACTAGGACCACTGTGATAAAATGAGGCAGTGCACATGTCCAATCTTTTCTGGGACCAAATGGCATGGGAAAATAAAAAACAGCTTGTACAATTTACCTCCGTCAATTGGATCAAAATCAGCCATGGATCGGGTCTTTGGGTCTATGCGTCTGTGAAAAAAATTGGACCACACTTGGATAACATCCAAGAGCAGTCCAATTTTCACAGACTGACAGAATGGAGAATTTTTTTAATTCTTTACCAAATCCAAGTAAAATGAATCTCACTCTGATCATACTCTGATCAAAGTTTGACTAGTTTAAAGAGGACCTGTCACCCCTCTCTGCTGCATGGCAAACTAACTTCAGCACTGAATGCAGCATGTCTGCTGCATTCCTGGAAGGGCTCCCCCATGTCTCTAGCCCCCCTGTAACATTTAAAAAATACATTATAAAACTTACAAATAAGTAGTCTAATGGGTGGGATCTTATTAAGAGGTCTTCACTACTGGCACAGTCCCCCAGCCTCCTCCTTGTGTATTCCACCCTCTTCTATGTCTCTGCGCCACCTCCTGTTCTGCTGGCTCTGCCCTCCTCCTCTCCTGCTCTCTGTCACTCAACCTGCCTCACAGAGCTTGGTCAGAGTGGCTGCAAAGCATTTGGCCTGACGTCAGTGCCAGATTCCCACCCTGCTCTCTGAATAAAGCATAAACAGGGCGGGAATATGGTGCTGACGTCAGGCCAAATGCTTTGCAGCCGCTCTGAACAAGCTCTGTGCGTCAGGTTGAGTGACAGTGCTGATTGGATCATGGATTTGATTGGTCCTTTTAGGCTCACATGTCAGCTGATCAGATCAGTTGACTAGTGATGAGCAAATTTATCTCAAACATGTTCGCCAATTTTAAATTCAGCAAGAACTCAACCAATTCTATTCATCACCTCAAATTCGACTGTTATGCAGAAAAGTCAAGAAATTCGAAGAATGTTCGGTAATGCTTCAGATGTGTGTGTAGCTTTTGTGCAAATGCACTAATGCTTATCCTACACACACAGACAGTCACACACAAATCATCTTACCATGTCTCCGCTGCTTACTTGCGCTGGCCCATCTTCCCGCGCCCTCTATCTTCCACATCTGAGCTGGAGGGGAGTGACAAACACGGTCCGCTGATCTGATCACCATAGCAATCACCTCACGTTACCAGATAGTGTCAGCTGATCTGGTCCCTTGACGTGATTACTATGGTGACCAGATCAGCTACCCGCACGTCAATCACTGCCAGCTCTGCTCCAGGTGTGTAGTGATTCACTGATGTCACCTGAGGTCACCGTTCAGGTAATATTGGTGGCCGCTAATCATAGCAGGTACCATTTATACCTGAACAGTGAACTCAGGTGAGCTCAGTGAGTCACCGCTTATGGACCGAGCTTGCAGATTATTCATTCAGTGACTCCAGGCTTTGGTGACAAAATGCTGTATACGTCACCATAGCCTCCAATGAACAAGATGTCGCAGAGTATCGCGGAGGGGTGTGAGGGAGTAATGAAGATGGAGTCACTAATGGTCTCTGTGTTTTTATTTTGAATAAAATGATTTTTCTCTGTGTTGTGCCTTTTTTAACCATTTATTTGAGATTCTTAATGGCTGGGTCTAAGTTGGCCTGACATTAAGAATCTCAGGGCTTAATACCAGCCGAAAATACTGGTAAAGTGCCTGGAAATTATGCTTCTAATGAGTGCGCTAATTTCAGGGGGGGGCAGCTGCAGGCTGCTTTTTTTTAGCATGGGGGGGCCCTAAAACTATGGGCCCTTACCCTGCTGAGAATACCAGTCCTCAGCTGCCTAGTTTTATCTTGACTAGCAATTGTAAATAGGGTGAAGCCCACACATTTTTTTGCCAGCCAAGTTAGAGTTAGGAAGCTGAGGGTGGCAGCTTGCAGCTGTCCACTTTCACTTGGCTGGACTGGTAAATACTACGAAACCCCATGCACTTTTTAAAAATTATTTATTTATTTATTTAACACACTGTGATGGCAAGTTGGTTGCCATACACTAATGCATCCGCTATGATTGGCGGCCACCAAATGTTACCTGAACGGTGACCTCAGGTGACCTCAGAGAGTCACCACACACCTGGAGCAGAGCTGGCGGTGATTTATGTGCAAGGCAGCTGATCTGGTCACCATAGTAATAAAGTCAGAAGGTCAGATCAGGTGACACTATCTGGTCATGTGATGTGATTGCTATGGTGATAAGGTCAGCTGACCGCGTACATCACTCACCAGCAGCGCAGATGCAGAAGTGAGAGAGACACCGGAAGATGGACTGGAGTAAACAAGCAGTGGAGACATGGTATGATGGTCTGTGTGTGTTTGTCTGTATTTGGCAGATTTCTGACACCTTCGAAGGTGTTTTTTATGCCTTGAAAGTTTCCTGCCATTGTTTTCAAACTTGTTCAGAAAATTCAGCGAATGTTCATCAAATTATTTGATGAACACTCCACCTTTGGTGCACAAATTTTAATTCGAACACTGTTGTTTTAGCTCGTCTCTACAGTTGATGTGCAGGGAATGGTGTGAGTTCATCATGTGAGCTTGCATCAAATGGACGGGAGAAACTAATGGTGTACGCATATGCCCTTGGTTGTGATGGGGTTAAAATATAAAAGCAAAATATATTCAATGCAAAAATAAAAGTCAGTAAGGACAGTCATACTAATATATAGTAAAATCAACCAACAAGCACATAACTAAAAACTAGTAGAATGAATAGGACTGTAAAGGTGCACCAAACTGTGCCTGAGGTGGAGGCACCCTATCTACCTATCTATCACCCTAGAGGTATGATGCCCAATTCCTTGCTGGCTTCCCTTAGTAACTGCCCTTATGCTAACATTAAACAACCTTGCAGTGCACACAAAAAAGTGAAAATAAAGTCCACTGTTTGAGATCACTCAGTATGGAGAACACTTATCTCTTCAATGAATAGAAATAAAATTGAATCATGGAGTTGATCCTCTACTGATATTTTAAATATTTCATCAAAATTAGGTATCTTTTCTGATTAATCAATAACCCTTCATACCTATAAGTATTGATATCTTTCTTTAGCAATGCAAAGTTTGTTGCAATAATACTGATCAAGCAGTAACATTGCTCTGAAATTTACCGGTCTGTAAACTTTGAATAATGGGAATGCATACTTTCATAAAATAGCATGAAGCTACCTATTGGTTATTGAGAGAGGCTTGACTTTCCCTGTAGATGCTTCTGAATTGCTGTACTTTTTTACTATGTACATGGATATGAAATACTTTTTGGGCTCACACATATGACCATATTTTCAGACCAATTATTTGTTTAAAAGAAAAGGATCGCCCTTGGGCCAATGTTATTTAATTGGGCAATGTAGATTACCAATTTTTTTCACTTTCTGATTCATCACGTAGAAAAAATATCACAGCATGCTCGATTTTCCTCCGAGAATTCAAGTCCATAGGTCTGTGAAAAAAATGGCCTGCTCTGGGATTACATATCTGAGGAGCGTTTGATTTTTATGGATTGACGGAATGGAGAAGGTGGGGAGCCCTTTTTTCTCTCCATGGCCGTGAAAATCTGATGCCACTCTGATCAGACTGACCAGAATAAGCAGATCGCTTTTCTTGGATGTGAAGTATACAGTTATGTGAGCCTAACATTAATATCAGGAATATGTTTGGGAATATAACTTGTATGCTTGTAAATGTCCAGGTGAGCATGAAATAACTTGTTGGTAATTTATGAAATCTCCAGATTTGTATGCAGCTCTTGCACACTTCACTGCTTCCATATCTATGTGTTTATACAGGCAAACTTCAGCTGAGAACATTAGTTAGAGGAAAGGTGATGAAGTGGAAAGGGCAGAGATCAGGATGAAATGATATAGTGTATAGTGAGCATGCAGCCTAGTAGAACTTGCGTCTTATTCCCCAGGGATATTTTTTGATTTCTGTTTTTTTTTCAGTTCCTAACTCGTAAACATGTTTCTTCCTACAACACGCAATATTCATTCGAGGTTACAAGTGCAAAGAATTTTGTTGCTTAATGCATCATCAGAGGCAATTTGTAGGTTATTTTGCCTGTCAGGAATGTAGATTTATAAGTAAATAGGAAAAATCTTAATTCAAATCCAGGCAGTGCATTGAAACATAGAGAGCTGCTAAAGAAAATTTTTTTGATAAAAAATGAAAATTTATTTTTTTTATATTAGGAAAGAACATTTTTCATAAATAGGCCAGTGTCACATGAGCATTGATTCTCTGATCTGAGAGAATTGGTCGATTATACTATTGACACTCTGATCCAAGTTTGATCTAAAAGTCAGAATAGTGTGATCCAAATTGTCCATCTAGGCATGGACAAAACTCAAGAGCAGGTCATTTAGCCTGGGTGCCACTGCAAGATCTTAAATTATTGTTGGTCCTGTCCCACATACCTGCTAACCAATCCAATGTCTCCATTCTGCAATGCCCTAGTGTCATTACTCATCATAGAGGTGCAGTTTGAGTGAATTCCCATGGAATTGGAGAGTTTACTCATTAAGTCAGTATATATTCGTTGTCTGCGATTATGTGATGTGGTACCCAGAAGCAGTTCTCTTAAGAAACTCATCTGCGGGAAGTATAGCCCATGAGTTGGTCCACATCTTTGCCTGCACAGGTGTCACCCACTTAGATCGCGCTGACTTTGCTGGATGCTGCTTTGTGTGTTGTGTCTGCATTTATTCAAGAGCTGCATGAGGTATGGATGTGAAGGTCTTGGTCCTGACTTACCTCCTGTAATATACTTCAGATCTGCACCCACTATTATGCTCAGCTGCTTATTGAGAGGTTGATGTGAGGCTTGGGTGTTACTTACCTGGAATCCCCCTCAGACGCCACTTATAGAGTTATTTACTCTTTGTCTTTGTGCTGTGCTGATGCTTTGTTGCTGTGCTTAAGTCAATGCATTGGAAGTAGCTGTGATTCCAGATCCGTGGGTGGAAATAGGGGCCCTCAGCCTAGGGCTAATCAGGAGCTCAGGAAAACAGGGTGGAGACTCTGACCTCCTCACCATCAGAGGTACCTCCGGGAGCAGGGCAAGCCAGGGACCCCCAGTGTAAGGGTCAGATTAGCTCCCCCTGAATCTCCTCACTACTCTATTAACTGATTCCCTCACCTCCTAAGTGTGACAACAGGACCACCAAAAGAGATACTGACAAACCAAGGGACACCCTTTATGAGCAAGGTAATGAGGGAGCTGTGTAAGGTTCTCCAGATTACCAATTGAACTCATCGGTTTACCACCCACAGACAGCCTTGTGGAGAGATATGACTAAAACATTAAAAGAGTATACTTAAGAAGGTCATAGAAATGTATGATCGAATTTGGGACTGTATGCACTCATATCTACTGTTTCTGTCCAAGAGGTTCCATAAACCTCTACTTGCTTCTCTCTGTTTGAACTCCCATACGGCCAACATCCACATGGTCTCCTAGGTACTGAGAGGCCAAAGTTACACCCCAGCAGAGAATCATCAAGCACGTCGCCCAGATATAGAAGACAATTTAAGGTAATACCCATTGCAAAGGAGCAACTTCTCAAGGGGCAAGAGGTTCAAGCAAGGGTCTACTATCAGTCATCCATGGTGAGGAAATTCAGCCCTGGGGACTGAGTGCTTGTGCTAATTCCTGCAGTTGAGAACAGGTTTCAAGACAAATGGCAGCGCCCCTTTGGGGTGGTAGAAAAACTTGGAGAGGTGAACTACAAGGTTTTTCAACCTGGAAAATGAAAGCTATACCAAGTCTACGACAAATTCTTTTCAAACCATGGCAATACAGGATGCCCATTAAAACTTCATTTTGATGGCTACACCATCAGCTGGCATTGAAGATGTCACGGTGGCGGAATCACTGTTGAATGCCCAATAATAGCAGTGGTGAAAATCGCTTCAACAGCACAGGGACCTGTTCTTTGAATTGCCTTGTGTACCTAGATTATAGGAACCCCAATGTGCTAGTGAACTTGAAACCGGACTCCTGACTCTCAGTTGGAGGTGATCTCCAAGGAGGTGAAGTGAATGCTGAATCTAGGAGTCATTGATGAATCCAAGAGTGGCTGGTGCAGCTCAATTGTCATTGTACCTAGACTAAATGGAGAATGGAGATTCTGTACTGATTATTGAAAGCTGAACAAGCTCTCAAACTTCTATGCATATTGATTGCCTTGTGTTGAAGATCTAATTGAGAGGCTTGGCCCTAACAAAGGGATATTGGCAACAAATCCCCATGTAATAAGAAGACAAGAAGAAGACAGCTTTCTCTACAGCTGATGGATGCTTACAATACACCAGGATGCTTTTTGCACTGTAGGGAGCTTTGGCCATCTTTCAAAGGGCCATGGGCTGGATCTTGTACCCCATAAAAATTACACAGCAGCATACCTGGATGACAGTGAAATCTTCAGCCTGGATTGGGGAAGTTATCTGGGAAAGGTGCAAGCAGGGTTTGATGCTCAGAGGAAAGTGGAGTTTACTATAAACTCAAATAAGTGTTCCATGGGCAAAGAAGATGCAAAGTATCTTGATTATGTTGTAGATACAGGCAAAATCAAGCTCCAGATCAACAAAGTGAATACAATCCAGAATTGTTCAAGACCACTCTCAAAGAAGTAGGTTAGGGCCTTTCTCGGAGTTGTGGGGTACTACAGAAGATTCATCTCAAACTTTGTCATGTTGGATGCACCTCTGATTAACCTTCTTAAGGGGACAACATTGGCTATGGCTAAGTGCATTTCAGAGGCAGAGAGGACAGTTCAAGAACTAAAGGTAGCTCTGTGTAAACAGCCAGTCCTGGTGGCACCCAACTTTAAGAAAGATTTTTTAGTCCAGACTTAGAAGTTGGATTAGGAGCATTCCTGTCACAGTAAATAAAAGGAGAACATGCCATTCTTTACTTGAGTAGGAAACTATCGATCTCTGAGAAAACTTGTTTCATCATGGAAAGGAATGCTTGGCCATAAAATGGTCAGTTGACACATTGTGATACTACCTTTTATCACGAAACTTTAAACTAGTTTCAAATCATGTCTCTGAAGAAAATTATGATAGAAAAAATAGGAACAGGGCTAAAAAAATTATAAATGATGCAAAGCCCTCAAAACCAAAGTCCAATAAAACAGTTACCGTATATACTCGTGTATAAGCCGACCCGTGTATAAGCCGACCCCCCTACTTTTGCCCCAAAAATCTGGAAAAACCTATTGACTCGTGTATAAGCCGAGGGTGGACCCCAGCACAGGTATACAGACCCCAGCAGTGTGGTACACAGGCCTCCCCAGTGGTAGTATACAGCAGCCCCAGTGGTAGTATACAGATTCCCCATCAGCACCAGTGGTAGTATACAGATTCCCCAGCAGCCCCAGTGGTAGTATACAGGAGCCCCAGCAGCCCCAGTGGTAGTATACAGGAGCCCCAGCAGCCCCAGTGGTAGTATACAGGAGCCCCAGCAGCCCCAGTGGTAGTATACAGGAGCCCCAGCAGCCCCAGTGGTAGTATACAGGAGCCCCAGTGGTAGTATACAGATTCCCCAGCAGCCCCAGTGGTAGTATACAGATTCCCCAGCAGCCCCAGTGGTAGTATACAGGAGCCCCAGCAGCCCCAGTGGTAGTATACAGGAGCCCCAGCAGCCCCAGTGGTAGTATACAGGAGCCCCAGCAGCCCCAGTGGTAGTATACAGGAGCCCCAGTGGTAGTATACAGATTCCCCAGCAGCCCCAGTGGTAGTATACAGGAGCCCCAGCAGCCCCAGTGGTAGTATACAGGAGCCCCAGCAGCCCCAGTGGTAGTATACAGCAGCCCCAGTGGTATACAGCAGGCCCCCAGGGGTACATATAGCAGCCCCCAGGGGGTACCCAGCAGCCCCCTGGGGGTACCCAGCAGCCCCCTGGGGGTACCAACAGCCCCCTGGGGGTACCAACAGCCCCCTGGGGGTACCAACAGCCCCCTGGGGGTACCAACAGCCCCCAGGGGGTACCAACAGCCCCCTGGGGGTACCAACAGCCACCAGGGGGTACCAGCAGCCCCCAGGGGGTACCAACAGCCCCCTGGGGGTACCAACAGCCCCCAGGGGGTACCAACAGCCCCCTGGGGGTACCAATAGCCCCCAGGGGGTACCAACAGCCCCCAGGGGGTAACAACAGCCCCCTGGGGGTACCAACAGCCCCCTGGGGGTACCAACAGCCCCCAGGGGGTACCAACAGCCCCTGGGGGTACCAATAGCCCCCAGGGGGTACCAACAGCCCCCAGGGGGTAACAACAGCCCCCTGGGGGTACCAACAGCCCCCTGGGGGTCCCCAGCAGGTACCCCAGCAGCCCCCAGGGGGTACCAACAGCCCCCTGGGGGTACCAACAGCCCCCAGGGGGTACCAACAGCCCCCAGGGGGTCCCCAGCAGGTGCCCCAGCAGCCCCCAGGGGGTACCCAGCAGCCCCCTGGGGGTCCCCAGCAGCCCCTGGGGGTACACAGCGGCCCTCGCCCCCCCTTGCAAGGGCCCCCCCCCCGCTTCTCTTACCATTCCGGACTTCTGATCCGCGCCGCTCCTCGCTCCTCCGCGCTGCTCCGTCCGTCTTCTACATCCGGGATCCCCGGCCGCGCGATGACGTCACATGCCTGCGACGGCCGGAGATCCGAGATGTAGAAGACGGACGGAGCAGCGAGGAGGAGCGAGGAGCGGCGCGGATCAGAAGTCCGGAATGGTAATATAACCATCGGGGGGGGGGCCCTTGCAAGGGGGGACAGGTGCCAGCACTTGGGGGGGGATTTAATTAGTTATGCACTGCTTTCCCCTGCCGGTGATAGCCAGGGGAAAGCAGTGCATATTTAATGAGCGGCCCCACGCGACGGGGCCGCTCATACAGCAGCCTCCCCCCCCCGCCTCCTGAAGCCTCCACAGCCCCCGGACACAGCCCCGGACACAGCCCCCCCCGTATTGACTCGTGTATAAGCCGAGGGGGAGACTTTTCAGCCCAAATTTTGGGCTGAAAAACTCGGCTTATACACGAGTATATACGGTATATAAAAGAAAAAAAAGGCAGCACTTCAAAAATTAGAGCTACAAAAAGTGGACCTTTATTCCATGGTGTAGCAGCAGCAACATTTCGGCTGTTCCTTCAGCCTTTTTCAAGCCGTTAACAAGTTCATCAATGAGGTATATTTAAACAGATTCAATCAATTAATAATAAACATAATTACAGTGAATATTATGGTGTACAATAAACTGAGATATTATTGACATATAGTGCATTGTGTCATTAAATAATACAATGAATAATCATAGTGTTAAAATAGAAATTAATTCTTAAAATAAGGTTTAAAAAGTGGATCTTTATTACATGGTGTAGCAGCAGCAACGTTTCGGCTGTTCCTTATGCGCAATCACAAATGTTTATGAAGTACAAAATATAAATATATAAATATATATATAAATCCAAAAGGATGAACAAACAATATAGCCATACAACTGGTAGCCATAACAGGTAATTTATATAATTCATGAGGCTAAGAGCGGCATAACTCTCTCAAGGGAATACACCCTACCTAACAATGGAGGAGCCTCTAAAGACTTCCTCAATGAACACTCGGGAGATTTGAGCTACCTACAGGTCAGTTGCACTGGAGCATGCTCCCATACCAGAGTGAGGGGGAGATTTCTTAAAGGTATTACACTGTAAGGAAGCCCAATGGATTCTGAAATTGGGAACGAAAATACCCACTGGCATGAATGTGTGAACAGATCCTATGTATTTATATTGAGAACATTAAACCTCAGGAGCATATGTTGTTTTAAATGTTATTCCCACATTATGTCAAATTCCTAAAAAGCATAGTTAAATATCAGCATAATGTGAGATATATTACACTATATAGGTAAGCACTGAGACACAAATTGACCGGAGGAGAGAGTACATGTAATCAGGGTAACCCCAAAAAATTACCCCAAACCAATGAGGAGTCAATGCTGGAGGTTGGTTCTAGCTAAAAAAACACTTGAGATTTAGGTTTAGAAGGGATAGGGAAGGGTTAAAAGGCACCTGAGAATGTACTCCATAGAAGAAGGTCACATTAATTATAGCGATTTTGCACAAACTTTGGGACTATTGCCCTTATAAGTACCTAAATGCTTAATTAATAAGATAGGAGCACTATAGGACGAAGTATATCACATAATAAGAAGCACTTTTGTCTCCTAAAAGCATCCTGTGAAAGTGGAGAAAAACGTTTTAATACTCACTCATTAGTGATTATAATTAGCAGGGGCTATATTCTTTAGTCACCAGGGCATGTTCTTTTGCAGCTCCAGGATCCAGCCCTCTCTCTGTCTGTGCTTAAGTGAAACTGAAACTGAAGGCAGGAATAATGATTTGCATTCTGTGAGTGATAGAGAGGGGGGAAGGCAAAGCCTGCACATCACAGCAGAACACACAGAGACAGGGAGGAACCTGGAGCTGCAAAACAGCCCGCCTTGGTGACTAAAGAATATGGCCCCTGGTAATTATAATCTCTAATGAGTGTGTATTAAAACGTTTTTATGCACTTTCACAGGATGCTTTTAGGAGACAAAAGAAGTGTGAGATTAGTGATGGGATGCTGCAGGGACATGTTTTGCTAGCTTAGGAGGCGTTTTGGAGGTGACAGGATCCCTTTAAAATTTGTGTTGGTCTCTTTTGAATTCAGTTAATTCTTGTGATTCACCAATAAGGGGTTAATTGAGTCTGAATAGAATCATGGCACCCATAATTGATCTGCATCTGCATCTGTTTTTTTTTTTTAACGCAATGAAATAAAGACTACTTTTTAGTCATCATTACAAGGCGCTGGAATATATACTATTTGCCTATGTGGATTACTGCCTTCCAGAGGGGGATCTCAACTGTCCATGCACTGTGTTATTGGATATAGACCACTGACCACAGAGCAAGACAAGGGTGAGATAAAAAAAAACTTTTTATGTATATTAATAACTTTCCCTAGGGTATAAGCCCTACCTAAAAACACTCCAACTCTCAGCGCGTTCCTTCCCATTCAATTTTTGGGGTTCATCAGGAGGATGGAGTGAAAATGGATGTCTCATTGCTATCGGGATAAGTTTGTTCATTATAAAAGACCTTTATAATGAAAGGGATAATACAACCATAAAGATAGAATGTTCTAGTGATTTCCTAGTGATTGAACTTTCTACCTTCATGGCTGTTTTCTCCATTTCACTGTAAAAGTCTTTTTCTTAGGCGCTTATCAATCCATTCTTTGTGGACATCCAGAATCTTTATCAAAGCACATCCTATTGTGTGCCTCTCTTTTGGAACACATATGGACCCCTTACTTTTTTCTATTTATCCATATGCACACCGTCCTCCTGATGAACCACAAAAATTAAATATGGAGAAAGGTGTCAAGCTATGGAGATTGTTTTTAACTCTGTTTATGATTGACCACAGCGCCTCAAGTCATCATCCATGTGGGGAGATTGTTTCTTCATACCTTGGAAATATAAGTGCATCCTACATCATTGAGTGACTTGGGACTTTATTTATGAGGTTATTTTATCAGTATGCTGTACCACTTAGACTGTACTGAGTAGACCAGAGTCATTCCCAGGGCAAATCATCATGGAATGGGAGCACCATACACCTAGGGGGCAAAACCTCAATTTTTAGGTAGGGGTATACCCTAGAAAGAGTTATGGTGCTCTTAGTCTCATCAATTACATCAATTATCTGTTGTGGCAACCTTTTGTCTGTCTATATTGTTTGTCCGCCCTTTTTAATTTTTCTATTTTTGTACTTCACAAAGTGTGTGATTTTTACTTACACATTTAAATTATTAGGTATTTTCTATTCTCACATAGTTTCAAATCATGTACCACTCAGTTGGATGAGGGAGAAAAAAAGAGAGGAATGCCAGAGTTACCCATTGGTTTCTAGCCCTCGAGGATTATAGCTTCCATTTGAACATAGAGCCAGGAAGTTGCAGGGTAAGGCTGATGTGCTATTGAGACTCCCTTTTCTGGTACTAGAAGGTGCCAACTCTTACAGATTTAGGCAGAGGGAAGATGTATGATAGATTGCTGCTGGGCATGTAGTCAATGGGAGATATTATTTATTATTATAGCACCTTTAATTCCATGGCACTTTACATGTGGAAAGGGTATAAAAAGACAAGTACAAGGTATGGCACATAGGTACAGAAGGAAAGAGGACGCTGTCCATGAGGGCTCACAATCTATGAGGTGACGGGTGATGATACATTAGTAGAAGGTGGAGTTAGTCGTGCCGTGGTTTGGTGGACCGAGGCTCACATTAGGTTGTAGGCTTGTCAAAAGAGGTGAGTTTTTAGGTTTCTTTTAAAGGTTACCAGAGTAGGTGAGAGTCCGATATGTTGGGGTAGAGAGTTCCAGAGTATAGCGGATGCATGAGAGAAGTCTTGTATGCGGTTGTGGGAAGAGGAGATAAGGGGGGAGCAGAGGAGTAGATCGTGTGTGGAACGCAGGTAGCATGAGGGTAGGTATCAGGAGACCATGTCACAGATGTATGGAGGAGACAGATTGTGAATGGTTTTGTAGGTCATAGTTAGTGTTTTAATCTGGGGCCTCTGAGAAATAGGGAGACAGTGAAGGGCTTGGCAGAGAGGAGAGATTGGGGAATTGTGGGGAGACAGGTGGATAAGTCAGGCAGCAGAGTATAGAATAGATTGGAGTGATGCAAGTGTGCTAGAGGGGAGACCAGCAAGGAGGAGGTTACAATAATCAAGGCAGGAGATGATGAGGGCATGGACAAGTGTTTTTATAGTGTTGAGGTCAAGTAACGAATGGATCCAGGAAATATTTTTGAGTTGGAGTCGGCAGAAGGAGCAAGGGCTTGGATATGTGGCTTGAAGGAGAGGGTTGAGTCGAGGATTACCCCGAGGCACCGAGCGTGAGGGACTTGGGAAAGTGACCAGCTGTTGACATTGATGGAAAGGTCAGGTAGGAGGGAGAGTGGGTAGGGGGGAAAATGGTGAATTCTGTTTTGTCCATGATAAGTTTCAGAAAGCAAGCAGAAAATAAGGACGAGATAGCAGACAGACATTGCGAAATTATGGATAGCAAGGAGGTGATGTCAGGTCCAGAGAGGTAGATCTGAGTGTCATCAATGTAGAGATGATACTGAAGACCAAGGGACTCAATGAGCTGTCCCAAACCAATGGTGTAGATGGAGAAAAAAAGGGGCCCAAGAACAAAGCCTTGGGGAACACCGACAGACATGGGGTAAGGTGAAGAAGTGGTGTGGGAGAGGGTGGAGCTGAATGTCCCTTCTGTTAGATATGAGGAGATCCAGGATACGGACAAGTCAGTGATACCAAGAGATTCCATAATCTGTAGTAGAAGGGAATGGTCGACAGTGTCGAAGGCAGAAGCTAGGTCGTGGAGGAGGACAGAGTAGTATCGTTTGCTCTTAGCAGTTAATACGTCTTTGGTAAGTTTTGTTAAGGCTGTTTTGGTGAAGTCAGAAACCAGATTGCAAGTGGTCTAAGAGGGAGGAGGAGGAGAGGTGGGAGGACAGTTCAAGATGGATGTGGTGTTCCAATACTTTTGAGGCAAAGGAGAGAAGTGACATTGGGCGATAGCTAGAAACAGTCAATGGGTCAAGGGAGGACTTTTTGAGGATGGGTGTGATCAGGGCATGTTTGAAGGATGAGGGTAAGATACCAGTAGTAAGTGATAAGTTGAAGAGATGGGTTAGGGTTGGGATGAAGACAGAGGTGAGGCTGGGAATGAGGTGGGATGGGAGCAGGTCAGGGGCACTGTTAGTGAGGTGCAATTTTGACAGAAGGGAGGAGAGCTGATCATCTGACAAAGTGGAGAAGCAGCCTTTGGAAGGAGAGGGCAGTGTTGTTGTGAGGAGAAGTTGTAGTGACAGTGGGTAAAAACTGCCTCTTATGTTATTGATCTTCTATTTGAAGAAAGAGGCAAAGTCTTCAGCCAAAATAAGAGAAAAGGGAGGAGGTGCAGGGGACAGAGTAGAGAATTGAAAGTTTTAAATAGCTGTTTGGAATTGTGAGACAGGGATTTTATTAGAGATAAGAAGTAGGCTTGTTTTGCAGTAGTGAGTGCGGACTTTAGGTTATTGAGGGGCTGCTTGAACATAGTGAAGTGCTCAGTGGAATGAGATTTCTATCATCTCCGCTCAGCAACACTGGAAGCCCGTCTCAGGTCTTTAGTGAGGGTGGTGTGCCAGGGTTGCCTGTTTGTGTGCGGTTGGTTGTATGTGAGGGGCGCAGCCAAGTCGAGGGCAGTAGTTATTGTGGTGTCATCTAAGGTGGTAGCAGCATCTGTGTCATGTAAAAAGGCTATGTCAGCGAGGGGGAGAGAAGGATTCTGAGTGTAAATCTATATGCTTTAGATTTCGTCGAGGATGAGTGAGATTGCAGGGTGGGGGAAGTGAAGAAGGGGAGGAGAGTGAGGAGAAAGTCAGAAGATTGTGGTCAGACAGGGGGAGGGGTGAGTTTGAGAGGTTAGTGAGACAACATAGATGGGTAAAGATGAGGTCCAGCAAGTGGTCATCTATGTGAGTGGCAGAGGAGGCCCATTGAGAAAGCCCAAAAGATTAAGTCAGTGAAAGAAGTTTAGAGGCAGCTGGGTGGGAAGTGTCAATGGGGATGTTGGAGTCGCCCATGATGATAGTGAGGATGTCTGCAGAAAGGAAGTGAAGTAGCCAGGTGATGAAATGGTCAAGGAAGGAGGTGGATGATATAGGGGGGCGGTAAATGTCAGCCAGCTGAAGGTTGCAGGGAGAGAAGATGCAGATGGTGTGGACCTTGAAAAATGGGAGAGTAGCAGAAGGTGACAGTGGAATAGGGGCAAAGGAGAAGTTATTGACTAGGAGGAAGCCAACTCGTTCACCATGTTTGTTACTAGGGCACGAGTAATCGGAAAGACTGAGTCTGCCATAGGAAAGTGCAGCAGGAGAGGCTGTATCAGAGGGGGTGATCCAGGCTTCCGTGGTACCAAGGAATGAGAGTTTGTAGGTGATAGAGAGGTTGTGGATGAATGAAATTTAGTTGCAGACAGAGCGAGTGTTCCAGAGTGCACCCAGTAGAGGGACTGGCAGGGGCAGGGGCTGGGTGAATGGGTCTAAGGTTGTTGAGGTTGCAAAGGTTAGTGTTGGATCATGGGCAAGGCATAGAATTTATTGTGGGGATGTGATGGGGGGGGTCCAGAATTAGGGGATATGTCTCCTGCAAGAAGGAGGAGCAGGGAGAAGGTTACAATGTGGGGGTAGAAGTGGTTACATGGCAGGCATGCATGTCTGGACACAAAGGATTGAATGTGGAGGAACAGTTCAGAGGAGGGGGTGAGATGGCTTGGAAGGATGAAGGGAGAGAGCACAACTTCTTTGCTGGGTGGAGGGATAAGTGGAGTTATTAGGAACTGAAGTAGTATGGGAGTGAAAGTGAATAGAAGTAAAAACATTGTATACAGTAACTATGGATTGCAGCACATAGAGATGGGATGCAGCCTGGGATGAGATGCAGCCAGGGGTCAAGTACAGCCAGGGATCAGATGCAGCGAGTAAATGAGCAAAGGTGATGAAGTCGTACCAAGTCAGGACCAAATGCACACACATAGGGATGAGATGGTTTTGGTACACAAACCTTATCGAACCTGATCAGGGAAAAAACTGCAGTGTGAAACCATCCTAAAAGGATCTGGGCTTACACATGAGTCCATGAGTAAGGGTCACAGAGTCAGCCACAGTTCGGTGGTGCAAGCTGGCAAGAAGGATAGTCAGGAGGTGAAATCAGATCAAAACGGTCACGTCAGGAAAAGAATCAAAAAACAATTTGAAAGTAAAAAGTCAAGCTGAGCTAATTTATTGGTAATAATTAGGACAAAACACAGGTGTACACCAAAAAAAGTATACACCAGCAGAACAGAACTAATGACTGGCAGTGGGAAAACATTCTCAAGAGTTTATATAGAACAAATCTACCCAGTGATGACAGCAGATAGAAACCCAAACGAACAAGCTTAGCCACTTCTGGACTGGCCAGAGCCACAAATCCGGGGAATGATAAAGGATCGATGCTGTCAAGCATCACTCGCAACAAAGGTGCGCCGCCACCTAGCGGTCTAAAGCAGTAACCGGCAAAGTTATTATGGCCACTTTACACGTCCCAACATCGGTCCGATATTGGATCCAACGCCGCGGGAGCGCGCTTTTTATGGGCAGAATTCCAAGATCGCATAGGAGATGTTACACAGCGTGATATCAGCAGCCAACGCAACAGCGATGTGTACGCACCCTTGTACGGCTGACCCAGGAACGACCATTTAACATAGGAGAGAATAGGGGAAGTTGTACTCCACATCGTTCACCAAACAATAATGAGTAGTCCAACACTGATGAATGCGATTAATAACCGCATTCATCCACCACCAGAAAATCTGCAAAAAATCAGTGCAAAAAATCCGCACAGGAATCACACAAAAAGCTCTCTGTTTATAATAAATATTTTTTCCAGTTTGTAGCAAGTGCTATCAAAAAAGTATCAAAAACAGGGCTATTGGTCTGTACGTTTTTTGCAAAAAATATACGTAAGCTGTCTCACCTCGTCACGGTTGCCCTAGCGAGACAGTCCCTAGCTGATGTGTGCATTTAAAACCTGAGTGTGTGAACATACCTCCATCCAGGCTCCATCCAGGCTCCACATCGTTGTTGGGCTTTTACACAGCACGATCCGGCCACAACCTCCATCCAATATCGGGCCGTTGGAGAGCAGGCTCATTTGATCCCCGATATCGTTTTGGCATCGTTCGTGCATCGTATTAGACATTTATACCATACAACGCACGAACGATATCGGGGCCAACGCACGAACCACGTGACTTTTTGTCGGAGTTGGACGCCGATATCGGGACGTGTAAAGTGGCCATTACACTTCTAAGGAAAGTTAGGTTCCATCTAAGCTGTAAATTGTTTGTTCACTATTCTCAAAAAGCTTGCCTCTTTATCCAAAACACTTTTAATAATAAAGTTGGATATAAATCTTACAACTTTCTTAGAGTTACGTTGAAATTATTGCCGTGACAGCAGTGTCACATTCTTTATTGACACCTTTTTTTTTCAGGAGAGCTGTAGGATGGTAATAATGAATATTTCTGTAAATTTAAATGTTTTAAATTGGCCTTGGGCTGAAAGTTAAAAGTTAAGATGGTTGACTTAGAGAAAAAGTATGATTTCTGTTGCCAGGGTGATAACGATTTAACAGATGTTCCTAGTTTAGAGGCTTTCCGAGGATTTTTTTTAATAATCATTACTGAAATAAAGGACATGTGAAAAACAAAGGAGAAATGCACATTCACACCACAAAAAGGCTACTGCCTGGATACATAATGTAGCATGGACCAGCAAAGTATGTGCACAAATTATTACTTAGTTGTTGAAGAATGACCAAGATATTCAGCTATTGCGTAGGGAAAAAAAAATCAAACAAGACAAATTATAATTAAATTTGAAAATTTAGACATTAGATAGATAGATAGATAGATAGATAGATAGATAGATAGATAGATAGATAGATAGATAGATAGACAGGGTGGGCCATTTGTATGGATGTACCTAAATAAAATGGGTATGGTTGGTAATATCAACTTTCTGTTTGTGGCATTAGTATATGGGAGGGGGAAAACGTTTCCAGATGGGTGGTGACCATGGAGGCCATTTTGAAGGATGCCATTTTGGATCCAACTTTATTTATTTCGATAGAAAAAGGGTCATGTGACACATCAAATGTAATGAGAATGTTATAACAAAAACAATGGTGTGCTTGGTTTTAACATAACTTTATTCTTTCATGAGGTATTTACAAGTTAATGTGTTCAAAGTGCTGCCCATTGTGTTGGATTGTCAATGCAACCCTCTTCTCCCACTCTTGACACACTGATAGCAACACAGCAGAAAAAATGCTAGCACAGGATTCTAGTATCCGTTGTTTCAGATGCTGCACATCTCGTATCTTCACAGCATAGACAATTGCCTTCAGATGAGTGATGAGGCAAACTTTTTTGGGAATGGTGAAGTTAACAAACAAAACCACCGCTATTGGTCTAACACTAACCCACAGTGGATAGATCCCTCCAAGACTGTTGGAATACAAAATTGATGGTGTGGTATATGGGGTATAAAGATAGTGCGGCCATTCTTCATCAATGGAAACCTCAATGCCACTGGATATCTGAATCATTCAGCAATTTCAGGTTTACATCGATGAAGAATGGCCCCACTATCCCCAATTTATTTAGGTGTATTCATATAAATGGCCCACCCTGTGTATATATATATATATATATATATATATATATATATATATATATATACATATATATATATATACACAAGATAAAGAACTGCAGCAGTCTTCTTTGAGCCTGGGCTAGAGAAAGGGACAGGATCCCGAAACGTTGTCACCCCTCACCTGATGGCCGAATAAAGGCGGTTGTTTCACAAAGAAGAGTGCTGCAGTTCTTTATCTTGTATATTTATACAGCAAGGAGGAGAGGAGCTGTGACTGCTGAGCACCAAGGGGAGCTGTGCTGCACCAATATACTAGCCTATATATATATATACCGTATATACTCGTGTATAAGCCGACCCGTGTATAAGCCGACCCCCCTACTTTTGCCCCCAAAACCTGGGAAAATCTATTGACTCGTGTATAAGCCGAGGGTGGACCCTAGCACAAGTATACAGCCCCCATCAGTGTGGTATACACCAGTCCCAGAGGTAGATACAGCAGCCCCAGTGGTAGTATACACGCAGCCCCAGTAGTATATACAGCCCCAGTGGTATATACAGCCCCAGTGGTAGTATAGACGCAGCCCTAGTAGTATATACAGCCCCAGTGGTGGTATATACAGCCCCAGTGGTTTATACAGCCCCAGTGGTAGTATACAGGGCCCCAGAGGTATATACAGCCCCAGTGGTAGTATATACAGCCCCAGTGGTAGTATACAGGGCCCCAGCAGTATATACAGCCCCAGTGGTTTATACAGCCCCAGTGGTAGTATACAGGGCCCCAGAGGTATATACAGCCCCAGTGGTAGTATATACAGCCCCAGTGGTAGTATACAGGGCCCCAGCAGTATATACAGCCCCAGTGGTTTATACAGCCCCAGTGGTAGTATACAGGGCCCCAGAGGTATATACAGCCCCAGTGGTAGTATATACAGCCCCAGTGGTAGTATATACAGCCCCAGTGGTAGTATATACAGCCCCAGTGGTAGTATACAGGGCCCCAGCAGTATATACAGCCCCAGTGGTTTATACAGCCCCAGTGGTAGTATACAGGGCCCCAGAGGTATATACAGCCCCAGTGGTAGTATATACAGCCCCAGTGGTAGTATACAGGGCCCCAGCAGTATATACAGCCCCAGTGGTTTATACAGCCCCAGTGGTAGTATACAGGGCCCCAGAGGTATATACAGCCCCAGTGGTAGTATATACAGCCCCAGTGGTAGTATATACAGCCCCAGTGGTAGTATACAGGGCCCCAGCAGTATATACAGCCCCAGTGGTTTATACAGCCCCAGTGGTAGTATACAGGGCCCCAGAGGTATATACAGCCCCAGTGGTAGTATATACAGCCCCAGTGGTAGTATATACAGCCCCAGTGGTAGTATACAGGGCCCCAGCAGTATATACAGCCCCAGTGGTTTATACAGCCCCAGTGGTAGTATATACAGCCCCAGTGGTAGTATATACTGCCCCAGTGGTAGTATACAGGGCCCCAGAGGTATATCCCAGAGGTATATAGCAGCCCCAGCAGTAGTATACAGGCAGCCCCAGTAATGCAGGGCCTCCCCAGCGTCTCTCCGGTCACCTGTAAAGGAAACTATACTTATCACAGTGCTCTGTCCGCGCCCGCTCGCACCCGCTCTCAGCTGCAGACCGCGATCCTCCATCTTGCGTCTTCTTTCTTCCTGTTTCCTGTGCTCGTCGCAGGGAATGACGTCATTGCCCGCGACGAGCACAGAAACAGGAAGAAGACGCAAGATGGAGGATCGCGGTCTGCAGCTGAGAGCGGGCGCGGACAGCGGGCGCGGACAGCGGCACTGTGATAAGTATAGTTTCCTTTACAGGCGACCGGAGAGACGCTGGGGGGGCCCTGCATTACTGGGGATGCGGGGGCTGCTGTATACCGATGTATACATCGGTATACAGCACTGACTCGCGTATAAGCCGAGGGGGGTACTTTTCAGCCCAATTTTTGGGCTGAAAAACTCGGCTTATACGCGAGTATATACGGTATATATATATATATATATATATATATATATATATATATATACACACTATTGCATCTCAATGAATTAGGATCTGTAGTTCCTTCTTCAGGAATAATAAGAGACGTACATCAAGGATCACACACAGAAGGGGTATATATAGGACTAACAATCAGAAACAAATTCTAAAAAGTGCTTGCCGGTAACAGGCCAGTCAACTGATGTTTCTTTGTAATACAAGGGAATGATAAAAGACATTTTATAGTAATTATATAAAATTACTATTATCTTTCCCTTGTAATACAAAGACAGATCAGGTCAATGGCTTGTTACCTGCATACTCTTTGTTTTATTTTTTTCTAATTGTTAGTCCTATACATACCCTCTCCCTGAGTTACCCTTGATGTACATCTTTGATTTTTCCTGAAGAAAGAGACACAACTCCGAAATGCATGGAAATAAATTTTTCATTGAGTCTTCAAGCCTTCTTTAATATACGGCAGCCTGGTGAATTCATCCCCTTTCCTTACAACTCCTTCCTGAACAATAAACACAAAAAGAGGGACTTCTCTTTTGCCTCTTTTTGTAGAATACAGGCAAAAGAAGCAGAGGGAAGAACTGAGCTGTGTAGCTGTGAACCCAGCACTGAAAAAGCTAGAAATAATTTGCACAATCTGTATCTCTGCCTTAAATTCTGATCCTATCTTCTTCTACCCTCTTCTTTCTACGTATACTTCATTATGATCTAACTTCACACTTTACTATGCTAGTAGCCAGTCTTGTCTTCAAAAAGATGGATCTGAACAATTGTTTTAGGAGTTAAAGATGAGTTCATGATGCAGGAGAAATGATACACAGTGGTTCATAAGCAGAAAAAGAATCAGATTTCTTTGTAAAGATTATAACATTTCTTGTATTTGCTTGTGCTGTTGATTTATGCAAAGCATGTTTCAAATAGTTGCAATTTAAAAAGGGTTCTCCGAGAATTAAATTAAATGGCGTCCTGATATAATTCAAACTGCAGCTCATCCTAATCACATAAGATGTACCATATACAGCATTGCATTAAGCCTCCCCGCTGCCTGAGCCAAAGAGCGGGGGGGTGCTAGCGACTCGAATGGCGGCGGGAGTGACGAGCGGGGGGTATGCTACTGCTGGCGGCGGGTGAGGTGGGAATGCAATGTTACCTTGCTGCAGCCGGTGGCTGTAAAGCAGAGGAGACAGGAGGCCTCTGTGTGCAGGGCTCCGCCCCCCTGCAGCATTGACTCTCCCCTGCCTCCTTGCCACCTGAGCCAAAAGGCTCAACATGTCCAGTGGTTGGTGCGACCCTGACCATATACCTTGGCTCATCTGCTGACTCTGATGTGTTAAGAAATATTTTAACCCATGTTGTGCTTTATGATGAGATCTCCAGCTTCTACCCCCTCTATATCAGTTTGACAGCTTTATAGCTTTGCAAGGAGACTGACTTCTTCCGAACTAGAAAACAAAGAAACATTGAGGAGAATGAACTGGTGGTTCCTGATATAAAACCCTAATGCTAACCAAAGAAGAGACATATTTATTCACAGAGTACTGCCTTACTGAGGTATGTGTGATACAGCTCTTTTGAGTTGACACACAGGTTTTGGTAGCTAAGATTAGGCCAGTACCAGCTACAGACTAACACCTTCCTCTGAGATAAGCTTTTACAATAAAGGAAATAAACATTCATAATGGTTGTCTCTACTAGGAAATCGGTTCCATATAGACATTACTTTAAAAGGGGTTAAATGAAGTAATTAATTATTGTTCCTATTGGGTATTTTCCCTATATAATGCCACCTCCCTCCCCATCTCTGTAACTGTTACCTGAGGAAGATGCCGTCGAAATGCGTAGTGGATACTGTGGATATTAAATAAACAGGTCTGGTATAATAAGCCCCCTGCCTGTGAGTCTCCTTGTTGCTAGCGCTCCCATTGACCACACACTTCTTTTCCTCATAATAGCTCTTTTGAGTTGACACACAGTTGTTAGGAGCTAAATATCTCCAGTCTGCAGCCCATGCTGATACTTGACTAGGACGGGCTGTAATTTGAATAATACTAGTGATGCTATTTTCTATAGTTCTTGGAGAACACATTTAAGGATAATCAGTAATAGCTTTGACTCCCTGGCACACCCCTCTAATCACCCTCTGATTGTAACAAGCAAACCAAAGTGCAACTCTTCAATACTGTGGACACTTACTAACTGAAATAATGGAAATAAGGGACAGGGGATGACAGTCAGAACTTTTGGAAATATAGAAGCACAATAGGGTCTTTTCCTCATATAACATCATACACAAATAAGCTCTTGCTGCTCACCTGGCCAGGTTGAGGGACTCACAAGCAGTTTGCATCGCATGTATCCGCTGCTGCAAAATCCACAAAACCACATGTATGACTAAGGAAGAAACAATCGGATGTATGCGTGGAAGATCTGTGCTGCCGTCTGAGTAACAAGACCATAGGGTTATGCGGATCAAGATTGGTGGCTTTATTCAATGCATCCGGAGTGTCAATCTCACATTCAAATGGAATTTGTTTGGTTTCCTGAGAAAGGAGCAAGGTTGACACTCCAAAACACGTGGAACAAAGCCACCAGTCCTGATCCATATAAGCCAATGGTCTTGTTAATCTGACGGCAGCATAGATCTTCCACGCATACGTCCGATAGTCAGAATATATCGTACAGAATTTCCAAACATCTGGGGATAACATAGTTTGAATTAGTTTTCAAACTTTGAGCTGTCCCATCACATTTCTTTTTTTAAACAGATTAGATGTACATGTATACATGTAGTGTCTTGATTTAATCGAGTTTTGAATCAAGCAATATAAGTATTTTTTGTGTTTTATAGACATGGTTTCAAACCGCTGACATTTCATTGCACATGATAACAAACTATGGTAAAAGCATTTGATAATTTAATGTGGCTCACGGAAAATTGCATCTTAGTAAAGATATAAATAGCGGAAAAATATTGCTTCCTGTTCTTGCAAATGTTCTTAAAATGCTGCAGAGAATCTTGATTTAAAGATTGAGGGTAATCAGAAATCCTAACACATAGAGGAATCCTTTATGTCATGCGAGGTGAGATAAAGAGGGACCAGTGGACAGTGCATAATGATCCTGCCATTTTTACTGGTATTTTTGCCTGCCATCTGCAACCCCTCCGAATAATTGGCTCGTGTCTACAAGCAGAGTTTTGAATAATAAAACTAGAATAATGATAAAAGATGGGAGTGCTGTCTTCTATAATTTTCTTCACAGGCTGTATCATTAGTTGGATGGCAGTAAAAGGTATGCATATATTGTAATGGCTACCTGTGTCATTCAAAGAACTTGGTTATTTTCATGAGTTCTGTTATAGACAATATATGTTAAAAAGCACAAGAAATGGCTAATAATAGGTTTATATATGTTTTAATTCCTTATTAATAAAGATAAATGTGTTAACCCTTTCCATGCATAGGATGTACCTGTATGTTCCACGTCAGGCACCTGTAGAGAGGAGGCTCAGGAGGTGTCATTATTTGGCAGATTCATTTTAGGTATGCGAACTGGAAGGCATTGTATTCTGTGTGCCCATCAACCTCTGCCCCCTACGCAACCTCATTTTAGAGGGCCAATAGTTTACCAGGGTAGCTGGGTGCTCATGGCTGCCCTGTTGATAATCTTGGGAAGCCCAGCCACATGCTGAGCTTCATGCTGATTTTAGCTACAGTATGTACTGCAATAATTTGGTATGGAGGTTCATGTCCCTTCAAAGTAATAATAAATTAATTAAACTAAAAAAAATATATTAACATATGAATTACCCTGTATTTCTTTATTTTCCCTTTTTAAAAATAAAAAAAATCTACAAGCATTAGAGGTATTTGTTATTGCTGCATCACCAAGAGTCAAATTTATAAAAAATGTAAAATATATTAAAAGTATAATAATCTTTACAGGATTGGTATCACTAATATTAACTGGGAGAATAACCCCACCAGGGGATTTTGATATTTTTACCACACATTGAAGGCAGTACAAAAAAAGATAAAATATTTAATTGAGCTTTTTTTCATCGTTTCATCACATTTGGTATTTATTTCTTAGTTTCCAATACTTTACAGTCATTCAAAAATAAAATTTGTCTTGCTAAAAAAGCTTTCACATAGCTATGACGATACAAAAATTAAAAAGTTATGGCTTTCCTAATGTTGAAGTGAGGAGCACTTCGAAACGCGTTGAATAAACCCTTTTGTGCAATTTCTACATATTGGCTATCTCATGATTTCCAGCAGGGCAGAGGCAACACATCACTATTTTAGTTCCTTTTCTATTTCTCATAGCCTTATGGCTTGTGGTGTCTGGTGTCTGCAACTGCCGGCTTCAGGCTTTATTCAGGGTTGTGGACGACAAAACCACACACTGTGAGCAACTATCCTACTTTAACATCACCAAATTTTTTCTAGGTTGGACATTATTTGCTCTCATTGGCCAGTTTTTCTGCTATCAGCAAAATATGACTGTTCAAACCAATCAAAAATCAATTCACTTTCCCGCATAGTGTTTCTAGCCTTCTCTAATTTCTGTAAAACTCAGGCTATTAATCAAGGTAGAGGAGGTAATGATAGATAAAAATCAAGTAGGTGGAAAGAAGGACTCAATTTCTCAGCTTTTTTAAGGTTATGTGCCCATGATGCGTATATATTGCGGGTTTTGCCGTGTTTTTAGTGCAGATATGCTGCAGATCTGTCCCAAATCTGCACCATTGTTTATTGTAATAAAAGTCTATGTACATGCTGAAGACCTGTGACCATGCCGTTATATTAAGTGCGGGAAAATCTGCAACATGGCAATGCTTGCTTCTGCTTTTGCCGCAATTTTCGCCCATGGACCTCAATGTTAGCTCCTAATACGCAGTAGATACACAGCAGTGTTCACACAGTGAGTGTATGTTGAGCATTTGCTGCGTATTTAGTGAGTATATTTTGTAATGAGGACATGGGGCTCTGCTGTTTTCTTTTGTCACCAGCCAGGTACAGAAGGCAGGTATGGGCTGCCACCCACCCCCAGCTGCCTATTAATACCTGGCAGCTAATCAAAATACAGGGAGCCCTTTTTTTATTTCTTGAAATAGTTTTAAAAGTCGACGTGGAGCTTCGCTGTATTTTTGGTTTCCAGCCAGGTACAACTAGGCAGCTGGTGGGGGGTGGCAGCCTGTACCTGCCTTCTGTACCTGTGCTGGTAATCAAAAATACAGTTGAGCCCCACCTCACATTATGTCATCTGGAAACCATTTTTTCCACCCAGCCAAACCTAGCTTTATTCACAGTCACATGAGGGAACAATAGTTAAAAAAAACATCAAAATCAAAATTAAAAAATGCGGCATCATAGCCTTAATTGGCACAGCCATTTTTCAGCAAAGCTTTTTTTCTGCAGGTGCAGATTTCCGGAAGCACAAAATCTGCACCACTATTTTCTAGTTGGCATATAGCTGAACTGAGCACCTATACTTGGTTTGATCAGTCATCTTTTGCTGACAGAGTCCTTTTAAGGTCACCATAGAATGAGGATAGCCCATACAGCACAAAAAAATATAACGCTGTTTAACTACGGGCCTCAGTGGCTGCTGAGGGGGCGGCAGTGCTGGGCTCAGCCAGCACCCCCAATTCCCCCCCCCCGGTCATCAGCTCAGGCGGCAGTGGGGCTTGGTGCACCCCTGAGTGTGCGGCCCTCGAGGCCCGGAGCTGCCTACCCCTGGTCTAGCCTATCTTTGCCATCTTCCATCCTTGTCGGGAGTGATTGATGGACTGTGTGAAGGAAGATACACAACAACCTCATTCAGAGGTAAGAGGTGTTGGGCTAGTGACATAGAAGTGATCCCATAAATAATACATCAGACACATGTCCAAATGTCCACTGTATTCTGTGATCACTTTCATTAGAAAAACGACGTAATATTTTGTTCTCCCAATTGGGGTTATAGGAAAGCGGACTTTTCTGTGTACTGTGCAGCTCTTAAACACTAGATCATAGTCTGCTGACAGGTCGTCTCTAATACTCAGTAAAAGTTATTGTGCATGTCCTGCTTATATGGATATTGATATACTATGTATGAGGCGCTCGCAGTGCTCTCTTTATGCTCTGGCTGAGCTTGGTTCTGGCACAAGCAAATGTATTTCTTTTCGTTTTTTTTTTTATTTTCATTATATTTCTGACACTCACAAATTCCCTGCATCAGAACAAATCCCAAGAGAAATCTGAGGACATGAAAGAATTGTGTCCACTCTGTGATTCCTTCATGCTTCTAGAAGCAGTTAAAAGAATGACGTTTGACATTTTACTGTGCACACTGTGTTGGGTTATTCCTGGGTGAACTCACAGCATGGAAAAAATAAGGTAACACATAGTTTAAACTGCAAACCACAGGGATTCTTTAGCCCAAGTAACTTCCCGAGATAACCACATTTCTCTGGACAAATGTTTCCCGCTAGTACATATTTAATTACACAGAGGTTTGATGCTTGTAAGAAATCAAGATGCCTCTTTACCCAAACAAGCCGCACTAGACAGGAGCTGAGTTTTTGGCTGCAGATAAATCAAATAATTATACCTCTCTGGGATTCCCATATTTCTTATGTAATGTGCAGTCATAAACCACAATTCTTTACACCACGTTAAGTGTGCTGTAAAGTTTTCAAGAGTAAGAAGTAGAAGTAATATATTTTTATATAGAACTTGGATAATTTATCGACACCGGTACTTGAACGGGCGTAAAAAGCTAATCGGTTATCATTACTGTATATTTTACTATGCCGTCGATTTGAATATAATATTTTTCTCCCTGTGTATTTTTTTTCAATGTTCAAAATAAGTAAAGGGTTATCTCCATTCCAGCTGTTCAATGATTATCAGAAATAACTCCATCCAATGACTCACCATAGAGGTAGGGTTACAGGAAGAGCTGAGAACCAATGGACTGCACAGAAATTGTCAAGGCTTGTGCCTAGATAGAGTTTTACCTACCTCAGCTATGAAAAACTGATATGGGAATTACCCTTTTAGGACAAGCGCAAATGATCAGGAATGCCAGCGTTCTGCACGCAGCGTGTTTTCTCTTCCGGAGACGCTAGACTCCTGTTCCGGAGAGGACGCTGTCAGTGCTCACAATCAGGATTCTGGTGGCAGCATATTTTAGTTGTGTTCTCCCACTTAGAACCCTCATGTCTCCACAAGAATAAATTGATATGCTGCAGCTCGGGAAGCCCCATGGAATATCAGTTTACGGAGTGTCTAAAAGAAACACAGTGGGCATGGAGTTTTTGTAAATCCCATCCACATTGCTTGTACTGTACAACACAACATCTGGGACTCGGCAAAAACACACTGCACCAAAAACGCTGATAACACTGATTGTGTGCATTCGCCCAAAATGGTTTGTCCAACATTAAAATAATTAATACCGTATACACAAAACGCACATATTTACCTTACTACTCCTATTTTAGCACCTCACAATCTTATGCTGAACTCTACTATCTGCTGCAGTATATGACCGATCATTGGCTATAGTGATCATATACTAGTGTTTGGACCCATTGCAAAAGTGCAAAGAGACTGGTGGCACCCTGGTAAATACCTGACTGGGTGCCAAGGTGGAATGGTGAAGTGAGTAACCATTTTTAATTATTGATTAGTGGTTTTGCATATTGTAGGAAGCCGGAGTTGTGAGGTTTAAATCCTAGCCTTGCAGGTCTGGATTAGAATGCACCTGTGGTGTTTTATATAGAACCAGGCATCTGTTCACCTTAGTCTGGCTGTTCGGAGAGAGGGACTTACTCTGAAAGGAACCGACCAGTTGCAGCTGGGAGAGAATCTCTCTGAATGGAGACTGCATGAGTCAGCTGGGAAGCTGAGCAGTTTGCGAATGTAGAGAGGAAGAAGGACCATTTAATGATGTGATCAGATTGTTGCTGACAATCTTAGGCTGGTTTCACACTACGATTTTTCTAAATCCGATGCTGTCCGATGAAAATCGGACAGCATCGGATCCGAATTTGGCCCCGTGCAGCCCTATGGGCATCGGACCGAATCGGATGTGCACTAAATGCCATCCGATTTGGTCTGATCCGAGTCTGTCCGATGTTTTTATCGGTGCAAAAATCGGAGCCTGCACCGATTTTTGCACCGAAAATAAAATCTGACAGAATCGGATCGGACCAAATCGATGGCATTTAGTGCACATCCGATCCGACCCGATCCCTTTAACATGGGGCCCTATGGAGAAGGGTCCGAGGAAACATCTGATGTCTCCTCGGACCCTATTTTACTGTACTGAGCATGCTCAGTACATGCTCAGTACACTAAACCTATTGTGTGCCGCCTAATTTAACTTCTGCAATGTATATACATACATTGCAGAAGTTAAATATAAGTTAAATCAAGTGTTTAACATAAAAAATCTTTATTCTCACCTTCCAGCGCTCCCTCGGCGTCTCCAGCTGCAGCCGCTCGGTAACAGGACCTATGATGATGTCAGAACCCGATCAGCTGATCGGTCACATGACCGGTTACTGCGGTAACTGCTGACGCTTCTGACATCATCACAGGTCCTGTACACCCGATCGGAGGCTGATGGAGACGCCGAGGGAGCGCTGGAAGGTGAGAATAAAGATTTGTTATGTTGAGGGGACATGAGAGGGGACATGAGGGGGGACATGAGGGGACATGAGAGCGGACATGAGAGCGGACAGGAGGGGGGGACATGAGAGAGCATATGAGAGGGCACATGAGAGGGCACATGAGAGGGCACATGAGAGCGGACAGGAGAGCGGACAGGAGGGGGGCACATGAGAGGGCACATGAGAGGGCACATGAGAGGGCACATGAGAGCGGACAGGAGAGCGGACAGGAGGGGGGTACATGAGAGGGCACATGAGAGGGCACAGCAGGGAACAGTAGGGAGAGAGTAGGGGGACACTAGGGCAAAACAGGGGAGCCGCAGGGAGACAGCAAGATGACAGGAGGGAGAGGAGGGGGAGCTACGTGACAGCGCAAACTGATCCTGCAAAAAGTAGGATTCAGATGCCTATTTGGCATCCGATTGCAGAGATCAGTTTGGATCCGATGCTGTCCGATTTTCATCGGACAGCATCGGATTTAGAAAAATCGTAATGTGAAAGTAGCCTAAGCAAAGAGAAATTTCCAAGTATGAGAGGTGGAAAGTCATTTTGGTGCTGGTTCAGATATAGTGTGAACCTGAGAAAAAGCTAGAGGTGTAACTGAACAGATGAACCTGTTCTATCATATGAACTGTTACTTTTGCTTTGCTTGCCTTTATGCAGGATAATGGCCATATATTTTGGAGGTGTAATGAACTTTAATAAAGCTTCCTGTGTACCATAACAACGTTGTGCCTATGTGTACCACTGCCAGAAAAAGAAGATCCTTACAATATATAGACAATTATTTCTATAAAACTAGTCAGAGAGATATTAAAGGCAGCAGAAGACTCTTAACGTATCTCACCTCATAGTCCATAACAGAGTAGACACCAGTTACGTGCTGATCTATGGTGAAACAAACCTTTACATTTTGGAACCTAAGAAACTATTAGCCAGAATTTAAGGCACAACTCATTTTTTGCTGGTTAAATCCTTGGCCAAACAAAAATGTAGCATTTTATGGCAGATATTCATATTATGTAATGAGATGTCCACCATAATTGGGAGTAGTGGCTTTCTAACAGCTCTCCACTCTGGCTTATAGCATTTACCCTCTGAATTATGCTCATAAATTTGAATTGGGAAACTGATGGGGCAGCAAATTAACCTGAACAATTAATCAGGTTAGTTGGCGCCAAATTTTCTTGTTTCTGGAAGATTCCCATGTCTTCCATTAATGGTACTGGCTAAGAGTACACATAGGTAAAAGGGCATTGAAAAGTTATGAAGAAATAGCTGTCATTGTCCAGGTTGTATGGGTACCAGTAGGCTCTGATCATATTTCCCAGTGTATTTTCTTACTGCTTGCACTAGAATCAGGAAAGAGAAACATTTCCAGGTTTGACCAGCGCTGCTCTTCTATTAATATACTAATATTCATGGATGTTTTGAGGACAATTTATTATATCAGTAATAGTGATGAGCGAGCAGTAAAATGCTTGGGTGCTCGATGCTCGGGTCAAGCATATCAAGATGCTCGAGTGCTCGACCTGAGCACAGAGCCTAATGTAAGTCAATGAGTGATAGGTTCCGCCCACAGACATCCAGCTATAGAATGAGTATTTCTGGGAAATGGCGGGAGGGGGGGCTTTTTCAAATTGTCACAGTATACAACACCTTGCTGTGCCCCCCAGAGGGACCCTAACATTAAATCTACTCTATGTGAGGGGCCAGCTCACTGTGTGCACTGAAGGGAGCTGTGTATTTGTGTCAGATCGATAATGATTAGTGATGAGTCCGAGCATCTCGGCGGTACTTGGTGCTCACCGAGCATCCCTAGTACTGAGATGCTCCGGTGAGTAACGAGTAGCGCTGAGCATGCTCGCTCATCACTAATCAGTAACATAAAAACTTATTTTGGCTCAAATATACAAAAAAGCCTTCATCAGGTAAAATAAAAATCCATGTCTATACATGCAGGCTGCAATTTGTCTCCAAAGATAGGACGGAGTGCTGGGAAACTTCAGCCACCACTCCTATCAGTGGGTTTTCATACAATAAACAGACAATATAAGGCTGCCCAAGGCGGTTTGGATTGCAACCATTGGAACAAATATTTTACACCATACAATAAACAGGTATGCACTAGAATGGAAAGAAATAAAATGTATAATGAAAGAAAATGTAAAATTATGTGCTTAATTGTAAAACACTGGGCAAAACTATTATTGAAAAAGATATGTGTATATATATATATATATATATATATATATATATATATATATATATATATATATATATAAACCATTTTCCAAAAAAAGACTGCAGCACTTCAATGTAGATGTATCAGCCTGTATTAGGCCTTCAGGCAAGACTGTGCGACGTTTCAGTTACAGACTTTCTTCTAGCAGGCAGCAGTCTTTTTGGAAAATGGTCTATGTATAGGAATGGTTGAACCCCACTTCAGGCTGAACTTGCACCCAGCTTATCAGCAAAAGGAGGTGCTGCTCCAGTTTTTTCTATGAATATATATATACATATATGTATATATTTTTCTTTCTCGCTCTCTCTATATATATCTGTATACTGATATATAGAGAGAGATGTAGCATTTACCTTCTCTCAAAAGTCAGTAAAAAGCACTATCAGCAGGTGAGATGAAGAACAATAGTTTAGTTATGCAAAGGAGGGTACATACAGCATTGGTGGGACAATGGGGGATGTGATAAGAATCTGTTGTGACACAAGTACTGGAGCTCAGTCCTGTCCGGGTGCTTTGCAGCTCCACAGTGTGTCTGAGGTAATGTCCTGCTTCAAGCATGCGCAATGCTCTGATTGAAGCCGGACGAGTGAGGAGGGTGTACTGACATCACCCAAACCGGAAATGATGTGATTCGTGTCATACCAGGAACTTATGAGCGATGCAGAAGGCAGGCAGGGCAAGTGATGGATGTTATCAGAATATGATGCCCACCGGGGTGTGATAGAGGAGGATGGATGCTGCAAAAGCACATGCCCAGGCTGACAATTGCATATCGCCCCCACTTCATTACCATTACTAATGAGTAAGTATGAAAGTGTTTTTTTACTACTTTGAAATGAAGCATTTAGCACAGAGAAAGATGATTATAATGCTAATAGGAAGGTGCAGGGACATGTATTGATAGGTTAGATGGCTTTTTGGAGGTGACAGGTTCCCATTAAACTTGGGGTTATTTAGTTTGGAAAAATAAAGGCTTAGGAGTGATCCTATAATAATGTATAAATATATGAGGGGACAGTACAGAGACCTTTCTAATGATCTCTTTACTCTTAGGCCTGAGACTGGGACAAGGGGGCATCCTCTACGTCTGGAGGGAAGAAGGTTTAATCATAATCACAGACGCGGATTCTTTACTGTAAGAGCAGTGAGACTATGGAACTCTCTGCCACATGATGTTGTAATGAGTGAGTCACTACTAACATTTAAGAAGGGCCTGGATGCCTTTCTTGAAAACTATAATATTACCAGTTATATATAGTGGATTCTTTGATAGGGCGTTGATCCAGGGAACTAGTCTGATAGCCATATCTGGAGTCAGGAAGGATTTTTTTCCCCCAATGTGGAGCTTAGTGTTGCCACATGGGTTTTTTTTGCCTTCCTCTAACATTTAAGAAGGGCCTGGATGCCTTTCTTGAAAAGTCTGATATTACCGGTTATATATACTAGATTCTTGAGAATCTAGAGTTGATTCAGGGAACTAGTCTGATTGCTTTATCTGGAGCTAGGAAGGAATTTTTCATCATCAAAATAATAAAAAAGAAACAGTGCTTTCAGACCTCAAATAATGCAAAGTAAACAAGTTCATAGTCATTTAGAAACAAAAATACTAATGTTTTAACTCAGGAAGGGTTCAGAAATATTTGGTGCATAACCATGATTTTAAGTCACAGCTTTCATGCGTCTTGGCATGCTTTTCCACACTGCTTTTGGGTGACCTTATGCCACTTCTGGCACAGAGAGTTAAGCAGTTCTTCTTTGTTTGATGGCTTGTGACTATCCATCTTCCTCTTAATTACATTCCAGAAGATTTAAATGGGGTTCAAGTCTGGAGATTGGGCTGGCCATGACAGGGTTTTGATGTAGTGCTCCTTCATCCACACATTCATTGGCCTAGCTGTGTGGCATAGGGCATTGTCCTGCTGGAAAAAAACAGTCCTTAGGGTTGGGGATATTGCCTGGGCAGAAGGAAGCAGGTGTTTTTCAAGGATAACCTCGTATGCGGCTTCATTCATATGTTCTTTGCAAAGATTAACCTGCCCAATTTCAGCCTTGCTGAAGCATCCCCAGATCATCACCTATCCTCCACCAAATTTCACCGTGAGTGCAAGACACTGTGGCTTATACGTCTCTCCAGGTCTCTGTCTAACCATTAGACGACCAGGTGTTGGGCAAAGCTGAAAATTAGACTCATCAGAGAAGATTACCTTACTCCAGTCCTCTATGGTCCAATCCTTATGGTCTTTGGCAAACTTCAGCCTGGCTCTACTTTGCTTATCATTAATGAAAGGCTTTTTTCTAGCTTTACATGACTTGAGCCCTGCCTCTAGGAGCCTGTTACGAACTGATCTTACAATGCACTTCACCTCAGCTACCATTTGCCATTCATTTTGTAGGCCACTTGATGTCATCTTGCAGTTGCTGAGTGACATTCGAATAAGATGACGGCCATCCCGGTCAGTGGAGAGTCACTTTCACCCTCTTCTTATCTGTAGCTTTGTTGTCCTCAATGTCTCCTGCTTGACCTTGTTGTAATGGACTGCCGTCTTCGAAATTTTAAGCATGGAGGCAACATGATGCTCACTATATCCCTCTGCTAGTAAAGCCAGAATTGAGCCCTTACTTTCCTTACTCAAGACTTTTCTATTCAACTTATTTGGTATGGTTAAAAGTTATTGTGTCATTGAAATTACTTTTGTGCAATTCCTAGGACTTGTTTTGCCATCCAGCATGTTCTATTGCAAGAGGATTGTGAAGACCACAGCAGTGTTTTTTATCCTTTCCCACAATAAATAAGATTTGGTTCAGATGATCACCTAATCAGAAGCACATTAAGTGGAATGAAGCGTACTTTGGTTGGAATTAAACTGACACTGGAATGGAATGGCTGTCAGACATGTGGAGATGGGAATTTGTAGAAAACTGTGCAGGGGCCTCTTAATTTTTTACCCAAGCTGTAAATATATATAAATATATATATATATGTATATATATATATATACTCACGGTTTTGAAGATTAGGATGGGGTCAGCACCACCTTGCAGCGTCTCCCATTGGCCTATGACTGGAAAAAATATTTTTAACCTGTGGTTGTGAGTAAAAAGGTTTTTATTGTATATATTGTAAGCACATAGTACTGTACTGTATGTATGTAATGCACTTTGATCACTTAATTGCACTGTCACTTTAAGAGCTGTTTTGGTTTCAGCTCCATAATCTTAACTTCACACATGTTCACTAATTAAGTTTGTGACATCATCAGTGGGGGTGTATAAGTTGCCTAGTGCAACAATACACTCTGAGGACTAACCTGCTGAAGCGCCTTATACGGCGCGAAACGTCGTGCCCCCCGTCCTCCCACCCGCATGCCACCACCTGCTGTGTACACTGAAGCACAATAAAGAGCCGCTGTTTATAGAAGCTCTGAGTGCGACTTCTATTTCTTCTCCTATAATATATATATATACATATACATAAATATATGTATATATACATATATATATCTATATATATAGATATATATAGAATATGTATATATATATATATATATATATATATAATATATATAATATATATTATATGTAGAATGGACCAAACGTTTGGACACACCTTCTCATTCAAAGAGTTTTCTGTATTTTCATGTTGTAGATTCACACTGAAGGCATCAAAACTATGGATTAACTGATGTGGAATTATATACTTAACAAGAAAGTGTGAAACAACTGAAAATATGTCTTATAGTCTAAGTTCTTCAAAGCACCCACCTTTTGCTTTGATTACTGCTTTGCACACTCTTGGCATTCTCTTGATGAGCTTCAAGAGGTAGGCACTGGAAATGGTCTTCCAACAGTCTTAAAGGAGTTGCCAGGGATGCTTGGCACTTGTTGGCCCTTTTGCCTTCACTCTGCGGTCCAGCTCACCCCAAACCAACTCGATTGAGTTCAGGTCTGGTGACTGTGGAGGCCAGGTCATCTGGCGTAGCACCCCATTACCATCACACCTAATCCTCCATGCTTCACGGTGGGAACCAGGCATGTAGAGTCCATCCGTTCACCTTTTCTGCGTCGCACAAACACACGGTGGTTGGAACCAAAGATCTCAAATTTGGTTTCATCAGACCAAAGCACAGATTTCCACTGGTCAAATGTCCATTCCTTGTGTTCTTTAGCCCAAAGAAGTCTCTTCTGCTTGTTGTCTGTCCTTAGCAGAGGCTTCCTAGCAGCTATTTTACCATGAAGGCCTGCTGCACAAAGTCTCCTCTTAACAGTTGTTGTAGAGATATGTCTGCTAGAACTATGTGGGGCATTGAGCTGGTCTCTAAACTGAGCTGCTGTTAACTAGAGATTTCTGAGGCTGGTGACTCGGATGAACTTATCCTCCGCAGCAGAGTTGACTCTTGGTCTTCCTTTCCTGGGACGGTCCCCATGTGAGCCAGTTTCTTTGTAGTGCTTGATGGTTTTTGCAACTGCACTTGGGGACACTTTCAAAGTTTTCCCAATTATTCGGACTGACTAACCTTCATTTCTTAAAGTAATGATGGCCACTCGTTTTTCTTTGCTTAGCTGCTTTTTTCCTGCCATAATACAAATTCTAACAGTCTATTCAGTAGGACTAACAGCTGTGTATACACCAGACTTCTGCGCAACACAACTGATGGTCCCAACCCCATTTATAAGGCAAGAAATCCCACTTATTAAACCTGCATTAGGTTTGTAGACAAAAATGGGATTTCATCCGCGCTGACCAGGAGACAAAGTGGAATTTAAAACTTTTATTCACCACCGCACCATAAATCAGAGAATAAGCCAACGCGTTTCGTAGCCAGTGGGCCACTTCATCAGGGCTTAACTAAGTTAAGTGGCCATGTGTTAATTCATAGTTTTGATGCCTTCAGTGTGAATCTACAATTTTCATAGTCATGAAAATACAGTAAACTCTTTGAATGAGAAGGTGCGTCCAAACTTTTGGTCTGTACTGTATTATATATATATATATGCCAGAGTGTAAAAATATCTCCCCAACACATGGTAAAAGAGCACTGCTTAGCTATTTATGTTGTGAATGAAGCACTGTGTTTCATATTTTCATACTTTTAAGGTTGAAAGAAGACA
The DNA here is from genome assembly GCA_033576535.1 of Allobates femoralis. Lineage (NCBI taxonomy): Eukaryota > Metazoa > Chordata > Amphibia > Anura > Aromobatidae > Allobates > Allobates femoralis. Next base: position 185,270,569 of record JARQOC010000007.1, read on the forward strand.
CAAGTCCATAAAGTACAATCTATTAACCTAAATGTTGATAAAGTAGAAGGCAGTACCCACATGAGGCAGATGCTAATTTTCCCATCTATTGGAGGATTAAGTCTTTCACAAGTCCAAATTTGGCAATCGGACAAGCTCCCGGGATCTTTGTGCCCTCTCCAGAGTATAGTAACCATAACCTTTAATATTATTTTTTTAAGGAAGGCATCCAGGTCCTTAATGTACTCTTCAACCGTGATGTGAACAGCAAACCGCTAAATCACAAAATGTAATTTCCCAACAAGTTCATGCTTGCTTTCTGTGAACGTTATAAAGGGAATATAGTTTAACAATTGAGTGTTGTACGGAAATACAATATTAGAATATATTTTAGATAACATATTTTCTAGTTTGAGATCTCTGCTTGTTACCATGAATGGATCAATGCTTGCTTCCAAAATCTTAAAACTTGCCCTGATCATGTGATTATCAGAGCTCCACAGATTATTATAATACAGTTATTAGAGTTTCTTGTGACAAACCTGAGAATTGCTATTTCAACATGGTCATTTTATTCCAAAAAAGAGTGCACTCAAATAAATTCAAGTAGTGCATAATGTAACTTAGTCTTTAAAGTCCTTTCAGACACAAATCCGTCATTTTCTTTAATTACAAAAATGATGTTTTAAGTGGTTTTGAATCTGCTTTCATCATTCACCAATGTTTAAACCAGAGCATAGATCTCTAATTATTGTGTTTGAAGAAGGAGTGAAAATCTTGACCTAGTTAGCAGCCGGCCATATTGACCATTAGTCATCTATGATAGTACAATATTTGAAATGAAATCTAAGCTCAAAGTGCTGCGTAGTAGAATAAATAGTGGTAAAGATTTTATGAACATGTTAGAAAGAACTAATGAGGAATGCATTGTAAGTCTCTGTACTGCAGTCTCCAAGGAAACATCTTAAGGAGAAGGTGTTAATGAACATCGTACACAATACATTGTCAAAAAGGTTTTCAGACTCAAAGATAATAAAAGAAAAAGGACATGAATACATTTGTAAAAATAGAGTGTGTGGATAGATAGATAGATAGATAGATAGAGATAGATAGATAGATTGATTCGAGTTTGCATATTCATGCATTTTTTTCTACAAATTATGGTATTTAATGTCCCTTATTATGCTCTTTGATCACTCCGGATCATAGAGCATAATAAATGTAATATGTAGGAGAAAAATACCTTACACTCACTTCATCGCTCACCTCTCTGACCGTGGGGATCCGTGAAGTGGATTACGAGTTTACATTGTCTTGGCCAAAACATCTAACAATACCTCACAAAAAAAAAATGTAGTTTATCATAAAAGATTTTTTGAACTTTTTTTTATCATTTTTGCAGGGTGCAGCTGAACCCCATGGAGCATCATTCACCCAGTGGTACAGAGACATCATACTGGGCTGCCCATTTGGTCTGGTGACAGGACCAATGGGTAGCTTTCAAACACTCTGCGCCATTTGTATCAATATGAATGGTGTCCTATGTTGCAAACCTTAATTGCATATCAATCGCCTCCCCCATACTCTGGCAAGTTGATGGTTGTTTTATCGTTTCTGTGCACCTGTGTTTGTGCATTTTATTGGGGTCTTACTGCTTCCTGCCTAAGTGCTGTGTTGGATTTGTTTTTGGCTGCATAGGGAAATAATGGTATTTTATTTACTTGTGAAATTGAGTGACAAGATGATTCTGCCCTTCCGGGTCCTTTTCAATAATCACTGGTGATTAAGCAGTAATGAAATTGTGTAACATGTTCTTCTGGGTGATGATTGCAGACCCCTTTAAAGGATACTAGATTGGATATATCCTAGGGAGCATAAAGTTGAGACAAGGCGGACTGGTGCCTAAAAGTGAAAGTATGGCAGAAAGACAGGCACATCTATGCCTTTGCAGGGGGCAGCAAAGTGTACAGCATATGGTCATGTTGTGGGCATTAAGGCCGAGGGGGAAGGTAGTCAGCTGCCTGGAGGCCTGGGACATCAGTTTATGGTGGCAGTCCCTAGGAGCTGTGGCCCTAGCTGGACATGTTAAAGAGGGATATTTACAGGGGAGAATAGTTTGTGATACCAACACGAGTTCTGACCATTGATGGCCAGGGGCTGCAGTGGGGGATTCCAAGGGGAGATGGTAAAGCAGCAAAGTGGTAGTTCCACTCCAGCCAGGGCATAGATCCCTTGGAAGATGTGAAAGATGGATAGGATGGTGAAGGGTGTAAAGCAGAAGGATGAGAGTAGTGGTGCAGGAGGACACAGAAAGGAGCCGATGACAACAACAGTCTTTGTGGTTCTTACCCTTTACTTGAAGTAGTTGAAGATTAAAACCCAGCCAGGGTACAATGTTCCCCAGGAGCCCAGTCTGGCCATCCCAGAGATAGTTGGAGTCCACCTTGCTGAGACACAGGGTATATGGCCTTCCAGCTGACTTCCCAGTTCTGACACTATCCTACAACCTTCCTGTCCTTAGTGTCTGTGGTTGCCATTCCCTGTAAGGCTGGTAACTGCGGGTACTGCGAGCTATAGCTTTGGTCCTCTGACCCTATATAGCCCCGGGAGCCTCGAGAGGGTCCACAAAGGTAGCTACTGGACATAAAGATCCAGTGACCTCCAGCTTTATGACCAGTCCTGAAGTATCCCTGATTGAGTTGGGGGCTGGTACCTCTCCTGCACCTAGCTGTTCTGCCCAACTTCAACAGCTGGCAGCAGATTAATCTCACCAGGTCCTCGGCCTAGTACTTTATTCCATGTTCCATGCTGTCTCTCAAGCGACTCGGTACAGAATACAGCTCTCCTAGTTGCCACACAGTCCTCCCACTACACATAAATTATATGCAGTACCACTTGTGGTAGCCCGGCCACTAAAAGCTCCCTCCTGAGCCAGGGACTGACTCACACTGCTCTCTATCACTCCTCCCACAGTGGGTTAGTCACAGCTTTTAGGACTTCTCTCCCTGCTGTCTGTTGCTGGGCAGACTTAACCTTTCATCCAGTGCTATACAAAGAAGTGCCTATATAGGAGTAAAAAGGAAAACAGTGACCTCTTGTGATTGATGATTAGTACTGAAGCTCACAGGGATATTAACACTTGTTGTTACCGAAGGAAAACATTGCAGAAATTCAAATATTACACATCATAATTCACATTACATCAATACGATTGATGTCTTCAAGTTGAATTTCACAGGCCATCCATCTCCTTACATCTCCTTTAAGTCAAGTTGCTTCTTTAGTATATGTTTGAGAGCAACATTTATTGCTTTATTCTTTTTTAATTTCTCATTCTTACATAGGACTTGAATTCAGTAATTATCATGACTATTATTGACATCTCTATTCACTTAAAACCAATTTATGATACTGCATCCCTGTGCCAAAATTTTTTTGATGCACTTTGACAAACTTCACTTTTATTTTGTGACCCCATGTGACATTTTTGCATTAATGTTGAAATTGGTTAATTAAAATCATGACATTTATCTCAAGACACAAAATCACCATCATTAGTATGCCTTCAGAAGCCTTAGGACTGAAGACCTGAAATGACCAGCTTCATTGACTAAGAAAATCAAACTTTTCTTGCAGAGTTCCCATTTGCAAGTTTAGTTTCTGAGCTGTATTGTCATTGTGACTTGTAAAAAAATATTTGTTTGAAAATTGATCAACACAAATGTAATTATTGGTAATTCCTTTAATTATTTTTGGTTTAGTAATGTCATTTATTATAATTGTTTTTAGTGATTTGCCATTAAGTTTGATTAAATATATAAAATGATCCACTAAATGCAAGTCCTGTGGAATCAAATTGTATATATATATATGCCTACAATTTTTAAAAAGATATACCGTATTTTTTGGATTATAAGACACACTTCTTTTCCCCCCAAATGGGGGTGGTGGGAAACGGGGGTGCGCCTTCCAATCCGAATCCCGAAACCCAATCCCGGTGGTGTCGGTGGGGGAGGAGTTGCGGTGGTGGAGTGAGGGTGACAGGAGAAGATATCACGGGTCCACAGAGGACAGGGACTGAGTGGCTGTACAGGAGCTGCGGCGGTGGGTCACAGTGGGCGCCGCCATATTCTGTGTGTCTATTCTTTCACAACTTGTTACTGGTGGTTGCAAGAAATTAAGACTTCAACAAAATGGCCATGGAACTCCATCCATGGCCATTTTCTGGAAATCTTAACCTCTAGCAACTAGTAACAGGTTGTGAATGAATATACGCACAGAATATGGCGATGACCACTGCAACCCCCTGCCGCAGCTCCGGTCCCGCTGCTCAGCCCCATTTTCTGTGGACCCATGATACCTGCCCCTGGCACTCCCGCACTCCCCCCTGGTAAGCCATGGTGGGTCCAGGGGCGAGGATATATATGTATATATACGCAGAAAAAAGCCGAACTCACCAGAGATTTGGTGCGGCTTTTTTTCTGCATATATTAATTGATTCACGCTAACGATAGCAAGCAACGCTGGAGGAGAAATCTACAGAGACCATTCACGGGAGTGATTGAGCCTTTCTTGTGTACTATAGTGCTAGTGCCCAGTGTTATCTGCACATATTGATATGTATATATACATACACCAGGATAGGTGGCCATGTACAAAGGAAGGGGTAAATATCTACCAGGATCAGGGGGGCCATGTACAAGGGTGGGGGACATAGTACCAGGCTGATGGGGAGCATGTACAAAGGATGAGGGACATATACACCAGAATGGGGGCATGTACAAAGGATGGGGGATGTATATACCAGGATGAGGGGGGCATGCACAAAGGATGGGGGACATATATACCAGGATGGGGGGCATGTACAAAGGATGGGAGACATATACACCAGGATGGGGGGCAAATACATGAGGATTGAAGATGATGTATATCAAAATGGGTGATATATATAGCAGGATGAGGAGTCATGTATACTAGGTTGGGTGGTCACGTACTAAAATTGGAGATATACATATATATATATATATATAGATATATATACAGCTCTGGAAAAAATAAAGACACCACTTCAAATTTTTCAGTTTCTCTGATTTATATGTATGTTAAATTTATAAGTGTATTTTTGAGTAAAATGACATTCTTCTTTTATTCTATAAACTACTAACAACATGTCTCTGAAATTCAAAGCTAAACATTTTGTATTAATTTGCAGCAAATGAGAAATCTTCAAAATAATAATAGACAGAACAGTGATTTTAGACTTCAAACATTTCAAAGAAAATAAGTTCATATTAATTTAGAAGCCACAACACTAATGTTTTAACTCAAGAAGAGTACAGAAATCTATATTTTGTGGAATAACCATGGTCTGGAGATTGGGTGGGCCATGACAGGGTCTTAGGTCAATCAATGTGTGGATGAAGGAGCACCACATCAACACCCTGTCATGGCCACCCCAATCTCCAGACCAGAACCCAATTGAAAACCTCTGGAATGTAATCAAGAGGAAGATGGATAGTCACAAGCCATCAAACAAAGAAAAACTGCTTAAATTGTTGTGCCAGGAGTGGCATAATATCACCCAAAAGCAGTGTGAAAGACTGGTGGAAAGCATGCCAAGACGTATGAAAGCAGTGATTAAAAATCATGGTTATTCCACCAAATATTGATTTCTGAACTCTTCCTGAGTTAAAACATTAGTATTGTTGTTTCTAAATTTATATAAACTTGTTTTCTTTGCATTATTTGAGGTCTGAAAGCACTGTCCTGTTTATGTATTATATTTTTAAGATCTCTCATTTGCTGCAAATAAATACAGAATTTTTAGCTTTAAATTTCGGAGACATGTTGTCAGTAGTTTATAGAATAAAAAAACAATGTCATTTTACTCAAAAAATTACCTATAAAGAGAAAAATCAGAGAAACTGAACATTTTGCAGTGGTCTCTTAATTTTTTCCATATATATAAATATACACCAGGATGGGGGACATATATTCACATATATTCCAGGATGGAGGATCATGTACACCAAGAGGGGGACCAAGTATACCAGGAGAGGGGATATATATATATACTGATTGTAAATGGACGATGGCATTATAAGATTGACCCATTTAACATTAAAACTTATTTTTTTTTATTTTTTCCTTCACAAAATTTTGGGTGCATCTTATAAAGCGAACACAGAGGCGGAACTACCATGGTGCAGCTGCACCAGGGCCCCAACCGGCTAGGGGGCCCCTTCAAGCCTGGAGGGTGCCCCCAGCCGACCCCCGCAAGCCACCGTCAAAGGAGAGGAGGGTCAGGCAAGGGAAGCAGAGAGCTTCCTGCTCCCCTTGCCTGATCCCGCCCCTCCCCTCCGGCACCTACAAGCATCCGGCGCGGCTCTCTCAGCAGCACCAGGTAGGAGAGCGCGGCTCTTCCAGCAGCATCAGGTAGGAGAGCGCGGCTCTCCCAGCAGCACCAGGTAGGAGAGCGTGGCTCTCCCAGCAGCACCAGGTAGGAGAGCACGGCCCTCCCAGCAGCACACCCCCCCGGGCCGCGCCGACGGGCAGTAGAACCCCCCCGCACCTTCCCCCCCGGTCCTCACCTGCACCAGGGCCCCCGGGGGTGACTGCGTATGAAGGTTTTCTACGTTCTAACAGATGTATTAAAATGTGTAGTTGACTGTATGTCAGGAGGATTTCCCAGTGTGTATGCTAAACCTTAAAGAATAATCTTATAAAAATATAGTAACATTCATTTTAATTTATCTCTTAGTCAGTAGCACACATGAAAATAAAACATTTTGGAATATTTTTCATCAAAGAAATCTGCTTTTTTTTTTTACTCCTGAAATGATCATTCATGCTCAGCTCAATGGCTAAAATCTGAATTCAGAGAAGAGAGATTTTTTTCATTACAGAGGTAGGAGATGATAGTTGGTGCTCTTAAAATTCTATGTAGAAGAAAGGAGGGAGGAGCTAGAGGCAGACAGACATTCTAAACATGAAATATCAGTTGCATGCTTTTGACCATCAATTGCCATCTCCTATCTTAGTAATGGGAAAATCTTTCTTGACTGAATACAGATTTTACCCATGAATTGAGAATTTTGCCAATGAAAGATCAGTTTAAGAGGAAAAAGAAGCAGATTTCTGTAACAAAATACAGATGCATCTCAATCAATTAGAATATCATCAAAAAGTTATTTTTTTCAGTAATTCAGTACATAAAGTGAAATGCATATATTGTATAGAGTTATTACAAACAGAGTGATCTATTTCAAGAGTTTATTTCTTTAAATGTTGATGATTATGGATTACAGCCAATGAAAACCATAAGGTCATTATCTCAGAAAATTAAAGTAAGAAGGATGAAGGGTCTGAGAGATAAAATATGACCTAGATAGGTATCAGTGGCTTCACCTTGTGTGGTTGTGAGAGTCACAGCCACTATAAAAGCAGATAACGGCTGCTGCAGTGCCCAGAGTGGTAATTAAGTGGCACCCCAGGGGTTAATGTGGTACAGTAACACCACAAAGGGTTAACTCCCCTCACAACCCACAACACTACCCTAGCACCTCCAGGCCAGAAGGGGGAGCTAAAGCTGCTTCCCTATATATTCTGGTGTGGAGAGGAAGTGGGGAAGAGCAGAGTGGTGGTAGGAGCTAATGTTGTTTACTTCAGAGTGGCAGTGACAGTTAGTCAGTTGGAGTTAGTTCAGTTCCTGGGAGGACTGAGGAAGAAAGACTGGTGGTTTAAAGGGGCTGCCTTAGGCCTCTCCACAGCCTGATACCCACTTCCAGGTCTAGCCAGGGTCTGAGGGAAGGAGTAACACATTGGGAGACTGAGTTACCTCATAACTCGCCCCGGAGGAGTGCACAGACCAGATACCGGATCCGAAACTGTGACTGACACATGCAGCACAGTAAACACGGGACTAGTGGAGGTTATATATCTACACTGTACCTCAGCGAAGCAACACGGCGGGATCAGAAATACAGAGGAAAGACTCAAGTTGCCTAGCAAAGGGGGTACCTGTGAGGAGAGACAGGCCAGCAGCCTAGCTGAAGCGGCAGCAGGGCCACACACACAGCGCAGGAGAGGGAAGCTGAGGACCCGGACAGGGTGGGAGCAACCCGGCCCTGGTACAGACTCCGTGGACAGTACTCTACAGAATACCATCACCAGTAAAGCCTTGGAAAACTTAAAAAGTGTGTGTGATCCTTGTGCTCAAACCCTGCGTACCCTCACAAACTACCATCATCTCTACTACTATCCCTATCCTACAACATCCATAGCACTATCTATAGACTATTACCACCACTGCCCCGGGGAATCAAACTTTACCTGCAGAGAGCCATTACATCTCCAGCTGCCAAACATCATCCCTGGAGGTTCTGCAGCAACGGTGGTCCCCTCACTGACCACAACCCGTGGGTGGCGTCACAACAAACTCCCCTGTAAATATCCCCCCATTACTTGTGGGCTCGGGACACGGTCCGGACCAAGACTGCCGTGGTACTCCCCCCATCACCCCGTGATACCTCGGTCCGGTACCGAGTACCCTGTTCCAGTGGGCTCCACACAGATAGAGTAGGGAGGATGAAGGGTTAAAAACAACACTGCCATATTCCACAAGACATCAAAGGGTGAATATAATATTGATTTATTAATTTACTCATTTCAGGGCTCCCTGGCCCCTTTATCAGGACAAATCAATACCATATTGCCATATTTCTGGGTGTTTCAGGGAGTCCTGAAATGCGTTAACTAATAAATCAATATTATTTTTACCTTCTGATGTCTCATGGAATACAACAGTGCAGTGTTGTGTGGTCATATAACGGATAGGGAGGCAAGATGGTAAGATGCACAAGAGCATTACTCAAGCCCGATTTGGTTTTAACACTCACGGACAAGTGTAATTCATCAAGGGGGTGTGTGGCACCCCTATGGGAAGGCGCCACAGGGAGGTAATGCATCCCAAACTGAAGGTGTAGTGCCTCTGTAGTCATGGATACAGGGTTTCATTCAGAGTCTGTCATAAGCACCCATATAATGGGCCACCTTAGCATAGGGACCGTATATTCAGTAGGTCCATGGGGTGGAGCCCTGAGTAGAGACTTGAGTGACAGTTGAGTGAGTTTCATTCAGACAGTGCTGGGAAAGCAGCAAGTGAGGACGTGCCTAACAGCATTCATGACAGGAGGGCACCCCTTTGGAGAGGGGTGACCCAGAAACCAGAGGGCATAATCCAGGAATGGTTGGAGCCAGCTGGGGAGTCCGGGGTCGACACCGGCATACCGGAGGCATGGCAGTCAGAGGTTTATCTCTGACTGTGAACCGACAAGCTGTGGGACCGACTGAAGGGAGCCATAGCGCCACAGACTGTACCTCTACCTCAGTTCCAAAAAGGTCCAGGACACGTTAGGGAAAAGACCGAATTCCGGTGGCGGGAGGCTTATATTCTTTCACTCTCGTCTGTACCAGTAAGGAACTGACTGTACCTAATTGTAGCAGACCAGGGGACTGGCGAAGGAGCGGTTCAGAGTGCTTAATGAGAGTAAAGAGGAACACAGACCCCGAAAGTAATAAGAGGGTACCACCGACAGACTCTGCAAAGTTACCTCAAAATCTGTGTCTACGTCTCGGCTAAATCAGACTGAGACTGTGTACTGTATCATCTGCTCGGTATCAGTAAAGAAACGTTTGAGTTGAAGCGGTGTCTGTGCTCCTTTTCCCCGGTGCCCAGAGGGCCTCAGCATCAAAGAGGTGAGGACAACTACTCCCCTCATCCACCCTGCTGACCTGAGGTAAAGCTCTACCTGTGGGGAGCTGTACTACTCTGAGCTACAGCTCCATCACCTCAGCGGCCGGCCACAACGCTGGAATCCATGTTACCAGTTACCAGGTGTCACGTTACCATTCCCCCATCCATCATCAGCATCCCCATCATCCCCTCCATTGAGGGTCCAGGGCACGGAACCAGAAAGTGACCAGCTGTGATCCCCCATCGAAGTAACCATCAGTCCCGGTATCCGAGTACCCCCTTACCCTGTCGACCGACTCACATTCACGCGAGCTACTCTGGCCCTGGACTTGGGGTCCCTCACTAGCCCTGCTCCTGAAAGTACCTCTGAAGGTAAGGAGGTTCGGGTCACCATCCTAGCCCTTTGCTCCTGATCAGCCCTAGACTAAGGGCCTACCTCCATCCACGGACCAGTAAACGCAGCAGCTTCAATGGAAGTCAATAGCAACAATGACACAGCTCAGCACAGCATGACTTCTCACCACAGAGTTCAGGTAGAAGTAACCACTAACTGTAATGGTGGGTTTACACGTCCCGATATCGGCGTCCAACTCCGACCAAAAGTCACGTGGTTCGTGCGTTGGCCCCGATATCGTTTGTGCGTTGTATGGTGTAAACGTCCAATACGATGCACGGACGACGCCAAAACGATATCGGGGATCGAATGAGCCTGCTCTCCAACGGCCCGATATTGGATGGAGGTTGGAGCAGGATCGTGCTGTGTAAACGCCCAACTACGATGTGCAGTACAACTTCCCCTATTCACTCCCATGTTAAATGGTCGTTCCTGGGTCGGCCATACAAGGGGGGCGTAGACATCGCTGGTGTGTTGTACACCGATATCGCGCTGTGTAAATCTCCGATGCAATCTTGATAATCTGGCCCGAAAAAGCGCGCTCCTGCGGCGTCGGATCCAATATCGGACCGATATCACGACGTGTAAACCCACCATAACACCTAGTGGAGGGAAGTGAAGTTATTTAAAGGCTGAGGGAGTGGAGATCTGAATACTAAGGGCCCTTTCACATCAGCGTTTTTTTAAATTCGCGGCAGATGCGGTGAAAAAAACGCATCTGCCGCGATTGCCGCATAACCGCTGCACTTGCGACGCGGTTGCGGTAATCCCCATAGTAAGTATAGGGGGACTTGCGGCAGGTGCGGCAAGTGCGGTTTTGCACTTGCGGCAGGTGCGGCCGCGAAAAAAAACGCGGCTGACTGCGGTTTTTTTTCGCGGCCGCACTTGCCGCAAGTGCAAAACCGCACTTGCCGCACCTGCCGCAAGTCCCCCTATACTTACTATGGGGATTACCGCAACCGCGCTGCAAGTGCAGCGGTTATGCGGCAATCGCGGCAGATGCGGTTTTTTCACTGCATCTGCCGCGAATTTAAAAAAACGCTGATGTGAAAGGCCCTAAGACACACTTCTACCTCCACTCAACTGCTATGACTCTCTCCTCCAATTTCAGCTGCAACACATAGCATAGACAAGGGGGAAAAACAGTTTTAACACTGCAGCAACACTAATGGTACCTTTACACGCCGCGACGGCAGGCTGGATACATCGCGCTACTTCGCGTGCATGAGCACGCTCAAACGGCCACAAACGGTCAACGCACCCTCTTTACACGCCGCGACAAGGTGCGCTACGCCACGCTACATCTATAGCTAGCTACATCGCCGGGTGTCTCAAGTAGCCAGCTGTAGCGTAGCGTACCATGTTTACACACCGCTCCAACAAGCTACTATGGGCGGACCCGGTGCAGCAGGGATAGCACATAGGCGTGCAACAATCTTGGATTACGAGCCGTCCGTATGATGATAGGACAGCGCAATATCATCAGGATTGGCCAGGCATCGCAGGAGGCTGGTTAATAGAGCACGCTCGAGTAATTGTGTAGTGTGACTGGTCAGCTCCTTAAATATCCCGCCCTATGCTGCGACTACCAATCATAAAGCAGGAGCGACCTCCAATGATCGCAGATGGGGCGCGGTAACATGGCGACTGTGTCACGCCTTAGATACATGGCAGCCACATCGCCGGGTGTCCAGAGTTGCCTTCCGTTGCTTCTTTACACGCCGATACAGCTCGCTACAATCGGCGATGTTGCCTTAAGTTTATGAGCAGAGCCCATAAACAGATGTATCTGTCGCCGGCTGTAGCGTCGCCTCTTCAGACGCCGCTACTACAGGCGATATGGACGCTACAAGCTACAATTGTAGCTTGTAGCGCGATGTATCCAGCCTGCCGTCGCGGCGTGTAAAGGTACCATAATGGATTGCAATGCAGTCAACACATGACATGCAGAATTTTAACCCCTTATCCTCCCTTCTTTAACTGTATGAGATGATGATCAACATTAACAGAAATAAACACGTGAAATAGATCACTGTTTGCAATTACTGTATATAATGTAGGCTTTCCACTTTTTGTATTGAATTACTGAAAAAAATAACTTTTTGGTGATATTCTACTTCATTGAGATTCATCTGTATCACAACGCTTCTTCTTTGATGCAAACTATTGATTTCTGAAGAAAAAGCTTAAAATGTCAGTAACTCTTTAACAAAACATGGCTTGAGCCTAGACCTACATGTACATTTCATAATAAATGAAAAGTCATATGAAGTGGTCAAACTTAGGCAACTCTTTGGGTTCCTCTAATGATTCACAACTTTCCCCTGAAGATCAAGCACACATCAATTTGAAGTGACATATTCCATACTGTCGTACATATGACATCATGAAGAATAAATTCATAATACAACATGTGATAGAAGAGGATGCAATTTTTTACCATGATGTTTATATTAGTCCATGAGAAAAAAACTGTACCTTAATAATATCTTGACACTTGCCAGTACAGTAAGTACCTATAGCAATCTATAGGTACCATGTTACAGTTGTAACTCACATCCACGCTAGACCCTAATAATATGTACGGTAAGTGTGGGGTTTTAGATAATAGGAGAATTCAAAATTGCCTGTTTGTGTGGTATTTCATGTAAAATTTAACTATGACAAAATGAAATAAAAAAAATATCCTAACTCCTTTAGTGCACTTTTCCCATATCTACAGTAAATGCTGATATAACAGACATATAAGCTTTCTAGATAAGAGTAGCACAGTTGGATGTCGCATCAGTCAAAAATGCTTTGTATCATCAATCCATTTCCATCGCAAACTACTTTCACCATTGTAGAGCTCATAAAAGCTGTGAAAACTATCAAATGTTTCCTCATGATCCCAAGCAGAGATCCAAGAAGTGGCATCAAATTGTGCACTTTCCGAGTGAAGTGGAGCACGGTACTTCTGGTTGTTAGATAACGTGACTCTCACTTCAGTCTTGGAACATCAGGGGAATGTTTATAAGACAGAAGACTCAGAAGGACAGCTCTACATAACGGTGACTCTTTATCTGTCAGTTACATCTGCAGTGAAATGTCTTAGGGAGAATATTCTGTGTGTAGAGAAGCTTCAAAAATGTTCAGACTATAGTGTATCTTGTCCATGTACAGAATACAACTAAGAGAAGGAGTAGGGAAAGACAAAAGAAAGCCCCTGTGCCAGAACAATATATGGGCCCTCTTCTGTCCTAAATCTCATCACAAAGCTCAATTCCACCCGTTTTGGTGATGGACAGTGGAGTAACGTGGTCGCAAGGGTCGCGGGTGCAACGGGGCCCGGAGCTATAGGGGGTCCGTGCCGCCAGCCACCCCCTGCGCCCACCGATTGCAGCGCCAGGTGCCCGCTTCACATGGATGTGCATCCCGAGGACTCACATCTCTGTGACAGTGCGGCAGATACCGTGTGTCAGGGAGAGGAGAGGAGAGGAGGGGAGGGAAGCCTCCTACTTCCTGCTGCTCCTCCCGCTCATCCCCTCCACTGTGCCACCTCCTCCCACTTCCTGCTTGAGTGCACAGTGGATTGCAGGCCGGCGGTATCTCTTCCTCCTTCTCCTGAGTCAATCCTCAGAGGAGACTGCCATAGCAGTGAGGGAACCAGGAGAGGTAAGTAAAGTGATATTTTTTTTTAAATAATTAATGCAGTATGAGCAGATTATTATGGGGGTGGGATCATATATAAGGCTGCACATAATACTGCACTATATGGGAGAAGGCTGCATATATAATACTGCACTATATGGGAGAAGGCCGCACATAATACTGCACTATGTGGGAAAGGCTGCACATATAATACTGCACTATATGGGAGAAGGCTGCACATATAATACTGCACTATATGGGAGAAGGCTGCATATATAATACTGCACTACATGGGAGAAGGCTACATACATAATACTGCACTATATGGGAGAAGGCTGCTTAAATAATACTGCACTATATGAGAGATGGCTGCACATAATACTGCACTATATTGGAGAAGGCTGCACATAATACTGCACTATATGGGAGAAGGCCGCACATAATACTGCACTATATGGGATAAGGCAGCACATATAATACTGCACTATATGGGAGAAGGCTGCACATATAATACTGCACTATACGGGAAAAGGCTGCACATATAATACTGCACTATATGGGAGAAGGCTGCATACATAATACTGCACTATATGGGAGAAGGCTGTACATATAATACTGCACTATATGGGAGAAGGCTGCATAAATAATACTGCACTATAATGGAGAAGGCTGCATACATAATACTGCACTATATGGGAGAAGGCTGCATAAATAATACTGCATTATATGGGAGAAGGCTGCAAATAATACTGCACTAAATGGTAGAAGGCTGCAAATAATACTGCACTATATGGGAGAAGGCTGCATATATAATATTGCACTATATGGGAGAAGGCTGCATTTATAATACTGCACTATATGGAAATGATATGAGGCTTTATATATAATACTGCACTATATGGAGAAATATGAGGCTGCATATATAAGGCACCACTATATGGAGAGTTTTGAAACTACACTATATGGAATGTTATGAGCCTACAATATATGGTAGGTTTTGGGGCTGCATCATATGGAGAGTTTAGAGGCTGCACTATATGGAGAGTTTTGAGGCTGTATTATACTATATGGATAGTATTGAGGTGCACTATATGGAATGTTTTGAGACTGCACTATATGGAGGGTCTGTGAGGCTGTATTATACTATATAGAGAGGCTATGAGGCTGCATTTTACTATATGGAGAGGATATGAGGCTGCATTATACTATATGGAGAGGTAATGCGCCTGTATTATGCCATAAGGAGGGCTATGAGGCTGCATGATGATATATGGAGGGATGTGAGGTTGCATTATATTATATGGAGGATAATGGGGGTTCATTATAATAGTTGAATGACTATGGGGCCTACCTTATGAATGGAGGTCTATAGGATGCATTATAATATATAGAGGACTCTGGGGGTACATTGTAATATAAGGAGGAATATGGGGATACATTATAATAATTGGACAACTATGGTAACGGTAGGAGGTGAACCATATAAACCAGGATGGGGGCATATATACCACGATAACGGCCATATTCCAGGAGGAGGACCATTTATAGCAGGATGAGGGACATTAATACATAACAAAGGAGGAACAGGGGTCAATTTGTGAGTCTTTAAAGGATTTAGAACATCACATGAGGCGTATACATTTCATCAACATGCGTGGGAGGGGGGTGCCAGGTCTAAAGCTCGTAGCGGGTCCCGCCAGACTCTGGTTACACCACTGGTGATGGACATGGATCTTCCTACTTCTTGGGTCTTGTGTGGCTGCCCAAGTTGCACCAATGGTGTGTCCACCCTGTAGCTAAGTATTTGTACCCTGTAGCTAATATAATGTACTTATAAATACTTTTTGTACTTTATATCACTGGGCTGATTAAGCATGTAATATGAGTGTACACTTAGGCGAGAGGTAATATAGAAAGATAAATGCAGCCTTTGTTTTTAGCATGTTATCGAGGACAAAGGGAGGCAAGGCTTTTTCGGGGGAAGGGAGGATGGGAACGTACAAAGTGACAGAAGTCATTGAGGGAGCAGGAGAAATTAAAGTAGCAGGTTATTTCTATGGGGAGATGTGGTTTGGGCAACACAAACAGGTATGTGCTCTGTAGAAAAAAATGGCATTTGAACTTTAGGCGTCTGGAAGAATACTTTAATGGGTGGATGAGGTCCTGTGGTAACAAAGGATGTTAAGTTCTGAATTAGTGGGTATGCATCCTAGCTAGTTGATCAGAGGGATAGGTTTCCCTGTGGTGAGAGAAAATTGATCTCATATCCAGGTAGTAAGCTTTGTTTCTGTCCAGAGGCAGTGCGGAGTTAATAAACTGAATTCCTTACCCCCTTTATACTGTATATACAGTGTTGGCCAAAAGTATTGACACCCATGCAATTCTGTCAGATAATACTCAGTTTCTTCCTGAAAATGATTGCAATCACAAATTCTTTGGTATTATTATCTTCATTTAATTTGTCTTCAATGACAAAAAAAAAAAGAATTGTCGTAAAGCCAAATTGGATATTGTTTCACACCAAACATAAAAAAGGGGGTGGCCAAAAGTATTGGCACTGTTATAAAAATCATGTGATGCTTCTCTAATTTGTGTAATTAACAGCACCTGTAACTTACCTGTGGCACCTAACAGGTGTTGGCAATAACTAGATCACACTTGCAGCCAGTTGACATGGATTAAAGTTGACTCAACCTCTGTTCTGTGTCCTTGTGTGTACCACATTGAGCATGGAGAAAAGAAAGAAGACCAAAGAACTGTCTGAGGACTTGAGAAACCAAATTGTAAGGAAGCATGAGCAATCTCATAGCTACAAGTCCATCTCCGAAGACCTGAATGTTCCTGTGTCTACCGTGCGCAGTGTCATCAAGAAATTTAAAGCCCATGGCACTGTGGCTAATCTCCCTAGATGTGGACAGAAAAGAAAAATTGACAAGAGATTTCAAGCAAGATTGTGCGGATGGTGGATAAAGAACCTTGACTAACGTCCAAACAAGTTCAAGCTGTCCTGCAGTCCAAGGGTACAACAGTGTCAACCCGTACTAACCTTCAGTGTCTGAATGAAAAGGGACTGTATGGTAGGAGACCTAGAAAGACCCCACTTCTTACCCCGAGACATAAAAAAGCCAGGCTGGAGTTTGCCAAAACTTATCTGAGAAAGCCTAAAACGTTTTGGAAGAATGTTATCTCTTTTTGGGCAAAGGCATCAACATAGAGTTTACAGGAGAAAAAAATAGGCATTCAAAGAAAAGAACACGGTCCCTACAGTCAAACATGGCAGAGGTTCCCTGATGTTTTGCAGTTGCTTTGCTGCCTCTGGCACTGGACTGCTTGACCGTGTGCATGGCATTATGAAGTCTGAAGACTACCAACAAATTTTGCAGCATGATGTAGGGCCCAGTGTGAGAAAGCTGGGTCTCCCTCAGAGGTCACGGGTCTTCCAGCAGGACAATGACCCAAAACACACTTCAAAAAGCACTAGAAAATGGTTTAGGAGAAAGCACTGGAGACTTCTAAGGTAGCCAACAATGAGTCCATACCTGAATCCCATAGAACACCTGTGGAGAGATCTAAAAATGGCAGTTTGGAGAAGGCACCCTTCAGGGACCAGGAGCAGTTTGCCAAAGAAGAATGGTCTAAAATTCCAGCAGAGCATTGTAAGAAACTCATTGATGGTTACCGGAAGCGGTTGATCGCAGTTATTTTGGCTAAAGGTTGTGCAACCAAGTATTAGGCTGAGGGTGCCAATACTTTTGTCTGGCCCATTTTTGGAGTTTTGTGTGAAATGATCAATGTTTTGCTTTTTGCTTCATTCTCTTTTGTGTTTTTCATTGAGGACAAATTAAATGAAGATAACAATACCAAAGAATTTGTGATTGCAATCATTTTCAGGAAGAAACTGAGTATTATGTGACAGAATTGCAGGGGTGTCAATACTTTTGGCCACAACTGTAAAATATTATTTTAAACCAGCCCATCATTGTGTAGATTCTTCATAGTACAATCCTGCTGAGTTGAGAATGAGCAGAGAGATGAAGAATGGAGCAGTCTTGTTTATGACTCGCCCACTCCGGGGCCATGGGGCATTCAGAACCGGGCTCCATTTGCTGCAGGGAAGTCAGTTCTATTAAAACTTATGGGGATTTTAAATGGAGAATAAAGTTGATAGAGGTTAGGTAAGGCTAGGGTCACACTTGCCAAATTCTAAGTCACCTGCGTTGTTTGCAGAGATACCAGTGTGGCTGGTATCCATGATACACAGCGGGTTGCTAGGGGCCGTGTTCTCCACTCTGCAGCCTGTGTGAAGGCTGCTGAGGGAGAAAAAAATTCTAAGTTCTCTGCAAAGAGAATACCACCTACATTTCTCAGTCAACAGGGACCGACACTGCGGGTCAAACCTCCGGTGTTGTTGGTATTGCAACCTGATGTCATTGCTCCCCAGGGCGGATGTAATTAATTGAGAGGGTGTGTAAGGCTATGTTTGTGCTGGGCCTCTGTGTCTCATCCACTTTTGCAGTCGGCGGCTCCGCCAGCGAGGAAATAGGACAGTCTCATACAGAGTTGGAATTCTGTACCCGGTTTACTGATGGAAGCTGCAACTGATCGCCGGGCGCTTCTGTCTGACAAGTCCAGTCTGATCTGTCCCCAAGGAATCGGGAAAGTTTGCCTAAGACCCCTTTCGTGTACCTTTCCTTTCTCCGGTCTCTCTCTCTTTGCACTACTTCTTCACCTCTCCTGTCAGCACCTCTGCACGCAGTCCCCCGATCAAGCAGTCACGGGTCTTCTTGGGCGACTGGTATCTGTCTCCTGACCCTAGTTCGGCTGTCTTCTCAGTGGGTGCGTTTGTTTGCGGCCACAGCTCCTATAGACCTCGTGGCCTCTGGTTCAGTGGTTTGAGCATATAGAGTCCGTACCACGTTCAGGGCCGGTCCCTGGTTCTCGACCAACCCCTTTGTCCGACTATGGTCAGTCCCGGGATCCGGGCGACTAGGTCATTTTCACTCCACCTGTGCTCCTGCTGTATGGGGATGTCTGGGGCCAAAAAAGGGAGGGCAGAAAATTTACAAAAAATTAGTCATAAAATGGTTAGGTAATAAGCTAAGGTCCAAAACAGAGAACTCCACTACAAATTAAGAGGTGAAGATCACAGTCTGGGAAAGAGGTAAGCAGAGTTATATCTGGCAGCTTCCAGATTACTCTATTTGACACTGCACACTTCCATATTGTTAATCTGAAGGACACTAAAGATTCCAACTACCCAGTCAAATGGCCGAACAGAGCCTGTGGCACTCAGCTTCTGGCCAAATGTCTTCCCTATCACTGCTGCCTCTAGCAGAAAGAATATGGCAGCATCTGGTGACAACAGCAGAGGTTGCAGGAGCAGTTCCCAGAGAAAATATGACAGGATAGTGCTAGACTATTATACCATTGAACTATGTATGGATTAGTGTATATGAAAGCCAGCTTTGGAATGCATGGAACAGGTTGTCCAGGTTTGACATGAAAATCTGCAGTTGCTGTATGTGACTGCAGACTTGGGAATCTTCAGATCACACACATTGCACACTGTCAGGATTCTCCAGTGCTGGCACCGGGATGTAACAGTCATGTGACTGCAAGTATGTGATATGCATACTTTCAGTTACATTCCGACTAGATGTGTGTGGCCCTATTTAATACAAGTGTACTGAGCAAGTCTGTGCATGTCTAGTCAAAATGTGGCTGGAAGTATGCATATCACATACATTTAGTCACATGACTCTTTGCACCCAGTGGCAGCACCGGAAAATCCTGACTGTGAATGCTGTGTACAATGGAATATTCACAAGTCTGCAGTCACATAGAGTGACTATAGGCTTTCATTTCATACCCAATCTGGACAAGCCTTTTAAAGGGAATCTGTCAGGTCATTTGGGCCCCAAACCTACTACTACAACCATAATCATCCTTTTCTGAGCTAAATGTGAAGTATAATGGTTGTAAAAAAGGTTTTTATAACCTACATTTTCCCTCATTATGGCTAGGGTCACACTTAGAAGGCACAATCCGGTAACTGCATCCATTACCGAATGCGGTATTGGACTGTGCCTTCATGCTTCTTAAAAGTTGTGAACATGCAATCTTCATTCCGGATCTGGAGGCATTAATGCATCCGGTTTTGGAATGAGGATATTTGCAATTTTCAAAACTGGATCCAGAACCGGATCCAGTACTGCAAGGTACATTTTTGTTCCTTGCGGTACCTGATCCGGTCCCATAGGCACCCATGTTAACAAAACCGCATCCGGTTTTGCAACCGCTCCGAAAAGTGCAGCCTGCATGATTTTCACCGCAGGCTGCAAAACCAGATGCGGTAACTGGATTGCAAATAATGCAATCTGTTTTTTCTATTGAACATTATGGGATGCGGATCCGGATGCTGTTTTGAGCATTTTTAATGCCATTTTTTTATCTTTATATACAAAACATAAAGAGTCTGCTTTAAAGCAAATATTAGCACCACAGTCCCACCCGGACTAAGCGTTTCATCACAGTTGTGCCTTCTTTAAGGATTGCCTTCTATTTTCTTCTTCACCTGGAGAGTAGCTGGACATACTTTCTTTATTTGATATATATATATATATATATATATATATATATATATATATATATATTACTTATATTTATACATAAGTTGCTGTTCCAATTATAACCTTTGTGCTGGTGTATAGTTCTTTATATGTTCAGAATTATCCAGGAAAAAGGAGGTATATATGGAAGTATATTGGGGGGCACTATTCGTAGTTACCTGGTAGCTCTAAAAACTACATCAACCAGATGAGAAGGGTTCTCCTGGCCTTCCCCCTTTAACTGCTGTATGGGGATGTCTGGGGCCAAAAAAGGGAGGGCAGAAAATTTACAAAAAATTAGTCATAAAATGGTTAGGTAATAAGCTAAGGTCCAAAACAGAGAACTCCACTACAAATTCTCCCCTTCGCTCCATGGTATTACGACCGAGTGGGCGTGATAACTAATTCAGAAGCACAACCTCAAGTTTCAAATCTATGGATGATTCCTTCCTAGTATGGCTAGGGTCACATTTAGAAGGCAAAATGCGGTTACCGTATCCAGTTCCGGATGCGGTAATCTCATGTCCTTCAGACTAATTTTGCCCTCCAAGTGTGTCCCTAAATCCGCATGCGGTAACCGGATTGCTACTTAATGTGGCATCCGGTTGCCGAATGCAGTAGACGATGTGGTAATACAAACGTTCCCCGGCTTCCCAGCATGGTTTTGGTTGTTCAGAAATTAAATTGGTTGAAATCGGATTGTCCCGGACCAGGTGAATCCTGGAAAATCCGGTTTTGTCCGATTTTTGCAAGGGACTACAGGAATCATCCGTGATCGTTTTGGTCCTGTTGACTGAAAACGGATTCACCCAGATCCACCCAAACAGCACAAAACCGGACGCTAATACACTTCCATCCGGGTGAATCCGGAGCCATAGGAAAAGATTGCGGCAATACTGCCATTCATATGTGTTGCTGTACCCAATCCAGTTACCGTACCCAGCTCCACTCACATTTGCGGCTTCTAATTGAAATCTGGATATGGATTAGAAACTTGTCTGAAAAACGTTGCTTGCATGATTTTTACCGCACATCGGAAAACCGTATCCGGGAAACACAACACTGTTGAAGCTATCCGGTTTTTGTATTGCTGTCTATGGGTGCGGATCTGGATCAAGTTTTGAGCATTTTTCATGCTCAAAACCGGATTAGGATCTGCAATTGCAACTGCAAATGTGACCCTAGTCTATGACGCCTCGGTCGCATCATTTCCAGTCTTGCACAATGTGGGGGATTATTAGGTGTACTCGCCGGCTACAGAACATGCGCAGTGTACATTACAAAGCTGGCCAGTGCACCCAATAATCCCCTACAATGCACCAGACTAAAAATGATGCAACAACAACAACCAGGAGGGAACTGCCCACAGATTTGAAACTCAGGACTGCATTTCTGAATTAATTATCATGGCCAAAGTGTGGTATAGGAGACAAAATTGGAGAAGCCCCCCTATTGAGAAGTACCTGGTGGTCTAATGGGGAAGAAGATTAAAGGTGTAGCGGTTGTCCTGTCACATTATAAGGTTGTGCAACCTTGCTCAACCTCGGTGTGTAGTCCCGCTGTGTCAGGAAGCCGGCGCCAGGCTTCCATTACTCCTCTGCTGATCTTCCTGGTCACAAGGGACATCGGCCTGTCAGGTGACTCTCACGTCAGAGGAAACCACATCATGGCAGTTCCTTCAACCATCAACAAGTGTGGCCCCCGGCAGCTCTCTCCACAAACCCGATGGGTTGGATCATTGTAAGCAGGAAAGATTGTGGTCAATGTTTGAGAGCACTGGGGCAGCAAAATAATGGTTATTAAGTGGTGTATAAACAATCCCATGCAATATGTGAGCTCCATTCTCAGCAGCTAGGCCTGGATGCTGAGAATAGTGCTAACATATACCATGGCATAGTTTAAAAACTGTTTAATAATCATTATTTTGCTGACCCGGCTCTCCCAAACATTGACCACAATCTTTCCTGCTTACACTGGAGTGAGATAACACGGAGCGAGGGGGGAAAATGTACCCGGAGTGAATGCCCACATGTTGCCCACACATGTACATAATGGGGGAAAATGTAAGTTATAAAAATCTTTTTTAAAACCATATACTTCACATTTAGGACGCACAGGGATGATTAGGCATGTACTAGGAAGCTGCAGGGACAGATAGTGATAGGTTTGGGGGCATAAAGGACCTGACAGGTTCCCTTTAAAGGGAACCCGTCACCAGGTTTTTGCCATCCCATCTGAGAGCAGCATAATGAAGAGACATAGACCCTGATTCCTGCGATATGTCACTTACTGAGCTGCTTGCTGTCATTTGCATAAAATTAATGTTTTTTCTGCTGCAGATTTATCAGTTTCTGAATATACCAGACTACCAGACTAATGATAATCTCCAGCTGATGAAACAGTGATTTTATTAAAATTACACTGAGCAGCCCTGTAAGTGACACATCACTGGAATTACAATCTCAGGTCCTATATCATGCTACTCTCAGATTAGGTTGCAAAAACCTGCTGACAGGTTCCCTTTAAGTAGATCTGGACCTCTGCAGATGACATAGTGTGCAGAGGTCCTTCTGGATCTTGGTTTGGATAGGATTAACACTAACATGTTAACATTGATATACACGCAGTCTGAAAACATGCCAGGAGTAATCTCCAGCATCGACTGATTTAGTACCCGAAGTCTGTTCTTTCACATAATAGTTTAGTAAAATTATGAAGCAAATCAATTTAAGTGTTATAGATTTAGAAATAAATGAGTGAAATATAAGCTGGGAACTGTGGTAATTGCATTTTAAATACACTTTCTGTAACTGTGCCATTAACTGATAAGGGTCTGTGCTGTAATTGCAAATATTTAAAGGGTATTGGAATCTGTGCTACATCTGGGCTTGCTGTTGTGGCATAACATCTGTAATCTTATATTCATGTGCTGGACTTTATCTGCAGCCATGAAATCAGCTGTGATTATTGTTCAAACATTAAACTATCTAATATCTACTTGTTTGAAATGTAAACTAAGCCTCATATTTCCCTGCCAGAAGTGTGAATTGAGCAGAATTTTGATTAGCTCTTCTTTTTATTTTTAAAGTGAATGATGCATGTAAGCAATGCGGCCAAATCGTTCTATTTTAATTACCATTCCCTGGATGTTTAATACATTTGTTTGATATTGTATACAATTTAAAGACACATTGATTGCAGTACTTTTCTGGCTGAACCTACTGCAGTCAAGGTCATGGTGACCTCTGGGTTCCATGTATAAGGCACATCAGTGCTTTACAAAGGAAATTGCTTGTATTGTGTGTTTTTTATCAATTCTGTATATGACACAACATCTACTGAAATAAGTATGCTGCAACGGTAGAACTACATTACTACCCAGAGTTAGTAGAGATATTTCTGGACTATTGAGCATGGGCCGCTAAGGGGATTGATTTTGCTTCACATTTGGCATCTCCTAAAGGGCCCGTTACATGCTACAATATTGTTAATGATATTGTTGGTACATCACGGGTTTTGGGGTGGAGCAACAACATTGTAACGACATCGTTACATGTGACACGTAGATACGACCAATGATAAGTCGGCTGATCATTGATCGAAGGTTTATGTACAGGACCATAAATCAATCATTGATCGTACGTTTGATCTGCTGCATCGTCATGTGGGGCACCATGATAACGATCTCGTTTACGACTTCGCCTATTCCGAACTGAAGAATGTAGGCGATCAAACAACCGAAACTATCGTTTGCTTGTCGCGGAATCGTTGCTGCGTCGTTCACGATATCTGTACGTGTGACACCTCACCAGCGATCATTGAACGATGTTCAAGCAATCCAGGTCAAGTCGGATCGTTGGTCAGATCGCTGAGATATTGAAGCATGTAACGGGGCCTTAAAACAATGCACATACCATGATGGAGCAAGATATCTTGGTGGAGAATATTGTAACCTAACACCTTGTTGATGGCTTATGCTGTATAATGTGTCCAATTATAGGTCGGGTCATATTGATCCGAAACAGTACAAGTGTATAGTAAATGCGATCAGAAAAGCATTGTTAAAAAAACAGAATAGGATCACCCGTTTTTGATACCTAGCCAAGGTAAAGCAGTCAGCTGAGGGCTGGTATTATCAGGCTGGGAAGGGCCATGGTTATTTGACCCTTCTCAGCCAAAATATGCCAGCCCCCAGCATCACATTAGATACATCAATTCTGATGTTATTTCCTTGCTGTTCCCAATTGCTCTAATAAGGGATAATATTTTTTGAGTTGATGCCAGCTGTGAATTGCCAGCTTGCATTAAGCCCAGGTGTTAATAATGAAGAGGGGTTTATGAGACACCCCAATAGTAACCCAGTAAGTGTACAATTAAAAAAACACATAGGAAAAAATATTTTAATTGAATAAAGACTTCCCCACACTTTCCCTTATTCACCAATTTATAAAAAAAAAATGTTCCTACAAAACTCCGGCGAAGTCTATGTTCCCCAAATACAGCTACAACGGCTGTGAATAGCAGTAAAGTACAGCTATGCACAGGTGCCGAGTTCTGGTACAATTCCCATCAGAGTTGCCGGCTCAACATTGTGCTCAGCGAGACTCAGTAGCTCTGATTGGAGTAGCTCTGATTATTTTAATCATTGAAATAAAGTTGAAGATCTTCTGAAGGCCATGGATTTCTTCTTCTTCACATTGTTAATGGCCGCTTTACACGTCCCAACATCGTTCCGATATTGTATACAACAGCACGGGAGCGCGCACATTTTTGGCAGGAATTCAAAATCGCATAGGAGCTGTCACACAGGGAGATATCGGCAGGCAACACAACTGCGATGTATACGCCCCCTTGTACGAGCGACCCAGGGAACGACCATTTAACATGGGAGTGAATAGGGGAAGTTGTGCTACAAATCGTTGTTGGGTTGTCACACAGCACGATCCTGCCAGATCGTCCATCCAATATCGGGCCGTTGGAGAGCCTGCACAATTCTTCCCCGATATCGTTTTGGCATCGTTCTTGCATCAAATTGGTCATTTACACCACACAACGCACGAACTATATCGGCACCAACGCATGAACCACGTGACTTTTTATCGTTGTTGGACAACGATATCGGGACGTGTAAAGTGGCCATAAGAATCTTTTGCTCAGTCCTGGGCTTTCTCCAATGAACACCGATGATTTTCTTCCTTGTGGATTACGGGGATCTGTCAACTTGTGGTGAATCAGGAATTGGAGTCTGAGCCGGGGATGATGTCCAATGTGTTACTTTTTTTCTTCGATTGTTCCTCCTATGTCTATGTGGGTAGAAAAATAAGAAAAACATATAGCTCTGGGAGGAATGGAGTAGGAGAAAACGTAAAATACAAAAATGAAAACTGGTCACATCGCAAAGGGGTTAATGTGTGTTTTTTGCCTTTTTTGTGTATCTGAAATGTTTTTTTCTGAAAAATTATATGAAACGTAGTATATTACTAATATAAGGCTATGAGCTGACACAACTTTTTACAGTATGTGCAGACGTTTACTGCAGAAAAAATGCTAGTAAACTGCCGCCTGTGCCAGAAAACCGCACCAAGTACGAAATGCGTTTTTGGTGTATTTTTGCACACTCTTGGTGCATTTTTGACGGAGATTTAGGTATTCCGTTTTTTCACTATTTTCAATGGCAGGAAGGGTAGAAAATCTACAAGGTAGATAAAGCATCATTGGCACAGCAATTCAGAATTCTCATAGACTTTCCTGGGGGAAGGATAAATATGTATTTTAATGCAGCAAAAATGTTGCAAAAATGCATCAAAAAACACACCATCAACAAATACCTTTTTCTGAGGAATAGGATTACTATATCAGAGCAGATCCTGTGAAACACATTGCAGCAGCTGTAGGAAAACGCATTGCTTTCTGTTCGATTAAATGCGCTGAAAGTTTCCAATTCAGTCAGACACCGGAAAGCGTGTAGCACTCCGTCTTGTACAAACAGTTTAATATGCTAATTTCCAATCTGGCATCTGTAACGACCTATATATTGGCATTATCAGTGTATTTGTGTAGTCCACTCTGTGTCTCCCGCATGGATTTCTATTATCCAGGTCTCTGGGGAGGAAGCACTGCACACTCCACAATAAGCATATGCACCATATTTCTAGCAGTAAATGGCCAATTACGGTGTTAAAGTATGACAGAATTCAATTAACATAAATATGTGCACATTTTTCTCTTACATGCTCAACAAAATGTAGATAAAGTGCCTGTCAATGTTTTAATTTTTTTCATGTTCTAGTTAGACCGAGCAGAAAGCTTTCTCTCCACAGTATCATGAATATGATAATCTATGGAAATCACTATAGAAGGTACTTAAGTTAAGCACATTCTACATTAATCCCTGATGAATTGAAATCTTTTCTGTTTAGAGAATGTGTTGTTGTCTAATAGGTGACAGGCTGCCAGATGTTCATGGACTAGTAGAAACCTGTTAAACACAGCAATGATCAGCTATTCTTCCTGCTAAAGAGAACTTTTCTTCTCTATAGAAGTGTATGAAGTAGGCTCATGGCATTTTCCTAATACGATAAAACGGCATTCCCATTTGATAAATAAAAAACAGTACCTTAATAGCTGAATACAGATGTAACAGTCATTAGTAACCACACTTTAATTAACTTTTTTTACGAATCAACAACAGAACAAATACATTTACCTATATGTTTTCTTTCTCCACTAATCATTCACTTCTTTTTCCCTGCACAGTTTATTCACTTCAAAGACTGCTCAAATCTGTCTACAGTTCTGTCTGCATTTAGATATCAAAAGTAGTGGGAAGTTGGCGAAAGACGGGAGCAGAGAGACAGCAAAACTGCTAAAGCTGCTAGTACTGGGGGCATCTAGAATAGGGGTGAGAATGCGCAAATAGGGTCCTTAGGAGACAGGTTTAATATGATGAAATCAAGGAACTGCTCACCTGATAGGGTTGTGTAGCACACAACCAGCGTGATCGCTCAGAACAGTACAGCTGCTGCCAGGACCTTACCTCCACAGGTCACTGTGGTCACGATAAGCGTCTGCAGGACAAAGTACCTCGTGGTCCGAGCTGCTGTGTTCGTATGATAGAAAAAACAGATACAGCGGTATGTCTGGGTATGGTGGTAGTTAGTTTATTTCCTACGCGTTTCGGAGTCGTATCCCAAACTCCTTCCTCAGGGACTGGGGGCATAACTGTTATAAATGCAGAATGCAAATCATATAATATACTGTGTGCAGAATTGTTAGGCAAGTATTTTGACCCCATTATAATTTAAAACATTTTTTTTTTAGCTCCAAGTTATGCAAACTTGAATACATATTGGTTTGTAACGGATCAGATGATGTGTATTTGTGTAATAAGGGAGGTTGAGGCTTAAGGATATCATTACTTTTTATCAAGGTGCGCAGAATTATTACATAGCTAGTTACTTAGGTAAATTGGGCCAAAAAGAGATTTACTTACAGTCAGACCCACCTATGTGAAGCAGGCACCAGGTGTAGGCTGATAAAGATCACCTCTACCTACAACAAAGTGTGGGAGGCGACCTGCCAAGCACATAATGGGCCTGCTTAGGATTTGGATGTGGCATGGATGGTAAGTTTTTCTGATGCTCCGATACAGTAATACATATGTTGTCCATTTTTAATACTTTAATATATTAATAAAAATTCTTTTTAAAAAAAAAATTCTTTTATGTATTAATGCCAATTCCTTAAATATTTATGACCATTTTTATTATTATTTTTTATTTTATTTTCTCTTACGGTTTTACTAGTCTATTTATGGGATTTTTATTTGCAATGATCTATTCTTCCAGTATTTTATCCCTTATATCCAGAACTTTGACATCTAAAGAGTGGGTGGTGTATACCACTAATCACCTGAATATATACTCACTGATGTGGAAGTCTCAGGTTCTAACCCCATATGAAGTAATGTGAAAAGTTTTTTTCACATCAGGAAGATATTTTGATCGCTGATTTTTGCAATTTCATGTATTATGTTTAAAAATTCTTTATCAGGGACATTTAAGTATCTTTTTATGAATAGAATGTGCATTCTAGTTAGTGACTTTAGATACTGGTTAAGCTTTTTATAAAAAGAGCGGGAAAATGAGGAGATCCTCCCATTTTTATGATGCAAATTACATCACAGGTACACAGACAACACCCTGTTTTTTGTAAGTTTGGGGCTATAAAAACCCCACTGTTACTGTTTGATGTAATATCCCTGATGAAGGTGCCAGGTTAGGCGCCGAAACGCGTAAGAGGAAGAAAATAAAGCTTGGAAATTTGCTCAAGGAAAATTTGACTCTTTGGTGAGTTTTTGCATTTGGAGCAGCGCGGACCGTGGCACACCTGCATTCCCATTTTCTTTTCTATATATTTATGTTAGGACTCATGAGCATGAGGATCCGTGACGTGGATCATGAGCTTAGGTATCTTGGCCAGTGCATGAACCAATACCTCATCTATAAGGTTTTTTGTTTATCACATAAAAAACGTTTTTGAACTTTTTTATCATTTTCGGGGTGCAGCTGGGCCCCATGGGGCGCCATTCATCTAGTGGTGCAGAAGCATCATACTGGGCGGCCCATTGGTTAGGTGAGCAGAGCCAGTGAGTAGATTTCAGGCACTCTGCATCATTTTGTATCAGTGTGAATGGTGTCCTAAGCAAGCCCATTATGTGCATGGCAGGTCGCCTCCCACACTTTGTTGTAGGTAGAGGTGATTTTATCAGCCTGCACCTGGTGCTTGCTTCACATAGTGGGGTCTGACTGCATCTTGCAAGTGCAGTGTTGGTTTTTGGATGTGGCATGGATGCTAAGTCTTTCTGATGCTGCATTTTTGAGTAGCTTTTGCTAAAAAGAGATTTAACTGACTCCGAAAAGTGATGATCTGCTTCAGGCAATTACTCATTTTCTGTTTGGAACAAGAAACATATACCATCAGGAGTGTCTAACTGGGAGTATTGGAAAGGAGAGGGACAAAAGTGCTGATGATCCACGCTGCTGTGAAGAAAGACCACACCAAAGGTCTGATATAATGAAATTCCTTTATTCTTCTGACGCGTTTCGGAGCCTGCTCTAATCCTTCCTGAGGGAGACTGGGAGTATTGAAAGTGAATTTCTTTATTTGATTTTATTTTGCCTCTTTGAGCCTTTTTAAAACATATTAAGAAAAGAGGACTATCTGGCTCTTTCAACATAGGAGTTTTTTTTATTCATAAAATTTTCTTCTGCATATATAGTAAACTTGCATAATTTGCGTGACTACGTCAACACGTTTCGAATGAACACATCCTTATTCATGACCATGGTCAGCTCGTTTCAGGAGAACACATCTTTATTCATGACGTAATCACGCAAATCATGAACATTTTCTATATACCGTATATACTCGTGTATAAGCCGACCCGTGTATAAGCCGACCCCCCTACTTTTGCCCCAAAACCTGGGAAAACCTATTGACTCGTGTATAAGCCGAGGGTGGACCCCAGCACAAGTATACAGCCCCCAGCAGTGTGGTATACAGCAGCCTCCCCAGTGGTAGTATACAGCAGCAGCCCCAGTGGTATATACAGCAGCAGCCCCAGTGGTAGTATACAGCAGCCCCAGAGGTAGTATACAGCAGCCCCAGAGGTATATACAGCAGCCCCAGAGGTATATACAGCAGCCCCAGTGGTAGTATACAGAATCCCCAGAGGTATATACAGCAGCCCCAGTGGTAGTATACAGCAGCCCCAGTGGTAGTATACAGCAGCCCCAGAGGTATATACAGCAACCCCAGTGGTAGTATACAGAAGCCCCAGAGGTATATACAGCACCCCCAGTGGTAGTATACAGCAGCCCCAGAGATAGTATACAGCAGCCCCAGAGGTAGTATACAGCAGCCCCAGTGGTAGCATACAGCAGCCCCAGAGGTATATACAGCAGCCCAGTGGTAGTATACAGCAGCAGCCCCAGTGGTAGTATACAGCAGCAGCCCCATTGGTAGTATAGAGCAGCAGCCCCAGTGGTATATACAGGCCCCCCCATCAGTATACAGGCCCCCCCCCTTACTGCCGCAATCCTGTAAAAGAATACATTAGTATACTTATCCCTGCCGCTGTCCCGCTACCGCTGTCCCGCCGCCGCCATCGCGCTCCTTCGGCTTCATCCAGCGTCTTCCGGAGGAGCGTGATGGCGGCGGCGGGACAGCGGCATCGGGAATACTAATGTATTCTTTTACAGGATTTCCGCAGTAAGGGGGGGGCTGTATACTGATGGGGGCGGCCTGTATACTGTATACAGTGCATACAGTATACAGTGACTCGCGTATAAGCCGAGGGGGGGACTTTTCAGCCCAATTTTTGGGCTGAAAAACTCGGTTTATATGCGAGTATATACGGTATACTCAAGAAAATTTTATAAATTATAAAACTCCTATGTTGAAAGAGCCAAATTTTCTTCTTCTCTTATTGGATTTCGTGGGTCAAGATGGGACCTTATCCGTTCTCCGTTGGAGTTACTTGGAGGAGGCTTAGGTGAGCTGGACTCTAATTGTATTGCTTTTTAAAACACCCCAAAAAATAATTGGTTAGAAAATCCTTAAAATGTGGTATTGAGCAGTGATGTGACACAGTAATAACATGGCACAATCTGTCAAAATAATGATTAGTGATGAGCAAGCACTACTATGGTTTGGTGTTTGGTACACGTAATGAGCAGATGGATGCTCAAGCACCCGAGCATAATGGAAGTCAATGCAAAACATGGACATTTGTCTGGGATATCTTCCAGAAAAATGCTGGCATTCCTTATTGACTTCCATTATGCTCAGAACTCGAGTCGGGTTCATCCTACCATCCAACTGTTCATTATGAGTACTGTTCACCTAGTGCTCGCTCATGACTAAGGCTACATTCACACACACCGTTTTTCATCAATTTTTTTGCATCTGATGGGTTTTCACTTTTTCCAATTCAGACTGTGAATTTTTAATATAATGAAAAACTTGAAAAAGGTCACTACGACCGAAACGTCGTGCTGTGTGACGGATTAAACACGTTTTTGAAGCTGACCAGCTGGTGAGGCGCTGTCTGTTTTTCATTATATGTGTGGTCAAGTTGGGTGGAACTCCCTAACTGGAGACTTGCGCCTCCACTCTTGGAATCCAATGTGTTCCCCTTTTTTCACTTGGTGCTGTGGATATTTTACTTTGTTATTGTGAATTTTTAATGTGATTGATTTTTTTTTTTTTTTGAAAAATGATCCGTCCAAGAAAAGGGCATGTTCGTTTCACGTGTTGACTGCCTTGCAATCTATTAGTATTGCTGATGTGTTTAAACAGCTTTTTTCCCTAGACTTTGCTGTGAGCTGCAGTCCCAATAGCCCCTACACAGACCGAAACAACCATTACTGGATTATTACGATGACCCCTTTGGACCTAACCTCTTAAGCGATCATTAAAGGGAACCTGTCACCTAAAATCACATTCCTAACCTCTTAATACCTGTCTCTGCAGCCTTACACTACTATCTAAGCCATCCCTATCTGACATATTTTAGTAATATAGGAGTAGAATAAAGTAGTTTGCAAACTTACTAAATCGAGAACTGAGGGGGCGCTCCTCGCGGCGTCTGGGACGGGTAGGCGGGTCTCCAGTGCCGCGCTACCTCCACCTCGACGCTCTATTACGCCCTAATGGGCGTTATTCCAGCCTGCAGAGCGCGGGAACGATTTAGATCTCGCCTCCGCAATGTCACCGCTGCGACGCGGTCCCGTGACACCGCAGGTCTCACACAGGCCGACTTCAGCATGTGCCTAGTCGGCCAGTGTGAGACCTGCGGCGACCGGAAGTGACGCGATCCCGGCGTTTCAGGAGACCGCGTCGCAGCGGTGACGTTGCGGGGGCAAGATTTAAATTGTGCCCACGCTCTGAAGGCTGGAATGACGCCCATCAGGGTGTAATAGAGCGGCAAGGTGGGGGTAGTGCAGCACATGGGACCCGCCTACCCATCCCAGACACCGCGAGGAATGCCCCTCACCCCTCAATTTTGTAAGTTTGCAAACTACTTTATTTTACTCCTATATTACTAAAAAATGTCAGATAGGGATGGCTTAGATAGTAGAGTAAGGCTGCAGGGACAGGTATTAAGAGGTTAGGAACGTGATTTTGGGTGACAGGTTCCCTTTAAGGGTATCATGTACCTCCTTCAAAATCTGAAGGAAGGTGCAGAGTAAAAAGTAAGGTAAACCAAAAGTAAACAATTTGCCAGGTAAAGTACTTGGCGGAAAGGCTGTAATTCCAAGCAGGGCTATTGCCAGAATTATCA
Organism: Allobates femoralis; assembly: GCA_033576535.1. Taxonomy (NCBI): domain Eukaryota; kingdom Metazoa; phylum Chordata; class Amphibia; order Anura; family Aromobatidae; genus Allobates; species Allobates femoralis. The sequence continues at coordinate 185,303,280 of JARQOC010000007.1, forward strand.
CCAGAGGGAAATGCAAGACTGGGGAAACTTTAAGACCTGCTGGGTGATAGGGAAGGCTGAATTACATCATAGAAATGCTTGTTGGCACTAAGGAAATGAACACAAGGTGAAGAAGATTAAAACGTGGACAGAGAGCAAACCAGACTCAGAGGAGAGGGAAATGTATCAGAGCATAGAGGATTGTCGGATTAAATCTGAGGAATGACACTTTGCTAGATGAAGAAATTTAACTTTTTTTGAATGGCCCTAAAAGGCTAGCCCAGGCGTGGGGAATTCCAGACCTCAGGGGCTGCCAACAGGTCATGTTTTCAGGATTTTCTAAGTTTTGCACAGAGAATAATATAATCACATGCACAGGTGATGATTTCAATCTTTCTGCAATGCTAAGGAAATCCTGAAAACATGATCTGTTGGTGACCTTTGAGGCTTGGAGTTCCCCACCCCTGGACTAGACTATGGAGCCCTGATCTGAATCACCTCCTTACCCTTTCATGTCCACTTTATTTCTCAGTAAATCTTTAATGTGTATCTGTTGTGTTGATGAGTATCTTTGGCAGTTGTGGATCCCATATATATATTAGATATAGTGAAACCAGAAATGTTTGTGTCATACCTTTGGATCTTTTTCATTCCCATTTCTGTGTTCTCTTAATGTGCATATTTGTGTCTTTATTTTTGCTGAGTTATGAATTCTTTTCCAGTGTGATATCAAATATACGTACATTGTGTGATCTAAGCCAATCAGAAATATCCCCAAATCTTCCTCCTTCTTACAGTGATGAACAACCTTTTTCTCTTGGAATTCATGTAAAATTCATAAATACAGTCTAAATATTATTTTAAATTTGTTTTCTGGAATAAAAAGTCAGCATGAGCATCATTTAGCTGCAAATAATATATATACATAAACCATAACCCGTAAAAATCAGTTCCAGTTGATAGTTCATGGAACATAGTAAAAGTAATTATAGAAACATTATTGTAAGTCACTTAGTGCTCAATTTTACTAGTAATAGTTCAGTGATCTGTAAGTAATTCCCTGTGTAGAAAACCTGGCAGAACAAAGGACTTAAAAATTGGTAACCAAACACAGTTAAACTTAAAATGTTGCATTATATCTTGACCTAAGGGGATATCATTGGGAATTGGAGTCTTAATAGTGCTTACAAGAAGAATTAATGAATTTTAATGGAAATAAAATGGATATAAAATGACACATTTAGGTAAATATGCAAGAGCCATTATTACCCCATAGAAGAAACTAATAACCCATGACGATTAAGCCAAATATGCTGCACACTCTAAAATATTAGTCTTAAAATTAATTGTGCGTGAGATAGCATTAAAGTTACTGTTCAAACTGGAAGAAAGAGATATGATTGTAATCTTAAAAGTAGGTAATATAGAATTTTATTACAGCTCTTGTGCCTGTGCAGTTGACGAAGTCTTATTAACATTTCCTTGGTGAAATATTAGGCTGCCATTTTTTTATGTAAGTCTTTTAATTGTTATTTGCGCTTTGTTATGTTTGAATAATTTGGAAGGAAATTTTCAATAACCTGCAACTTTTCAAGTCTCCAATTATTTATTACCTGCTGTGTATGTGGCACCCTGGTAATCAATGACTTTGATCATTCTTCTATGGGCACTTCACAGTTCAAAGACTGTTATCTATAATGCCTCACAGGACATACAAACTAAACTTTAAATTATTGTAGGGTGATGATAAGCTGGTGCTTACCAATGTAATTACACTCTGATCAGAACTTACCGTATATACTCGTGTATAAGCCGAGTTTTTCAGCCCAAAAATCGGGCTGAAAAGTCCCCCCCTCGGTTTATACGCGAGTCACTGTATTAGGGACTCGGATACCCGCTGTCAGTAGCGAGTCTGAGCGAGTCTTAGCGATTCTGAGCGAGTATTAGCGATTCTGAGCGAGTCTCAGCGATTCTGAGCAATTCTGAGCGATTCTGAGCAATTCTGAGCGATTCTGAGCGAGTCTGAGCGAGTCTTAGCGAGTTTACGAATCCGAGTCCTGTATACTGTATTCGGGACTCGGCTTATACACGAGTCAATAGGTTTTCCCAGGTTTTGGGGGCAAAAGTAGGGGGGTCGGCTTATACACGGGTCGGCTTATACACGAGTATATACGGTATTTATTATTTTATTATTATCGGCCTTCAGCTTGGTCATGAGTCATGGCAACTTGTAGGAAGATAGATCTTACGCAAGCCTAGATAAGTCCACCAGGGTCTCCTCCGCCATTATCCTGACAGGATCAAGCCATTGGGTTGCTGGTCTTCCTCTTCGCCTTTTAACTTCTATTCTTGTTACCATAATGTCCTTCTCTAGTGATTTTTCTCTTCGTATGATGTGATCAAAGTAGCTTGGTGATCTAAGGTATCAAAATGTTGAATGCTGCCAAGACAAAGTTCCAAATTCTCTAGGTCAGAATTTTATTTATGCAGTCATCTGAATAAACCTTCGATCACATGCCCTATATGACTTATTCTAGTATCCCAATATTTTACAACAAACAACCTAAACAAAAAAAGTGTTTTGTAATAATATTCAGTCATGGCCAAAAGTGTTATCATCCTTGAAAAGTATTTCTTCCAGAAAATTATTGCAATGAAAAAAATGTTTTATACATGTTTATTTCCTTTTTATGTACAGGAATAACACAAATAAATGGAGAAAAAATAGCAAATTGAATATAATTTCACATAAAACTCCAAAAATTGGGCAGATAAAATTGTTGGCACCCTCAATATTAATTGCACACCCTTTGAAATAAATAGTTATAATCAGTCACTTTCTATAACCATTATCAAGCTTCTTACACCTCTCCAATTTTGGACCACTTTTCTTTTGCAATCTTCTCCAGATCTCTCACATTTGAAGGTGTCTTCTCCCAATAGCAATTTTAAGATCTCTTCACAGGTGTTCAATAGGATTTAGTTCCAGACTCTTTGCTGCTATTTCAGAACTTCAGACCTCTCCAGTGCTTTGTTTCCATCCATTTCTGGGGCTTCTGGAAGTATGTTTGGGGTCATTGTCCTGCTGGAAGATTCATGACATAAGATGCGAACTGAGCTTTCAGGCGCTGGGCACTGGGTGACCCAAAATGCTTTGGTAATCTTCAGATTTCATGACGCCTTGTACACAGACAAGACACCCAGTGCAAGAAGCAACAAAACAAATCTAAAATATTTTTGCTCCTCCACTATATTTGACTGCATGTATTGCATTCTTTTTTTGTAGGCCTGATTCTATTTTCAGTAAACGGTAGAATGATGTGCTTTACAGAAAAGCTCAAATGTGGCCTCATCTGTCTATGAGATGAATTTTAGCATATATATATATATATATATATATATATATATATATGTATACAGTTGTGGCCAAAAGTATTGACACCACTGCAATTCCGTCAGATAATACTCAGTTTCTTCCTGAAAATGATTGCAATCACAAATTCTTTCGTATTATTATCTTCATTTAATTTTTCTTCAATGAAAAAAATACAAAAAGAATTGTCCTAAAGCCAAATTGGATCTAATTCCACACCAAACATAATCAAGGGGGTGGACAAAAGTATTGGCACTGTTAGAAAAATCATGTGATGTTTCTCTAATTTGTGTAATTAACAGCACCTGTAACTTACCTGTGGCACCTAACAGGTGTTGGCAATAACTAAATTACACTTGCAGCCAGTTGACATGGATTAAAGTTGACTCAACCTCTGTCCTGTGTCCTTGTGTGTACCACATTGAGCATGGAGAAAAGAAAGAAGACCAAAGAACTGTCTGAGGACTTGAGAAACCAAATTGTGAGGAAGCATGAGCAATCTCAAGGCTACAAGTCCATCTCCAAAGACCTGAATGTTCCTGTGTCTACCGTGCGCAGTGTCATAAGGAAGTTTAAAGCCCATGGCACTGTGGTTAACCTCCCTAGATGTGAACGGAAAAGAAAAATTGCCAAGAGATTTCAACACAAGATTGTGCGGATGGTGGATAAAGAACCTCAACTAACATTCAAACAAGTTCAAGCTGCCCTGCAGTCCGAGGGTGCAACAGTGTCAACCCGTACTATCCGTCAACGTCTGAATGAAAAGGGACTGTATGGTAGGAGACCCAGGAAGACCCCACTTCTTACCCCGAGACATGAAAAAGCCAGGCTGGAGTTTGCTAAAACTTACCTGAGAAAGCCTAAAACGTTTTGGAAGAATGTTCTCTGGTCAGATGAGACAAAAGTAGAGCTTTTTGGGCAAAGGCATCAACATAGAGTTTACAGGAGAAAAAAAGAGGCATTCAAAGAAAAGAACACGATCCCTACAGTCAAACATGGCGGAGGTTCACTGATGTTTTGGGGTTGCTTTGCTGCCTCTGGCACTGGACTGCTTGACCGTGTTCATGGCATTTTGAAGTCTGAAGACTACCAACAAATTTTGCAGCATAATGTAGGGCCCTGTGTGAGAAAGCTGGGTCTCCCTCAGGTAATGGGTCTTCCAGCAGGACAATGACCCAAAACACACTTCAAGAAACACTAGAAAATGGTTTGAGAGAAAGCACTGGAGACTTCTAAGGTGGCCAGCAATTAGTCCAGACCTGAATCTCATAGAACACCTGTGGAGAGATCTAAAAATGGCAGTTTTGAGAAGGCACCCTTCAAATATCAGGGACCTGGAGCAGTTTGCCAAAGAAGAATGGTCTAAAATTCCAGCAGAGCATTGTAAGAAACTCATTGATGGTTACCGGAAGCGGTTGATCGCAGTTATTTTTGCTAAAGGTTGTGAAACCAAGTATTAGGCTGAGGGTGCCAATACTTTTGTCTGGCCCATTTTTGGAGTTTCGTGTAAAATGATCAATGTTTTGCTTTTTGCTTCATTCTCTTTTGTGTTTTTTCATTAAGGACAAATTAAATGAAGATAATAATACCAAAGAATTTGTGATTGCAATCATTTTCAAGAAGAAACTGAGTATTATCTGACAGAATTGCAGGGTGTTTGATACTTTTTGCCACAACTGTATATAAACTGCAGCCTAGTTTTTTTATGTCTCTTTGTCAGCAGTATGGTTCTCTGGGGTCTCCTGTTGACAGATAGTTTGCGCTGAAACTGATGAACTCTGAGCCTGCAGGACTCCTTGAATTTCATGGAAACCTGATAGTGACTGCCTATCCACTATCCAAATTACCCTGCATCGCAACCTTTCATCAATTTACTTCTGCTGTCCACATCTAGGGAGATTAGCTAAAGTGCCATTGGTTGCAAACATGTTGATTATGTTGCGCACTTTGGACAAAAGAGCATCAAGATCTCTGAACAAGGACTTTTAAATTTGATATTGTTAATATTTTTCAACAATTTTGGATATCAAGTCTCAGGGAGTTCTCCTTCCCCTTTCTGTTCTTTGTGCTTAGTGAGGCACACACAAACACACAATGCTTAGCTGGAGTCAACTTTTCCCCTTTTTATCAGGTATTAGGTGTAATGTTTATGTTGATCACACTTGTTATTTGCCACAGGTGAGTTTCATTGAGCATAACATGCTTGAAGGAAAGATGTTTTTCCACAATTTTGCAAAGGTGCCAACAATTTTCTCCAGACCATTTTGGAGGGTTTGTGTGAAATTATGCCCAATTTTCTTTTATTTTCTGTTTCCATTGTGTGTTCAATTCCACACAAAGGAAATAAACATGTAAACAAAATTGTGTAATTGCAATAATTTTCTGGGATAAATACTTTTATTTTCTGAAACAATTTCAAATGTGCCAACACGTTTGGCTATGACTGTATGCTTAAAATGTTAAATTTGTGATACAATAGCACAAGAGAGGTATCCAAGCCTTTTCAAAAATTGTTTGAAATAACATAACTGCTTCCTTGGCAGAGGGTTTACCAGGCTCACTGCTGTTAAATGCAAAAAGCTTCTTAAGAGGGCTAAAGGCAAAACACTATGCATGGCGGAAAACTAACACTGCACATCATCCTGAAACACCATCCCCACCATCACACATGTCGATGGCTTTGAGGAGACTTTGTTTCACCAGGATCAGGGAAGCTGGTCAGAGTTGATGGAAAAAATGGATGCAGCTCAATACAGCCCAATTCTGAAGGAAAATCTATTACAGGCTGCAAAAGACAAGCCAGGGTTCACCTTCTAGCAAGACAACTACCATAAACATCCTGACAGATCTACAATGAAATAGTTTAGATCAAAGCATGATGATGTGTGTGAATGGCCCAGTCACAATCCAGACCTAAATCCCATGGAGAATTTGTGCAAGACTTGAAAATTGCTGTTCACAGACATCGCCATCCAATGTCACTGAGCTAGAGTTATTGAACAAAGTAGAATGGGCAAAACTTCAGCCTCCAAATGGGCAAAGCTGGTAGAGACATTCTCCAAAAGACTTGCCTCCGTAATTGCAGTGATAGGTGGTCTAACATAGTATTGGCTTAAAGGGAACCTGTCACACTACCCCCTCAGGGCCCATGAAGGTAAAAGAGCCACCTTAAGCAGCAATAAGGCTGCATTCTGTGAAGGTGGCTCTTATATGTATTTTCCCCAGGTACACTGAAATAATCACTTTTATAAATTTCCCCCCATACCTCTATTGAGACCGGTAGGTGTGTTCTCCCCCCAGGACTTAACTGCCTCACTGCTGTCCATCATCCCTATCTATCCCCTGGGTGCTACCTTCTCTCCTTCTTATGAAGTAATCGGTGCCTGCACTCTACATTCAGTTCTCGGGCATACCCCGTGTGCGCTGCCTGGGAACTTAGATCACATGATCTACAGATATTGTGCCTGCGTGTAGCGGAGACCCCAGATCCCACCCTGCAGAGTGTATTGGCCGGGAATCTGGGCCTTCGCTACACGCGGGCGTGATATATGTAGATCCTGTTATCTAATTTCCCGTGCAACACGCACGGCGCATGCCCAAAGAACTCAATGTACAGTGCAGGCGCCGATTACTTCAAAAGAGAGAGGAGGCGGTGCCCAGGGGATAGATAGGGATGATGGACAGCAGCGAGGCAGTTAAGTCCTGGGGGGGAGAACACACCTACCGGTCTCAATAGAGGTATGGGGGGAAATTTATAAAAGTGGTTATTTCAGTGTACCTGGGGATAATACACATAAGAGCCACCTTCACAGAATGCAGCCTTAGTGATGCTGAAGGTGGCTTTTTTAGCGTCATAAGCCCTGGGCGGTGACTGGTTCCCTTTAAGGGGGAGGGTGAATAGAAATGCACATCACATTTTTTAGATTTATATTTTCTAAATATGTAGAAAACCATTTATCATTTCCTCTACAGTTCACATTTTTTCACTTAGTGTTGCTATTTCACATAATATCAAAATAAAGTACATTAAAATTTGTGGGTTTATGGTGAAGAAACGTGTCAAAGTTCATGGCGTATGAATACCTTTTCAAGCGCTATATACTGTATGCTGCTCCTACTCCCTGTATGGGGGATTTTGATATTGTTGATTTCCTTATTCCAAGTTATTTTCTGTTTGCTGTTAGGGTCCACAGATATGTTATAAATCCCTTTGACTATATTAGTGTGTCTTAAGTTTTTACTTATTTTTTATCATATGTTTTCAAGGTTATAAAGATTATTATTTTCAACATTGGATGTGCGCTTGTATTTTGTAATTTTTTTTTTTGCTAGAGGTTGGTCAAGTTATATTATCTGGTAATTTCTACCATCACGAGAAATGAGCATGTTTGTGAGAATTTGCTATAACAACAGATTCATTTCTAATTAATCAACTATAATTCCACAATAGAAGACAACAGGCATGAAAATGTAGATTTGTATTTTATTATTTCATCTTCAGCCTCATTCATTTATCTAAAATGTCAATCAGGTCATATCTAGTTCTCGACCATCCATCAAAAGAGTCTACTCACTAATAATCTCTAAGTCTTTATCTCTCCTCACTACGTTGAATTGGAGCCAAGTATAATTAAGGATGATTTTGACTTTGTTGCACTTCTGGAGGTGATATGTAGGGATCCAGATGTTCTTAGATGTGTGTACTGTATATGGATCAGCATGGATTGAACAGTGTTCATTGAGCATGAGATAAGGTTACCTGAGAATCTGCATGAAGTTGGCTTCTACGATAAAAGCAGGTCAACACTGTGAACTCCCAAGACGAAATGTTTGAATAGGAATCAGAATGGTTGCTGAGTTGTAGACCTCGGGCATGTTTTAATCATCTTTAACAAGATATTTCCCCTACTGGTTTTTAAGGAATGGTTATTCGTTTTTTGCATTTGCGGTAGTTAGAGAATATGATACTTGAACTACTTCCCCTCAAGTAAAAACCAATAAACCAGCCTTCATCACAATGCTTCAGTCACAAAATGGGAAATCAATTAACTTATTTTCAGAGAAAGATCCGTTCTAAATGCTTTTTTAATGACCTCTAATCAGATAGTGCCCATCCTCAATTAGCCACCAGATGCAGATCTTGACTTTGAATTGGCGCATTTCAGCTTTGTACAAAATGTCTACTTTGGTATATGAATATGATATAAAAGATTACCAATTTCAATAGCATTATGTATATTTCAGCTGAAATAACAGCCTGGAGTTCATGTTCTAAATTGCTATAGTATGGGGGTTAGCACACTTTATGCTATTACCATGTTGAGTAATTTATTATGGATAATATGGACATTTAAAAATAAAATCACCATTATTTTTAACTGACTACATAATTTAACACTTGCGATTTTTTCAAATCAGGCAAGATCAGGTTTTTCAGCAAAAATTCGATCCTTTCAGAAACCAGTTTTTTGTCCATTCACTTTACAGGTGTCAGGTAGAATCCTGTTGCTTCAGGTTGTTTCCTGACACCATTAAGCTGTGTGCTCACGGTCCGGAGGAGCTGCGTGTTGGACACAGCTCCTCCGGACCTGAGTGAAGCTGCGGGTGGCCGCAAGGAGACCGCAGCTGCCCTGTACTCACCATGAGCGGCGGGTGCAGAGCGGCTTCTCCCTGCAGTCACCCAATGGGAGCCACTTCCGACTCAGCAACATGAAATGAACATGCTGCGGAGGAGCGGAATGGCGGCAACTGGCACCGCAACTAAAATTTCGCTGCAGTTGGGTTAAGCATAGTGAGGATAGGATTTCTTGAAATCCCATCCAACATGCTTATACTGTACTACGCAGCGTTTTGGATGCAGCGGCAAGACTCTCCGTCCAAAATGCTGCGTATACAGATCGTGTGCACGCACTCTTAAAGTGAATAAGCAAAAAACTGGATCCTGAAAAACCTGATGTTGCCTGATCTGAAAAAAACACAAGTGGGTCATTCCATGTCAAGTGAACCAATGATTATTACCTCTATATTTTTAATTCCTTTGAGATTTTGTTATTTGATAATAGCATGTCAGACAATGCAAAATGTGAAGAGAAAATTTTAAAAAAAAATTTTTTTTTTTTTTAAATGATTTTCAAAGTTCGGAAAAAGTGTGAATTTCGCTGTTGCCTGCCTTTACGTTTCTCCTCATAACTAAGGCTAGGAATAAGATAGAGAGACAAAATAAACACCATTCTACTCAGAACTATACAGGCTTTCACCAGATATGTCACAAGAGGATTTTTGTTAATATTTTACCCATGTGATCGCAAGCGCAAAACTTTAAAACGTATTTCCGAAAAATCGGCGCGCTTTAAATATTTCAAAAACTGCCCATGTGTCTGCTTGCTCTTAGCCACATCTGTACCAAATTTCAAGTTGGGATCGCAATGGGATCATATTTTAACATATTTTACTATTAATAGCGTCAATGGGTCATTCCATATCAAGTGATCTAAATATGAATATTTTTTTTTACCTGACGTCTTTAGATTTTTTTTTTTTTTCCTTTATGAAGTACTACTTTAGTTAATTACAAATTAAAAGTTTGGAATTTTTTTCTTCATCAGTTAATTTTTTACAGATTTTTAAAGTTTAAAAAAAGGGTGAATTTTGGCCTGGTACGACTTTAAATTTTTTTATCTCGGGCTAGAAATAAGATAGAGAAACAAAATAAACACCATTCTACTCAGAACTGTCCAGGCTTTCACCAGATATGTCACAAGAGTATATTTGTTAATTTTAATTTTTTACCTATGCGAATGCAAACGCAACATTTTGAAACGCATTTCCGAAAAAAACATTTTAATAAAAATTTTCCAAAACTGCCCATGTGTCTTTTATGCTCTTAGCCACATCTGTACCAAATTTCAAGTTGGGATCGTGATGGGATCATATTTTAAAATATTTAACTATGGTTAATCTCATTTTTATTAAATTTTGAAAAAACATATGAAAGACATACATTCAATCTTTTAACAAAATCTTGAGACATATAAAATATACAAAAAGAGAATTCACAAAGTTATTAGTAACTTTAAGATAAGCTGCAAATTTACTTTTGCGCTTATCTCTGGTGCAATATATACTACAATCTAAATATAATTCCAAACACTCAAGTATACAACCTTTCTCAGGGTTTTGAGATGTTCTGATGTCAAGGGGACAAGCAGCCCCAGCAGAATGATTTTTATTACTTGGCCCCTTCTAACAGGTTGACCACGTAAGTGGGTCATTACCCGTTGAGGCCTAGTTGGAATAGTCTATCGACTGGTGTACCGGAAAGGAAGGCCGAAATATTAATGATCTACTCACAGCTCAGAGTTTTCGATACCTGTCTAATGTTCACTAGAATTCTGAAGGTATAGGCGTAGAAAGGAAATACCTAGACTGAATGTATCAGATGGGAAGAAATGAGAGATAGAAAAGAAGAGAGAGAGAGAAGAGAAACAAAAACCATTAGAAAAAGTTATACTGGGAAAGAAAAGCCACGTAAGAAAAAAAGAAAAAAAGGAGGGGGACGGACGGGTGAGGTATGGGAAGGAGAAAGGGTACTCATCCCACTGGCTCCCCATCAGCCAGAGGTCGAGCCATATTATCTGTGCTGGAAAAGATACTCCTAAATTCTGCAGAGTCGTGAAAAAGAATCCATTCAACCCAAATCCCTAAGAATTTGTTCTGAGATCCCGACGCATCAGCTGCGAGCTCCTCCATTCGATATGTGTCCATCAATTCTTTGAACCAATCAAGTAGAGATGGAGCCCGGCTTGATTTCCAGAACCTCGGGATCACAGCACGAGCAGCCGAGATGCAAAAGCGGAGAATATCCCTCTTCTGTAGCCCAATAGGACCTGGAAAAATGGATAACATTGCCGATTCTGGGCAGCATTCGGCTTCTTTACCTGTTATCCGGGCGTATGCATTGAAAACCTCAGACCAGAACCGCCGGATTTCCCCACAACTCCACCAAATGTGTATCATTGTACCCTTCTCTTCCCCACAGCGCCAGCAGGTATCAGGGGTTCCAGGGAACATGTTCCGGAGTGTCGTCGGGCACAAGTACCATCTAGTGAGCAGCTTATAGCTTCTTTCTTGTGCAGAACAAGCGCTAGCTAGTGAGTGAGTAAATATAAAGCATTTCTGCCAATTAGCTTCTGAAATGCTACACCCCAATTCCCTCTCCCAAGCACGTTGGAAGTAAAGGGTGCCCTGCTCTCTCATGGACCCTAAGGCCTGGTATAGAAATGATATTTTGCGCCTCGGTGGAGCCTCCAGTTGGAATAACCTCTCCAATACGTTGGGCGTCAATCTTACCCTGCAAGAGTGGTCAGCTGAATATAATTATGCTCTGTATTGGAGAAATTCGAATCACTTAAGAGGTCTCGTAGGTTCTTTGAGTTGTAGCTCTGCCATCGGGGGCAAACCACCACTGGACAGAGTCTGTCCTACTCGGGTGTCATCCACAATCCGCCAACATAAAAATCTCTGCCTGTCAAATCTGGGTGGGAAAGATGGGTTGGAAAAAAGGGGAGTCAAAGGGCTAAGTCTGTCGTTTAAGCGGAGGGTTTTCGTCACTAGGTGCCATACCTTCAAGGTGTTTCTGGTCATGTCTGTCAAAGGTACTAGGTCTGTGGAGTCTTTAGGGAAATCCAAAGCAGGTGTTTCAGCGGAATCCCCAAACCCTCTTGCTCCACCCCTACCCATTTCTTGAAGGACGCATGATAATGCCAATCTAGAGCTCTAACAAGAGAGGAAGCCTCAAAGTACGCTCGTATGTTGGGTAGTCCAACCCCTCCTCTGGTCTCGGGCAAGGATAAGATATTCATTCGCAATCTGGACCTCTTGCCCCCCCAGACAAATCTAAGGATCATAGATTGCATTTTGGAGAGGAAACCTCTATCCAATAGAACAGGAACTGTCTGAAAAGTATATAAGAGTCGGGGCAAGACATCCATCTTGACTACGTTTATTCTCCCGAACCAGGATAGCTTTAATTGTCTATAGGAGGTAAATGCCGATTCCGCGTTAGTCAAAAGGGGTTGATAATTTAAATTGAATATTTGTTTAAGATCTTTTGGTATAAGGACTCCCAAGTACTTAATGGCTTCTACTTTCCATTTAAATGGGAACTGTTTAGATAGATGAGAAACCAATTCTCCAGGCAAAGAAATATTGAGTGCCTCGGTTTTGGAGCAATTCACTTTAAAGTTGCTCAATTGTCCAAACCGTTCAAACTCCATTAAGACCGAAGGGATGAGACCAGGGGCTGGGAGATGTAAAGTAGCAGGTCATCTGCAAATAAGGCTAATTTGTGATGACTCTGTCCCAGCTTGACCCCATGGACGCATTCATTGGACCTAAGTGCAAAATATTTAACTATTATAGTGTCAATTCAAAAGTCACCAAGAACACAATCAGTCATTTTTTCACAATTACCCGTCAATAGTTTGAATTTGATATAAAGAAACATAGTCTTGTAACATCTCAAATGAAAGCTGTTACCGTTCTGAGTAAAATGATGCCTCTCCCACTTCATTATCTTATTTCTAGCCTGAGATAAAAAAATTTAAAGTCGTACCAGGCCAAAATTCACCCTTTTTTTAAACTTTAAAAATCTGTAAAAAATTAACTGATGAAGAAAAAAATTCCAAACTTTTAATTTGTAATTAACTAAAGTAGTACTTCATAAAGGAAAAAAAAAAAAAAAATCTAAAGACGTCAGGTAAAAAAAAATATTCATATTTAGATCACTTGATATGGAATGACCCATTGACGCTCTTACTAGTAAAATATGTTAAAATATGATCCCATTGCGATCCCAACTTGAAATTTGGTACAGATGTGGCTAAGAGCACAGCAGACACATGGGCAGTTTTTGAAAATATTTAAAGCGCGCCGATTTTTCGGAAATGCGTTTTAAAGTTTTGCGCTTGCGATCACATGGGTAAAATATTAACAAATATCCTCTTGTGACATATCTGATGAAAGCCTGGACAGTTCTGAGTAGATTGGTGTTTATTTTGTTTCTCTATCTTATTTCTAGCCCGAGATATGATAGAAAATGTAAAGCCATACCAGGCCAAAATTCGCACTTTTTTAAAACTTTAAAAATCTGTAAAAAATTAACAGATAAAGAAAAAAATTCAAAACTTTTTTTTTGTAATTAGATAAAGTTGTTCTTCAGATAGAAAATTTTTTTTAAAAATCTGAGGACGTCAGGGAAAAAAAATATTCATTTTTGGATCACTTGACATGGAATGACCCAAGTGTGAAAGTAGCCTAAAGATATTTTTTTGTTTAGGAATAAAGATTTTTGGTCACTCAATAGTAAGGTTGGATTGTGGTACTTCAAGGACTGTAATGATTAGAAGCACTTCAACCTCTGCCGAGGCTCAGAGAATTCGTAATTTAATTCTGTGACATTTACAGGGTAAACTACTATTACCAGCCTATTCCTTTGGGTAGATCTGAAGGTGCTATATATTCCCCCAAAAAACTCCATTAACTCTTTCAATACATCATGAATTCAAACAAGTAAACTAAAATATAAGCACTGAGGATTACATTTGAACTTAGACTTTGCACATCTACTTCTTTTTACTAATACATCCATTTTATTTTTAACATGTGTTGTGTTTCTCAGATAGTACTCGAGTCAAACTTTTGTCCACAAACACAATTTTTTGTGCTTTTTTTAAAAAAATGTTACAATTTGATCCGAGGTTGCAGAAAGTATCCCATGATTGAAAAATGTTAGGCTTTATTTTTGAAAAAGTAAGTAAAAAAATAGTAATAAGGAATGTGAATAACATAGGTGACAATCTTTTGAACAAAAGAGCTTAAAATTCATCCCACCTTGACAGGGTGTACCTAATCATGGTGGTCCATCTGTGAATGTTCATCTACACATTGAACACATGCCAACAGGAAACCAAAATAATGAACTAAAAAAAGTTTGTATATGTAGAGTGTGTAGGCGCATGTTAACATTGACCATTGATCATCAACAACAGCAACAAATACAAAGTAAAAAATAAGTAAATATCCTAAAATAAGCAAGCAAATAGCAGCAGTGTGTGTAAATGAAATAGAGTATTTAGTTACCTTGCTGATCAAAAAACCGTAAAAGCCATCCCACCATGTCAAGGTGACCCATATCGAGATGGGTTTAGCATCAATTATTTAAACCTTATCATATGTCTGGTGATGTAAATGTGAATAAGGATTGAGCAGGACCAACCTGGACACCCAGCAATGGGAAGCTATATAAATACCAAAAACATGTGCCAGCTCATTTTTTCAGTTTTACTTTATCTTCAAATGTATAAGTTTTCAAGTGTAAGGAGAGCCGGAGAGGGTGGATGCATGGTCGCGGTGCCTTCTATGATCCCAAAATAAGCCAAATCCAAGATGTTTAGATTGTCGGTGAATTTTATTAAATTCGACGCGTTTAGTGTGCAGCAGCACCCTTCATCAGGAGTTAAAGTCATGTGATTTGATTTTAACTCCTGATGAATACTGCTGCTGCACATGAAATGCGTCAAGTTTAATAAAATTCACCGACAATCTAAACACTTTGGATTTGGCTTATTGTGGGAACATAGAAGGCACCGCAACCGTCCATCCGCCCTCTCCGGCTCTCTTTACACGTGGAAATGTATACTTCCGTGGGTGATTCGCTACAGCCTTGCTTTTACGTTGTAATAAAGTATATTGGCACACCAAAATATAGAATAAAGTTTCCAAATGTCCGTTGTAGCTCTTATTTCTTTATTTTTGCAGAATAATTATTCAAGTGTACATCATGACGTTTCGACTATTAATAAACATAGACTTCTTCAAAATAGACAACTGAGAAGAATAACAAAAAAGAAAACAATTACAATGACAATAGATAGTACAGTTACATGATACTACTCATACAATGTTGAAATTCACAATTATTAAATATACATCGAGGAATAAGAAAAACAATATTTAGACCTCTATGCTTCTTTCTCTCTTATATGCTTTTGCTCTATATTCCTTTTCTCTCCTTCTTTCACTTTTGACCCTGTAAGCTAATTTTCCTATGTGACCTATAACCTGCTCACCCCTTGGCTCTATATAAACTTTCACCACTGCTATTACCTTAAATTTGTTCCAATATTCCTTATTATAGCACATCACGTACAATGTCGCTCCTGTGACGATACTGCATGCATTGCGTCATTGCAGAACAATTTCAAGGTATTTCTAGCATCTTTAGGGATGTAGCACTCTCAGAATGACTTTATAGTCTTTATACGGTAAAGAATATTTATACCGTGTTAGCCAGTAGATAGAAAAATATATTGCAATCTGAGAGTCCTCAGTGGTTGATACCTTTTAATGGCTAACTGAAAAGATGGTAAACATAGCAAGCTTTCGAGACGACTCAGGTCTCTTCTTCAGGCTGAAAATGACACAAATTCTGAAGACACATACATTTATACATAAGCAATAGAGGAAAAAAAAAAAAAAAAAAAAAGGAAGGGGAAAGAAGAGAAGAGAAAAAAAAAAAAAATGGCAAAACAGTGTTATATGCTCTGGTGGATATGACAGGTGACGCAAAGCAGAGTCGGGTAGGGAGGGGTGGAGGAGCAGGGACACAGAAAGCAGATTTCTAAGATAAGCGGAACCAATTGTATTAGGTAGATGGTTAGTAACCCATGGAGACCTGAAAATACTTAGTTAAGTTCTGGAGAGCAGACTAAGTGACTGAGTTCACAGAAGTGTCAGGGGTTCATTGTCCTACGATTTCAGTGTGTAGCAAGCTGTCTCCAAATGCACTTTCATTTTATATATAAAATGCATGAATCTGCTATCCCCAAATGTCCGTTCATTTTACATAGAATCCCATAAATCCATGTGAAATATTTAGTCCGGTTTCGAGTGTGTTGAAGGTTGTTATCAATTTGTATTCCCAAATTCTTCTCTCTCTCTGAGATTTGAAGTCACTCTTTAAGATGAGCAGCCTCATATCGGATTCAGTGTTGTGCTCAGAGCTGCAAAAATGCTTTGCTACAGGTAGATCCATACGCTTTTCTTTTATTGAGTGGCGATGAGAATTCATTCTTGTTCTGAATTGTAATCCGGTCTCACCTACGTACATGCCACCTGTTGGGCATTTGGTACATATGATTAGATACACCACATTGCTTGTAGTGCAGCTAAAGTTACCTGGGATCTTGTAGTCCTGATCTGTCCCAGGAATCCTTATCTTGTCAGTTGTCATTATAGATGAACAGGTTTTGCACTTTCTCTGGTTGCAGGGAAAGGTTCCTGTTGCTGCTGGAGAGGACAGGGCGCTTCTCACAATGATGTTTTTTAGATTCGGAGGTTGTCTAAAACACAAGAGTGGGGGATCCGGAAATATTGATTTTAGTCGGGCATCTTTTTGTAGGAGTGGTTGCAGTTTCCGTGCGGCTCCTCTTAGCACCTCCAGACTTGGATTGTAGGTGACTACAAGAGGAACTCTGTTGTTTTCTTCTCTAGTTCTGTAATGTAGGAGATGATTCCTTGATATTCTGGTGGCTCTTGTAATCTGGTTCTCGATTGTTCTTGGATGGTAGCCCTGGTTCAAAAAGGTCTTTCTGAGGTCCTCAAGGTGACTGTCTCTGTCTGTAGGGTTGGAACATATCCGATTGTATCTGATGGCCTGGCTGTACACAATAGAGTTTTTTATGTGCTTTGGATGAAAGCTGTCCCATCGGAGATATGTTGGACGGTCAATTGGTTTTCGGTACAAGGATGTCTCTAATTTCATTGTTCTGTAGCTTAATGATGGTGTCCAGAAAGCTGACTTCAGTGCAGGAGTAGTTGAGTGTTAAGTTAATGGTGGGGTGAAATTGATTAAAGTGTTCGTGGAACATCTTCAGCTGTTGCTCAGACTCTGTCCAGATGATCAAGATGTCATCAATATAACGGTAGTAGGCCAGAGGCCTGATAGGGCAAGAGGATAAAAAGTCACCTTCAAGCTTGGCCATGAAAAGGTTTGCATATTGTGGTGCCATTTTGCTCCCCATTGCTGTCCAGTCTCCTGTAAATATATGTTGTCGTCAAATCTAAAGTAATTGTGCGTGAGGATGAATTTTGTGAGTTCTACCACAGAGTCAGCATCAATCCCTGTGTTCTCCAGGAAGGTTTTGCAGGCATTTAATCCATCCTGGTGTGGGATGTTGCTGTACAAAGATTCCACATCCATGGTGGCGAGGATGGTTCCTTCTGGTAGAGGACCTATTGCTGACAGTTTATTCAATAGGTCAGTTGTGTCCTGAATGTAGCTGGGTGTCTCTTTTACCAGGGGTTTGAGAACACCCTCTATCCACCCAGAAATTTGTTCGGTGAGGGTGCCCACACATGAAATGATTGGTCTCCCTGGATTTCCTGGTTTGTGAATTTTGGGAAGCATGTAGAATGTGCCTGTTGTTGGATTTACTGGTAGAAGGTCATCAGCTCTTACAGATACGTCAGGTAGACAAGAAACCAGCTTTTTTAATTCCTTGTAATAGTCCTGTGTGGGGTCAGACTGCAATTTCTTGTAGTAACGTGTGTCCGTCAGTTGTCTGTTTGCTTCCTTCAGGTAGTCAGATTTGTTCATCATGACTATTGCACCACCCTTGTCTGCAGGTTTAATGATGATTTCTTTGTTGGTTTTCAAGGACCGTACGGCCCTTCTCTCCTGGGCATTGATATTGGATGGTGGACTCTTGTGTGTATCTAAAATAGTGGATTTTACCAAATGTCTGAAAGTGTCTATATAGTTGTTCAAGTGTGAGTTACGCTTAAGATCAGGTGTCCAGTCTGACCTTTTCTTTTTGGTTGTCGGGATCCTTGTTCCTTCGGCCCAGTTGAGTTCGGAATCCTCTTTGTCGCTGAAAAATTCCCTTAGGCGTAATCTCCTGAAGTAATCCTCCATGTCGCTGCACAGTTCAATTTTATCCAGAGCTTTAGTAGGACAAAATGATAGTCCCCTAGAAAGCACAGAAAGTTCCAACTTGTTGGGTTTGTAATCCGAAAGGTTGATGACACAATTAGATGCTTTCTGACAGGAGGAGTTGTCCCAGTTGTCAGGATGTGTCTTTGTTTTGTTTGTATTGAGTCCTGAATTGATGCGCAGTCTGTGTAATTTCTTTTCCTTGTTCTGAATCAGACGAGTTTGTAATTTATGGTAAAATTGTTGTAGATTATGTTCCATGGCTTCTGTAAGTGTGTTCCTTCCATGTTTCCAATTCACCCTGGATTTACTTTTGATGTTGTAGTAGACATGCAGAAGGTGGTTCCTTAGTCTCTCCGAGGTCCTGTGGCAAAGGTTTCGTGCATACTGAGTATTATAGGTGTGCAGAAGTGGATTTGTAATCCAGAGTCCTTTGGGAATCAGATTCTCCTTCTTACATTTGGAAAGAAAGAATATGTCACTGTCCAGTTGTGCACGTTTCTTCAGAAGTGTCTTTAAATCCATAAAGATTCGGTACATTCCGGTATCCTCCATTTTGATAAGGTAAAGAATATTTATACCGTGTTAGCCAGTAGATAGAAAAATATATTGCAATCTGAGAGTCCTCAGTGGTTGATACCTTTTAATGGCTAACTGAAAAGATGGTAAACATAGCAAGCTTTCGAGACGACTCAGGTCTCTTCTTCAGGCTGAAATGACACAAATTCTGAAGACACATACATTTATACATAAGCAATAGAGGAAAAAAAAAAAAAAAAAAAAGGAAGGGAAAAAGAGAAGAGAAAAAAAAAAAAATGGCAAAACAGTGTTATATGCTCTGGTGGATATGACAGGTGACGCAAAGCAGAGTCGGGTAGGGAGGGGTGGAGGAGCAGGGACACAGAAAGCAGATTTCTAAGATAAGCGGAACCAATTGTATTAGGTAGATGGTTAGTAACCCATGGAGACCTGAAAATACTTAGTTAAGTTCTGGAGAGCAGACTAAGTGACTGAGTTCACAGAAGTGTCAGGGGTTCATTGTCCTACGATTTCAGTGTGTAGCAAGCTGTCTCCAAATGCACTTTCATTTTATATATAAAATGCATGAATCTGCTATCCCCAAATGTCCGTTCATTTTACATAGAATCCCATAAATCCATGTGAAATATTTAGTCCGGTTTCGAGTGTGTTGAAGGTTGTTATCAATTTGTATTCCCAAATTCTTCTCTCTCTCTGAGATTTGAAGTCACTCTTTAAGATGAGCAGCCTCATATCGGATTCAGTGTTGTGCTCAGAGCTGCAAAAATGCTTTGCTACAGGTAGATCCATACGCTTTTCTTTTATTGAGTGGCGATGACACTTCTGAAGAAACGTGCACAACTGGACAGTGACATATTCTTTCTTTCCAAATGTAAGAAGGAGAATCTGATTCCCAAAGGACTCTGGATTACAAATCCACTTCTGCACACCTATAATACTCAGTATGCACGAAACCTTTGCCACAGGACCTCGGAGAGACTAAGGAACCACCTTCTGCATGTCTACTACAACATCAAAAGTAAGATCCAGGGTGAATTGGAAACATGGAAGGACACACTTACAGAAGCCATGGAACATAATCTACAACAATTTTACCATAAATTACAAACTCGTCTGATTCAGAACAAGGAAAAGAAATTACACAGACTGCGCATCAATTCAGGACTCAATACAAACAAAACAAAGACACATCCTGACAACTGGGACAACTCCTCCTGTCAGAAAGCATCTAATTGTGTCATCAACCTTTCGGATTACAAACCCAACAAGTTGGAACTTTCTGTGCTTTCTAGGGGACTATCATTTTGTCCTACTAAAGCTCTGGATAAAATTGAACTGTGCAGCGACATGGAGGATTACTTCAGGAGATTACGCCTAAGGGAATTTTTCAGCGACAAAGAGGATTCCGAACTCAACTGGGCCGAAGGAACAAGGATCCCGACAACCAAAAAGAAAAGGTCAGACTGGACACCTGATCTTAAGCGTAACTCACACTTGAACAACTATATAGACACTTTCAGACATTTGGTAAAATCCACTATTTTAGATACACACAAGAGTCCACCATCCAATATCAATGCCCAGGAGAGAAGGGCCGTACGGTCCTTGAAAACCAACAAAGAAATCATCATTAAACCTGCAGACAAGGGTGGTGCAATAGTCATGATGAACAAATCTGACTACCTGAAGGAAGCAAACAGACAACTGACGGACACACGTTACTACAAGAAATTGCAGTCTGACCCCACACAGGACTATTACAAGGAATTAAAAAAGCTGGTTTCTTGTCTACCTGACGTATCTGTAAGAGCTGATGACCTTCTACCAGTAAATCCAACAACAGGCACATTCTACATGCTTCCCAAAATTCACAAACCAGGAAATCCAGGGAGACCAATCATTTCATGTGTGGGCACCCTCACCGAACAAATTTCTGGGTGGATAGAGGGTGTTCTCAAACCCCTGGTAAAAGAGACACCCAGCTACATTCAGGACACAACTGACCTATTGAATAAACTGTCAGCAATAGGTCCTCTACCAGAAGGAACCATCCTCGCCACCATGGATGTGGAATCTTTGTACAGCAACATCCCACACCAGGATGGATTAAATGCCTGCAAAACCTTCCTGGAGAACACAGGGATTGATGCTGACTCTGTGGTAGAACTCACAAAATTCATCCTCACGCACAATTACTTTAGATTTGACGACAACATATATTTACAGGAGACTGGGACAGCAATGGGGAGCAAAATGGCACCACAATATGCAAACCTTTTCATGGCCAAGCTTGAAGGTGACTTTTTATCCTCTTGCCCTATCAGGCCTCTGGCCTACTACCGTTATATTGATGACATCTTGATCATCTGGACAGAGTCTGAGCAACAGCTGAAGATGTTCCACGAACACTTTAATCAATTTCACCCCACCATTAACTTAACACTCAACTACTCCTGCACTGAAGTCAGCTTTCTGGACACCATCATTAAGCTACAGAACAATGAATTAGAGACATCCTTGTACCGAAAACCAATTGACCGTCCAACATATCTCCGATGGGACAGCTTTCATCCAAAGCACATAAAAAACTCTATTGTGTACAGCCAGGCCATCAGATACAATCGGATATGTTCCAACCCTACAGACAGAGACAGTCACCTTGAGGACCTCAGAAAGACCTTTTTGAACCAGGGCTACCATCCAAGAACAATCGAGAACCAGATTACAAGAGCCACCAGAATATCAAGGAATCATCTCCTACATTACAGAACTAGAGAAGAAAACAACAGAGTTCCTCTTGTAGTCACCTACAATCCAAGTCTGGAGGTGCTAAGAGGAGCCGCACGGAAACTGCAACCACTCCTACAAAAAGATGCCCGACTAAAATCAATATTTCCGGATCCCCCACTCTTGTGTTTTAGACAACCTCCGAATCTAAAAAACATCATTGTGAGAAGCGCCCTGTCCTCTCCAGCAGCAACAGGAACCTTTCCCTGCAACCAGAGAAAGTGCAAAACCTGTTCATCTATAATGACAACTGACAAGATAAGGATTCCTGGGACAGATCAGGACTACAAGATCCCAGGTAACTTTAGCTGCACTACAAGCAATGTGGTGTATCTAATCATATGTACCAAATGCCCAACAGGTGGCATGTACGTAGGTGAGACCGGATTACAATTCAGAACAAGAATGAATTCTCATCGCCACTCAATAAAAGAAAAGCGTATGGATCTACCTGTAGCAAAGCATTTTTGCAGCTCTGAGCACAACACTGAATCCGATATGAGGCTGCTCATCTTAAAGAGTGACTTCAAATCTCAGAGAGAGAGAAGAATTTGGGAATACAAATTGATAACAACCTTCAACACACTCGAAACCGGACTAAATATTTCACATGGATTTATGGGATTCTATGTAAAATGAACGGACATTTGGGGATAGCAGATTCATGCATTTTATATATAAAATGAAAGTGCATTTGGAGACAGCTTGCTACACACTGAAATCGTAGGACAATGAACCCCTGACACTTCTGTGAACTCAGTCACTTAGTCTGCTCTCCAGAACTTAACTAAGTATTTTCAGGTCTCCATGGGTTACTAACCATCTACCTAATACAATTGGTTCCGCTTATCTTAGAAATCTGCTTTCTGTGTCCCTGCTCCTCCACCCCTCCCTACCCGACTCTGCTTTGCGTCACCTGTCATATCCACCAGAGCATATAACACTGTTTTGCCATTTTTTTTTTTTTTCTCTTCTCTTCTTTCCCCTTCCTTTTTTTTTTTTTTTTTTTTTCCTCTATTGCTTATGTATAAATGTATGTGTCTTCAGAATTTGTGTCATTTTCAGCCTGAAGAAGAGACCTGAGTCGTCTCGAAAGCTTGCTATGTTTACCATCTTTTCAGTTAGTCTTTATACTTTATTCATTTTCTTCCCTTTCTTGCGTAGTTTACTTAGCATCCAGATGTTGTGTTTGTTCTTATTCCTCGATGTATACGTAACATAATATGAGTTGTATTATGTAACTGTATATTCTATTGTCATTGTAATTGTTTTCTTATTTTGTTATTCTTCTCAGTTGTCTATTTTGAAGACTATGTTTATTAATAGTCGAAACGTCATGATGTACACTTGAATAATTCTTCTGCAAAAATAAAGAAATAAGAGCTACAACGGACATTTGCAAACTTAATTCTATATTTTGGTGTGACAGTATACTTTTTTACACAGTTTATTGGGTTTTACTGAGCACCAACCTTGATTTGTGAGCCAGTTTTACTCTATTAACAATCACTTTTACGTTGTGATAGTGGTTGTGTATCACACAACCATACAAGGTGAGTGCTATTGCATTAGTACTCCTTCGCTGTCTGTTAAATAGATAAGACCCTCTGTGTGCTTGTCTTTACTTTTAGATTCATCAGATATCAACTTTTTTAAAACATAAAGGTATTAAAGTATAATATGTTTTTTGATAGTTTGTGTCAAACTGAAAAAAATAAATATAAGGCTGCCTCCACACTTGCGGTTCCCTCTGCAGCATCCTGCGGAGGGGAACCACAAGCTGAGTGCAGGCACCATAAGTTCCTATGTTTAACATGGGGACGCGGGTGCCTGTGCTCTGGTGCAGATTGGCGTGCGCACCCTGTGCACACCCATTCACTGCAATATATGATTTTTACGCATGCAGATGCATGCGCACAAATCATTTATTCTCGTCTGCATCAGGAACGCGACATGTCATGACATGCGGACTAGAGCATGTGATTTGCTCTCTGCTCCCGGGCACAGGCACCCGCGTCGCTATGTTAAACATAGGGACTTGCGGTGCCTGTGCTCAGCTTGCGGTTCCCCTCCGCAGGACGCTGCAGAGGGGACCACAAGTGTGAAGCAAGCCTTAGACTCAAAAAACTATGAAATGCAATGCTTATCAGAACTACATATCTGTTAAGTTTGCTCTTTTCAATTGTTGTTTCCGTTCATGGTTCTATCCTAACTTTAAACAAAATATATCTTTATGTGACCTTTTCAACGTATCATGTCGCAACATTCCAACCTCAAACATCAATCAGCAACCAACCATCTTTTTGTAAGAAAAGTCTAAGGCATTGCAATTATATGTGGCAGGTCATGTCTTGTAAGGAGCAGTTCAATTATGCATCATAGCTGATCTGAGCCTTCCATATTCTAAAATATCCTTCCTTTCTTCTGCCTACAGCCCTCTTTAGTGCATTTCCCATAGTCCAGGATGGAAAGCCCAGTATTCTTTTACTAACACTGTTGAATCTTTCCTACACGTTGCCTCAAATCCCCATCTTGTCCATTCCTGTCTCAGGGTCACCATCCCCTAAAAACCAAAAGCTATACTTTATTGTACTCTCAACTCTGTATCTCTTCCAGCTGAGATCTCTTTCCTCTCTGCTCCTCTTTTCTTGGCACCAAGGTTGTTTCAGCTGTGTCTGGAGTCTGTTTTGCCCCTTCTATAATCTAGTTTCTTTCTTGCTTCCTTTCACAGCATATTCTTCAATCCAACAACTCCACGTTTTTCATCCTGGTAGACTGATTATAGCCCACCTTATTATTTTGCACCTAACATCTCATTTGCTAAATGTTAATCTACAATAAGGGTTAAGGCCTTTTAAATTTGTTTTGGATAGAGTCCTCTTTAGAATTTTAATATTGTTCTTGGGATTTGATCATTATCCTTCTGCATGATCCAATTTCTTTCTAACTTTATCATTGTCCCAATTGCTGTAAGTTTCCCAAGTTCTGTGGCTGAAAAAATCTAAGATCAACCTTACTTCATCTTCATGCCTAACTGTATGCGGTTTTCAACCCCCCATGGCGTATCAGACTATAATAGACTTAATCATTTCCAAACCACTTAAGAGCAACAGATTAAGGATGACTAATCAATAAAGATATGACACATTTTATCTAATTATCTAAGGCCCCTTTTACATAGGTGTTTTCATGAAAATGCGGTAGATGCGGCAGAATTACCACATCTGCCGCATCTTCCGCCTAACGGCCGCACTTGCGGCCGCCTGCAGCAAGCTCCACACATTGTCTATGGGGCTTGCAGTCAGGTGTGGCAAGTGCGGTTCCGGCAGTTGCAGCTTGCGAAAGAAACGCTGTCAGCCGTTTTTTTTTCACAACCGCAAGTGCCGCATCTGCCGCAACCAGCAGAACCGCACTTGCCAGACCTGACCGCAAGCCCCATAGACAATGCATGGAGCATGCCACAGGCCGCTGCAAGTGCGGCCGTTAGGCGGAAGATGTGGCAGATACGGTAATTCGCACATCTGCCGCATTTTCATAAATACGCCTATGTGAAAGGGTCCTAAGAAAGTATAAAACATATTTATGGTATCAATTTTTTATTCTCCAGAAACTGCCAAGTTTTGGACCATTTTTAGAGCAACGAAAGAGGATCATTGCTGAGAACAAGATCGAGTCACTTTCTGAAAATGCAAATGCTTCTATATGAAAAGAAACCCTTCCTTCCAAAGAAACCTGTACCAGCAGTAAAGGTAAAAAATAAAAATAGAAGTAAAATATTATTTTGTGGGCATGTATACCGAACTGGATACAATAACAGGATGTGAATGGAAACAATTCACTATGTTCATAAGCATTTCATACACTTTACATAAAAAAAAAAAATTGGCTGCGGAAAGGAGGTGTGTGCTCTTTCTGATGTTCAGGGCTGGCTAATGCTTTGTATCTAATATGTACAGTGCCTAAATCATTAGATAGCTCTGACACATTTTAATTAGAATGGTTTATTTGGACCCCCTGCTATTCCTTTCTGTCTTAAAATGTACATTGCAAATAAGTGAGTGACTGTAGTCAAAATGCGGAGCTGATTTATAAAGACTCACAGATGTTCTGTTAAGGTATAATTAGTTTTGTAATATTCAAGGATGGCTGCACTCTTTGTTCCTTCCTTTTGATTGTTAAATAACATTGTGTTAGTTATATCTCTCACACAGTGCAAATGTGCAATGAATTGAAAACTTCTAAAAGTATTACTTTTGATAAAAAGATTAAAGCCACAGTATCAGGTGCTTGTAATGAACATCTAGTCTGATTTCCCTCTTTTACAGTTGATGCATACTGATACTTCATTTTGGAATATCTCAATGATATTGTTAGGTTTTGTTTGATAGTGCCGGTGTGTAAATGTTTTTATCAAACCATTACAAGATGAACTACAAGTAAGCTTTCATATTCTGCCTGCTACTTAGGGCAGCAAAGCCAGCTTGTTTCCTGTTTCTGCCTACTTATCTGCATGTGAACTTCATTCAGTGCTTGAGTATTGTGATTAGTTTCGTCTAGCTTCAAACTCCAGCTCAGAGCAGTGTTTCCCCAGAGTGCTCCCACCTTATCCGGATTGTTTCTGCAGACATCCACTTCTGCATCCTAATGGTGCCGTCACACCTGGCGACGTCACTAGCGACATCGCCGAAAAAGTGACGTATCAGCGATGTTGCTAGCGACGTCCCCGCTGTGTAAACGAGCGGCCGACCGCGTTTTATCGCTGGTCGCAGTTGACAGGTTTACGGGAAGAACCGTAAACCTGTCAACCTGCGACCTGCGATAAGGCTGGATCGCGCCGTGTGACATCGCCAGAGCGATGTCGGCGGCGATCCAGCCTATACCGCAGCGTTGCTGCGGATCGCTCGCTGAGCTGAGCTCAGCCCAGCGAGCGATGTCACCCGCCCGCATCGCTGTGGTGTCGCCGGCCACAGCGATTCTGTGTGACAGCTGGCCAGCGATGTCGGAACCGAGCGGTCACCCGCGCATCGCTTCCGACATCGCTGGCCAGATCGTGCTGTGTGCGGCACCATAAGACTTCTTCTAATGTCAGTTGTTCCCTGCTTGTACCCTTCAACCATCCAATTCCAGTGAGTGCTCCACCAGTATCGTAACAAAAGTGTTGTGGAATATTATGGTGCCAGATAAGCAAAGTACAACTGACGATACAGTAAAACAGAAAAGAAACCACTGCTTTGTTGATATGATATCAGCAAAAGTCACTGAAACGGATGCAGGATCAGTCTGTGACCCCTCTGTGCAGGCAGACGATGGTGCCAGGCATGACGGGTTAGCTGCTAAACTCTGCCACGTTTCTTCCTGCACTATAAGTAGACAGTCAGCAGATATCAATGTAAACTCTCCTCTTTGTAATGTAGGTGACACAGATAAGGTGCGTTGTGAAAGTATTTGT
Organism: Allobates femoralis; assembly: GCA_033576535.1. Taxonomy (NCBI): domain Eukaryota; kingdom Metazoa; phylum Chordata; class Amphibia; order Anura; family Aromobatidae; genus Allobates; species Allobates femoralis. The sequence continues at coordinate 185,330,400 of JARQOC010000007.1, forward strand.
CCCCTTGAACATTTGAACCTTTGCCACATTTCAGGCTTCAAAAATATAGATATAAATTCTAATTTTTTTGTGAAGAATCAACAACAAGTGGGACACAATCATAAAATGGAAGGAAATTTATTGCATATTTGAAACTTTTTTAACAAAAAACTGAAAAGTGGGCGTGCAATATTATTTGGCCCCTTTACTTTCAGTGCAGCAAACTCACTCCAGAAGTTCAGTGAGGATCTCTGAATGATCCAATGTTGTCCTAAATGACTGGTAATGATAAATAGAATCCACCTGTGTGTAATCAAGTCTCCGTATAAATGCACCTGCCTGTGATAGTCTCAGGTTCTGTTTCAAGTGCAAAGACCATCATGAAGACCAAGGAACACACCAGGCAGGTCCAAGATACTGTTGTGGCGAAGTTTAAAGCAGGATTTGGATACAAAAAGATTTCCCAAGTTTTAAACATCTCAAGGAGCACTGTGCAAGCGATCATATTGAAATGGAAGGAGTATCAGACCACTGCAAATCTATCAAGACCCGGCAGTCCCTCTAAACTTTCATCTTGAAGAAGGAGAAGACTGATCAAAGATGCAGCAAAAAGGCTCATGATCACTCAGGATGAACTGCAGAGATCTACTGCTGAGGTGGGAGAGTCTGTCCATAGGACAGCAATCAGTTCGTACTCTGCACAAATCTGGCCTTTATGGAAAAGCGGCAAGAAGAAAGCCATTTCTCAAAGATATCCATAAAAGGTCTGGTTTGAAGTTTTCCATAAACCACCTGGGAGACACCAAACATGTGGAATAAGGTGCTCTGGTCAGATGAAACCATAATCAAACTTTTTGGCCACAATGCAATACGATATATTTGGCATAAAAGCAACACAGCTCATCACCCCCAAAACACTATCCCCACTGTCAAACATGGTGGTGGCACCATCATGGTTTGGGGCTGCTTTTCTTCAGCAGGGACAGGGAAGATGATTAAACTTGATGGGAAGATGGATGGAGTCAAACACAGGACCATTCTGGAAGAAAACCTGTTGGAGTCTGCAAAAGACTTGAGACTGGGGCGGAGATTATTCTTCCAACAAGACAATGATCCCAAACACAAAGCAAAATCTACAATGGAATGGTTCAAAAATAAATGTACCAAGGTGTTAGAATGTCCAAGTCAAAGTCCAGAACTGAATCCAATCGAGAATCTGTGGAAAGAGCTGAAAACTGCTGTTCACAAACGCTCTCCATCCAACCTCACTGAGCTCCTGCTGTTTTACAAGGAAGAATGGGCAAGAATTTCAGTCTCTCGATGTGCAAAACTAATAGAGACATACCCGAAGCGACTTGCAGCTGTAACCGCAACAAAAGGTGGCGCTATAAAGTATTAACTCAAGGGGCCAAATAATATTGCACGCCCCACTTTTCAGTTTTTTATTTGTTAAAAAAGTTTAAAATATCCAATAAATTTCGTTTCACTTCACGATTGTGTCCCACTTGTTGATTCTTCATAAAAAAATTAGAATTTATATCTTTATGTTTGAAGCCTGAAATGTGGCAAAACGTTGAAAATTTCGAGGGGGCCAACACTGTAACTGTGTATTCTTCGAAGATATTCTGTCAGTAAGATCAACCCTCCTAAGCCATCTAAATTGGCAGGTATATCATAAGAAGCTGAGCAAATTAATATCTTGATATCCACAATAAAATTTGCAGATAAATCTATTTTTTTTTAAATATGTAAGTGAGCTGTTAAGATCCATCAGAGTTTATTTTAAATGAAGGGAGGCATTACCAGTTTCAGACATGTAGATCAGAAGAACAGACTGTCAGTCATTACATGTCTCACACTGGTAATATCCCTTTTCATTTAAAATAAATTTTGGTGGCAAATTCTTGTTTGCTGTGCTTGACTCTTGACTCTTGACTTATTGCATGTTTGACTGCTGCTTATTTAAAAAAAAAGAGTACTCAAGAACCCTGTTTTCATAATCAGTGTGGGATCCAGTAGGTAGGTCCCTCCTGATCAGGCACTTAATACGTTCTATGGAAAAAGTCACTACCGCACCTCAATATAGCAAAATTCCTTCTTTATTGAGATGAGTTGTGAAAAATATGAAAGGAGATTTTTTTTTTTAACACTGATCATGCAATGTTTTGAACTGTGTTTAGACTTTACTCTGAGAATGCTTGCAACATATATGCTGAAGGTGACCCATGATAGTAGTCACGGGCAAGGTCTGGGGTTGGTCTTGGTGTGTGCAAGCCATACTTGTAGTTAAGCTGTCGTGCAACCAGGATTCATTTTCTTGGGATCGACACATGCAGATTGTCATTTATTTTTACAGTCTTTTGCTTAACTTGCTGCACTGCACTGCATACACATTGGTACTGTTTGCACAACAATTAAACTAGTTCTTTCCAGTAAATTTAAGTTTAAGGCACAATTTAGGTTTGGAGCACTCCATAATGCTATCCACTTTAGATGTTATACAACTGTACCCCTCCCCATTTCTTAACACCGCTGTCCTGCACAATAAAGTAATGAAGACCTCCCTGGGCAGGGTCTCGCTTGTCCCATCCAAAAGGAGCTGTTGTCATTAACAGTGTGAACCGCCATCAGACTAGCCTTGCCTAGCGTTTGTTTCTGCGTTGACATGTTTGCCCAAACCCATATTAAGTCTTCAATTTAGGACTTGTACTACTGGAGTCAGTCCACTGACAGGGTAGCCTCTTGTAGTTTGGGACTGGAGCTTGCGACAACATCAGCATCTGGAGTCCTTACAGGGTGCTTTGCTCCCACTGTCCACTGATGATAAGGTGACATATACCACAAGCACCCACTTATTGTTGCCTAAGGTACTTTTCTGGCCTACACACTCCTGCTGTTCTCCTACTACTCACCACTCAAAGTCAGTGGGCTAGTCTCAATACTTAACTACTGCTTCATTACAGTCCAGAGCCTGAATGAGCTCATTTATACAACTATACTTACATATCCTATCTTACCCTCAGTGCTACGTCACACCTTATACTTTATACATGAACACAATTCATTACATCACATTATATAACACAATTCACATAGTGCAGTTGGTGTCTTCTGGACAGGAGCATTTGGACACCGACCACTCCTTTACAAACATGTCAACAGTAGGGATGAGCGAGTACCGTAATATTCATACTCGCTATACTCGCAACGAGTAGGTACCGGTACTCACTACGTGTTGTGAGTATAGTGAGTACGAATACTTTCGCAATGTATCTATAGATACACTGCGAAAGTAGCCTAAAAGTGATTAAAAGTTGTTAAAAATAATAAAATTACATACTCACCTGTCCAACGCCTGCACTGGGACCGTCCCAGAAGACATCCGGTCACTGGACAAGGACCTGTGACTACCAGCCAATCAGATGGCCAGTAGCGACAACCACGTGATCGCTAGCGGCCACCTGATGGGCCAGATTGCAAGGTCCTAGGTGTACTGTCAGGACCTTGCAATCTGGCCAATCAGGTGGCTACTAGCGATCACGTGTTTGTGACGTGGCACCATCTGATTGGCCAGATCACTACCGGCCATCTGATTGGCTGGTAGTCACAGATCCTTGTCCAGTGATCGGATGTCTTCTGGGACGGTCCCGGTCCAGGCGTCGGACAGGTGAGTATGTACGTTTATTATTTTTAACGACTTTTACTCACTTTTAGGCTACTTTTGCAGTGTATCAGGACCTTAATATATGTGGACTATATTGCCTTGTGCAGGGCAGTCCAGCACACCCCTTTCTGTAATCAGTAGATCACTGTCTTTGGATTTTGTATATAGAGAGCCTGGTGTGGACGAGAACAGCTCCCTGAGCTCTGCAGCTTGCTAAATCTAAAAGCTCTGTGTCTGGACCACTGCACCCAGTAAACTAAGCGATATATCATTGGATGTGGAGTCTCTCTGCCTATATCATGCTGCTCTCAGATGAGGTAGAAACACCTGTTGACAGATCCCCTTTAAAAAAAGGTATCAGTGCAGATATCCTTTTGACTTACTCCAAGTGTATGGTGGTCTATGTAAATCTTTAGCATATGTACCCAGAACTACATTTTCTTAGTGTATCCTAATATCAAGATGTAAATAGATCCTAAAATATTAGTATCTCCGAAGACTGAATAAGCTTGTTTATTAAATTAAAGGGTTATCGGCTCAGTTTCTGTCTCCGGCAGAAAAAAAAGTCATGAAAGTCCACCTCTCAATATAATGAATTTATTCTGGTACTTGCTTCTCATGTGGACCATTTGAGCCAGAAGCCATTTAGTCTGTGGAATATAAACTTTAAAGTGGACTTGGCAGTTGAAATGACAGAGGCCAACAAGCCAATGCGGGTCGAAGTGTTTTGTTTGTTAAAGGTGCAATTAAATTGACAAACAATTAGTCTGGTACTTTGGAATAAAGGAGCTGTGTTTCTGTAAAGCCTTTTAGTTGTGAGGCTGTTCTGCAAGATGATCAAAACTTACAACTAAACCTTTCATCTCCATCTAAAAATAAAGAAGTAAACAAACATCTCCTGATTTCTATAGCGGAGGTACATTATTTATTGGATCATTAGTTAGTAAGCTACCACTTGCATTAGATGCTGACTCTTTCATGGGTGAGCAGTTCTCGGCATTCAGCAGCTGCAAGCTTGATCTCAACACAAGTGATGGGAGCAGGAAAGCCATAACTGCTATACTCCTAATGACAGAGGCTGATAAACATGACATCGAGAATTATTAATAGCAGAAACTCTTATTATACTACACAACTGCATTGAATGATGTCCTTTCAGAACTTAGCTCTATTTTTTCCTTCCCAGCACATACTGCTTGTTAAATGTATTTTAGGATACCAGGTTTATACAAAAGGTTACCAAACTACCATCGACATACAGTAGCAGATATATAATAACTAGGTATTCATAGAATCATTTATTCTGTTACGTCTCACCTGTAGCAATGGATCTTCTGACTCCTTGGTCTAGATGAGCAGTTTTAATGCAGCATGGACAAGTGGTGCTGATGCTGCAAGGTAATCTAGTTGGAACTACAATGGTAGATGTGACACAGAATAATGACAACTGGAGAAGCTAGACTGCAAAAAAACACCAGAGCTAGAACATTCTTGTAGCAAAGTTGGCTTAGTGATGAGGAACCTGTTTAACAAAACCAAGTTTGCAATGGAGACACAATGCAGCAGAAGATGAACAGTAGGATATAATATTGATGAACTATAGAATAGCAGAGGTGTACAGTAGAAATTGATGTAGCAGGGTTGAAACCACAGAATAGCACAAGCACAGCAAAGATTATTATAGAAAAGTTGACATGCCAAACTCTAAGTAGTGGTTTCAAGTCAACCGCCTGAATACTTAGACAGCATCATGTTGCCTGAATCATTTTATATAATAAGAGAGACAAAGAAGGCAGTCCATATTACCTGTCCCCAAAATGCTTTGAATTAAAGTCCCAACGATGCAAACAAATAGAATGTAATCTTGTTGTATTAATAGGAGCAAAACCTTAGTACATTCTTTAAAAATAGTATACAAGTAGAAGATAGGCAATGAAAAAATCTATGATCAGGGTTACACATTTTGAGAGTATGTGACTCTTAGGGCCCTTTCACCTCAGCGTTTTTTTCAAATCTCGGCAGATGCGGTGAAAAAACCGCATCTGCCGCGATTACCGCATACCGGCTGCACTTGCGGCACGGTTGCGGCGCGGGTGCGGCAAGCCCCATAGAAAGTATAGGCGGGCTTGCGGCAGGTGCGGCAAGTGCAGTTTTGCACTTGCGGCAGGTGCGGCCGCGAAAAAAAACGCGGCTGACCGCGTTTTTTTTTCGCGGCCGCACCTGCTGCAAGTGCCAAAACCGCACTTGCCGCACCTGCCGCAAGTCCGCCTATACCTTGTATGGCGTTTACCGCAACCGCGCCACAACCGTGCCGCAAGTGCAGCCGGTATGCGGTAATCGCGGCAGATGCGGATTTTTCACTGCATCTGCCGCGATTTGAAAAAAACGCTGATGTGAAAGCACCCTAAATCATACTTGGAAGTTCATGGACTTATGGTCCTTTCACATCAGCGTTTTTCGCTGATTGCGGCAGTTGCGGTGAAAAAAACGCAACTGCTGCGATTACTGCATAACACTTGCAGCAAGCCCCATACAATGTCTATGGAGCTTGCGGTAAGTGTGCGGCAGGTGCGGCAAGTGCGGTTTTTGGCATGCGTGTTTTTTTCGCGGCCGGACCTGTCGCAAGTGCCGAAACCGCACTTGCCGCACCTGCCGCAAGCCCCATAGACATTGTATGGGGAATGCCGCAAGTGAACCGCAAGTGCGGCCGTTATGCGGTAATCGCGGCAGTTGCGGTTTTTTCACCGCAACTGCCGCGATTAGCGAAAACCGCTGATGTGAAAGGGGCCGAACACAGATAAAAATCCCCAACCTGGATACACACCCAAAACAAGATGGCATAGCTTAAAACAAGATACAAAAAGGAAAAAGGTTAAATATAACAGCACTCAGGTTCATTAAAAATGTACACATTACAAAATGCTATATTGCAAAAATATTGTTAAAGCCAAATGCAAATTTAGACCATATTTAGTGCAGCAATAATACAAGATAAAATCAGTCCTTTTATTAAAGAATGGAAGTTTCCATAAGGATGCAATAAGCTTCACGATTAAAAAGCATTCATCTCCAGTCTCCACCTCTGGTAGATCTTTTAAGTCTATTGATTCCAAGAACATCAGGCTCTGTGATCAAAGAGTATGACATCATGGGAGCATATCAAATTGCCACAGCAACCTGATGTGTAGAGGAGCAGAGAGACCAGGTAGCGGAGGCTGGAGAATGAGTAACATGTACAACCTGGGTTCAGAGATAAATGATCATTTATAATAAAAATATGCTGTATTTATAGTAAAGAGATAATCCAAAATTGCTCATCAGTGGGGATCTAGCACTAGGCACTAGGGCTAGAGACTCATTAGTAACAACCCCCATCTCCTGTCTTTCCTGTGATTGGAAAGTCTTCACTGAATACAGATTTTACCACAGAATTAGTAAGTTATAGAATGATTGATCAATTCTGGCAGAGAAAGAAGCAAATTTGACTTATCAATATATTTCAAAGTTCCTTATTTTCATATATTTTTTATTTTTTAAATAAAATTTAAAATGAGGGTTACATCTTAAAAGTTGGAAATAACTCTAACACCTATATAACATTTAGTCATTTGGCCCTCACTGATCACTCTGTTCATTGCACTTTGTAAACTGAAATATGGCAGGTAGAAATGATGATGACAGCTGGGAACCCATCCTGCTTCTTCTTGATTTCACTAGTTTTAAACCTATAGTTAATATTCATCATTTTGGGGGTTTAACCCCTTAAGGACCGGGCGATTTTTCATTTTTAATTTTCAATTATTCTTCCTGTTATTCCAAGAGCCTTTTTCATGTTCCTTTTTTATTATAGCCATGTGGGGACTTGTTTTTTGTGGGATGAGTTTTAATTTTGAATGACACCATCCATTTTGTCACATGATGTAATGGTAAGTGGCAAAAAAATTTCAAGTGTGGCAAAATAGCAAAAATGGGGAGATTCCACATTTGCTATTTTGGGGCTTTTCACTTACAGGGCTAATTTGCCATACTACTGACCTGGTAGTACAGTCATGGCCAAAAGTTTTGAGAATGATACAAATATTAATTTTAACAAAGTCTACTGCTTCAGTTTTTCTAATGGCAATTTGCATATACTCCAGAATGTCATAAAGAGTGATCAGCTTAACAGCAATTACTTGCAAAGTCAATATTTGCCTAGAAAATGAAGTTTAACCCCCAAAACACATTTCAACATCATTGCAGTCCTGCCTTAAAAGGAGCAGCTAACATCGTTTTAGTGATTGTTCCATTAACACAGGTGTGGGTGTTCATGAGGACAGGGCTGGCGATCAATCAGTCATGATTAAGTAAGAATTAAACCACTGGACACTTTAAAAGGAGGCTGGTGCTTGGTATCATTGTTTATCTTCAGTTAACCATGGTTATCTCTAAAGAAACACGTGCAGCCATCATTGCACTGCACAAAAATGGCCTAACAGGGAAGAGTATCGCAGCTACAAAGATTGCACCTCAGTCAACAATCTATCGCATCATCAAGAACTTCAAGGAGAGAGCTTCCATTGTTGTCAAAAAGGCTCCAGGGCGCCCAAGAAAGATCAGCAAGCACCTGGACCGTATCTTAAAACTGTTTCAGCTGCGGGATCGGACTATCAGCAGTGCCGAGCTTGCTCAGGAATGGCAGCAGCTGGTGTGAGTGCTTCTGCACGCACTGTGAGGCGGAGACTCTTTGAGCAAGGTCCCGGTTTCAAGGAGGGCAGCAAAGAAGCCACTTCTCTCCAGAAAAAACATCAGGGACCGACTGATATTCTGCAAAAGGTACAGGGAGTGGACTGCTGAGGACTGGGGTAAAGTCATTTTCTCTGATGAATCCCCTTTTCGATTGTTTGGGACATCTGGAAAACAGCTTATTCGGAGAAGAAGAGGTGAGCGCTACCACCAGTCTTGTCTCATGCCAACTGTAAAGCATCCTGAAACCATTCATGTGTGGGGTTGCTTCTCAGCCAAGGGAATCGGCTCACTCACAGTCTTGCGTAAAAACACAGCCATAAAGAATGGTACCAGAATGTCCTCCAAGAGCAACTTCTCCCAACCGTCCAAGAGCAGTTTGGCGCCCAACAATGCTTTTTCCAGCATGATGGAGCACCTTGCCATAAAGCAAAGGTGATAACTAAATGGTTCAGGGAACAAAACATAGAGATTTTGGGTCCATGGCCTGGAAACCCCCCAGATCTTAATCCCATTGAGAACTTGTGGTCAATCATCAAGAGACGGACGGACAAACAAAAACCAACAAATTCTAGCAAAATGCAAGCATTGATTATGCAAGAATGGACTGCTGCTATCAGTCAGGATTTGGTCCAGAAGTTGATTGAGAGCATGCCAGGGAGAATTGCAGAGGTCCTGAAGAAGAAGGGTCAACACGGCAAATATTGACTTGCTGCATTAACTCATTCTAACTGTCAATATAACCTTTTGGTACTCATAATATGATTGCAATTATATTTCTGTATGTGATATAAACATCAGACAAGCACAAATAAAAACCAAAGGGCTGCAGATCATATGAAAATATAATTTTGGTGTCATTCTCAAAACATTTGGCCATGACTGTATGCTGTAGGCTCAGTATAGGAAGACTGGGGATAATTGGCGCTTGTGGTTTCTTCTTTGTTTGCAGTTGTGGCATTTAAGCAGTTAAATTTAAGTCAATTTAGTTAAAATAAGCCACAAGTGAACATGTTTCCATTTAATGTGATTTTGTGTGTAGTTTAATTACCCTACAGAAGAAAAAGTAAATCAGTTTAATATCTACTCTGTCTTCTTCTCCAGGATGTAATTGGCAGAGCATTGCAGTATATTGGATCATATGGTGAATTAAACATAAGAGAACAAGTTGTGGCTCTGATTGATGAAGAGATGTGTATTAACTGTGGCAAGTGCTACATGACCTGCAATGACTCTGGCTATCAGGTAATGCTGGGTTTTTTGTTATAGAATTGTTAAGATGTGATATTTCAGAAATGATTTGGAATTTCTAACACTATTTAGTAGCAATGAAACAAACTTCTGGCTCACACTGGAACTAGGAAACACTTTAACATTTCTATTCTAACCCCCAGCCCTTTTCAGATGAATCAAATTGAATCAACATGGGAACTTATTACAATCTAGAACCCTAAAAATTGGCCACACTATAGTTACGTCAAGCTACCCGTGTCTAAATTCATCTGTCGTAACAAATTGATAAACATTACAATACATAAATATTAAAAATGTTCCAAAAATTAATGAAATTGTGACATATTCCTTTCTATAAAATGTAGTCTAATATCTACTATATACAGTGGGAACAGAAAGTATTCAGACCCCTTTACATTTTCCACTCTTTGTTTCATTGCAGCCATTTGGTAAATTCAAAAAAGTTCATGTTTTTTTTCATTAATGCACACTTTGCCCCCCATCTTGACTTAAAAAAAACCTGAAATGTAGAAATTTTTGCAAATGTATTAAAAAAGAAAAACTGAAATATCACATGGTCATAAGCATTCAGACCCTTTGCTCAGACACTCATATTTAAGTCATATGCTGTCTATTTCCTTGTGATCCTTCTTGAGATGGTTCTACTCCTTCAATGATCATATGTATTCAGACCCTTTGCTCAGCATTGAGTAGAATCACTGTGGCATAGCGATCATGGAGTGGGTACACTTTCTTGTCAGTACAAAACCATATACACAGCAACAGTCTCTTCTATGAAATAAGTCCAGCTAGTTTAGTTAGAGACAGCATGGTGCAAATTAAACATGCGCCGACCTTTGGCATTATAAACAATACAGTTCATTTCAATAGCGGGGTACAACCGCGCGGTATTCAGATACCTTCGCTGTTGCGGTAACGCAGTGGAGATATTACATTGTCCAGACACTGACCTTCAGTCAGTATACAACCTACTATCTCTGAGGTTTACCTTTCAGGTGAATGGCTGCTCAATACACTGTCTCCTGACAGTTCAGATATCTGGGAAAGCTGCCTTGCTGGGACCACCATCCAGGATCTGTTATCAGCTTCAGATGGACTCCTGTCAGTCCAGGTTCCCAGCAGGACGATAGCTTCCCAGTCTCAGAACCCTCACACACTGCAGCCACACCATGTGCTCAAACAGAAAGCAGCATCATTTCTCAGCCATTAGGAACTGGGCTGACATCACATCCTGTGACCAGCGAGAAGTCACATGATATCAGCCCTGACCACACCCCTGAAGGAGGTCTGTTCAGTCATGCACACACATACTTGCATTAAATCTTATTTACTGCTCTAAGACAAAGTGAAACATTCACATTGCATAAGACTTCTGCCTATGCGATATACACCAGCCGTTCACATCATGCCTGGCCACCATATCACAGCACCCTTTGGAGCTAGTACAGCCATGAGTCTTCTTGGGAATGATGCCACAAGTTTTTTATACCTGGATTTGGGGATCCACTACCATTCTTCATTGCAGATCCTCTCTAGTTCCATCAGGTTGGATGGTGAACATTGGTGGACAGCCATTTTCAGGTCTCTCCAGAGATGTTCAACTGGGTTTAGGTCTGGGCTCAGGCTGGGTCAGTCAAGAATGGTCACAGAGTTGACATTATAGGGGAGAAAAGACAGGGCACAAAGAGGAAGCAACATCAAGAGTATGCAAAAAAATATATAACAAATCTTTAGTCAGTGTACATATGCACATAGACAATTAAAAACACTTAAAAACATGGGGGGGTCCCCAGGTCAATAAACAGCAGGGCAGAAAAACAATCACAACTTTTTCAATTTCAATGGCTTGGCACAGGTATATAAAATGATAGGGACATAGTAACCTTAATATGAAATATAATGTGGTAACATGTAAGTAGACAATATGTGACCCCATAAGCATAAGATGACAATATTATTGAGAGTATGACAATAGAGTTGTTCTGAAACCACTCTGTTGTTATTTTAGCTGTGTGCTTAGGGTCATTGTTTTGTTGGAAGGTGAACCTTTTGCCAAGTCTAAGGTCTAGAGCACTCTGGAATAGGTTTTCATCCAGGATATCTCTGTACTTAGCTGCATTCATGTTTCCTTCAATTGCAATCATTTGTCCTTTCCCTGCAGTTGAAAGCACCTTCATAGCATGATGCTGCCACCACCATGTTTCACTGTTGGGATTGTATTGGGCAGGTGATGAGCAGTGCCTGGTTTTCTCCACACATACCGCTTAGAATTATCACCAAAAGTTTCTATCTTCATCTCATCAGACCAAAGAACCTTATTTCTCATAATCTTGGGGGGTCATTCATGTGTTTTTTAGCAAACTCTGTGTGGGCTTTCATATATCTTGCACTGGGGAGAGGCTTCCGTCAGGCCACCTCTGCCTTAAAAGTCTGACAAGTGCAGGGCTGCAGTGATAGTTGACTTTGTGGAACTTTCTCATATATCCGTACTACATCTCTGGAGCTCAGCCACAGTAATTTTGGGGTTCTTCTTTACCTCTCTCACCAAGGCTCCTCTCCGACGATTGCTCAGTTTGGCTGGATAGCCAGGTCTAGGAAGACTTCTGGTAGTCCCAAGCTTCTTCCATATAAATATTATGGAGGCCACTGTGCTCTTAGGAACCTTGAGAACTGCAGAAATTATTTTGTAACCTTGTCCAGATTTGTGTCTTGAAACAAATTTTGTCTCTGACCTTGGGCAGTTCCTTTGACCACATGATTCTCATTTGGTCTCATTGGGAGCTGTGAGGTCTTATATAGGCAGGTGTGTACCTTTTCAAATCAAGTCCAGTGAAGGAGTAGAACCATCTCAAGAAGGATCACAAGGAAATGGACAGCATGTGACTTAAATATGAGTATCTGAGCAAATGGTCTGAATGCTTATGACCATGTTATATTTCAGTTTTTCTTTTTTTAATAAATTTGAAAAAACTTCTACATTTCTGTTTTTTTTCAGTCAAGATGTGGTGCAGAATGTACATTAATGAGAAATGTAAAATTTATTTTAATGATTGATATTTAACAAAACTAGGGAAAAGGATATCCAAACTGTGATTGAGAATCGATCTAAATGCACAAAAAATGTAATAAATATACTAGGATCTCATTTTATATGAGTACACTGATATGTGGTCATGAATGGAGATGAGCGGACCTGTGGAAGTTCGGGTTCTGGGGGTTCAGCCAGACTTCATAAAAAGTTCTGCTCTGGACCTGAACTTCACTCGAACCTCATTGGAAGATTCTGATTGGGCAATTCAGTTCTTTTTTGAATTTACTAAATGGCTGCAATGAAACAAAGAGTGAAAAATGTAAAGAGGTCTGAATACTTTCCACACCCACTGTATACAGTACTCTAGTGCTGTTATAGTATAATGATCTTGGGAGAGTATGTAAATGGACCGAGGAACTTTGTGCAAAAGGGTTTTTTTCCCTTTATAGACAGTTGTGCAAATACCTAAAGAGAATTAAAAGAAAAAAAAGCTTCAGTCAAGTGAAAAATGAGGTTAAAGGGGTTGTCTGGTCTTAAATGATAATTCTGCAGTCAATCTGTGTCTTAACAGCAAAAAGGCCACATCAGGCACACAACTACCCAAATAGATAACTAAAAAAGCAGGAGTAGTGCACTATAATAAAACTTAACCTTTAATATAAATCTTAAAAGAATCAAACATACAGACACAAAACACATACACTCATTACCCTCAATTAAAGGCAAAGGGAATTTGCCTGAAGGTAACAATGCTACACATCGACTAGATGCAGACTCTCATTCAAAGTCAATGCTATCAATATTGTGTGCACATTTTACCCTCAAAATCTGCAATTAGTAGCTCAACAAAAAGAGAAAAATGGAAACATCTCATCAATTTGTTTTGCTTTTTCCATGTAAACTGATCCCTTGGACCTACAAGGTGAAGAGGCGTTCCGCCATGTCATATGGAGTCCTCAACCAGGATCAGCTTTGGACATTTTGGGAGTCTTATGGATAAAGCTGATCCTGTTTGTGGACTAAATATGACATGGCAAAACACCTCTTCACCTGGTAGGACTAATGGATTAGTTTGCATGGTACAATCGTAAAAAATCGATGAGATGTTTCCATTTTTCTCTTTATGATCTGCTACTAATTGCCTATTTTGAGGGTAAAATGTGCACACAATATTTATAGCATTGACTTTGAATGAGAGTTTGCATCTAGCCAATGTGTGGCATTGTTACCTTCAGCCAAATTCCCTATGCCTGTAATTGAGAGTACTTTATGTTTAAGCTTTATATTAAGGGTTAAGTTTTATTATAGTACACTACTCCTGCTTTCTTAGTCACTGTATGTGATTGCAGACTTAGTAATCTTGCCAGCACATACACTGTGCGCTGCGAGGATTCGCCGTTTTCTAGGCCCAGCCTCACTCAATACAAATGTATGGACGCCCACTAGACAGCTGTACCTACTAGTCGGACATGCCCATTCCATACAACAGCATTAAGCGAGGCTGCACCTACTAGTCAGGTTCTGGCCAGGAACATGCATATTGCATAATTGTGGTCTGTTCCCGCTTAGAAGCTGGTGTGTCCTCACAGTGCACAGGGCATATGCTGGGAGGATTGATAAGTCTGCAGCCACATAGAGTGACTACAGAATCATCATTTTAGACTGGACAACCCATTTAAACTTCACTTTTTAATTGAATGAAGCTTTTTAAATTTTGCAATTCTCCTGGGTAAGGGTGGAAAATGACTAGTCCTATCTCTCGCTATGGTCCTAACTGGCTTCTTCCATCACTGTTGCAAGTGATTACAAGTCTCTCCCTCGCAAACACAAAGGGAATGACTCTCGAATCACCTGCATTGAAAGAAGCTGGTCAGGAGTGGAGAAGGAACTCCAGCCCTGGTCACCTGTACTTCTTCTTCCTTAAAGGGAATTTTCTCTAAAACTCTGTAGCGTTTCAAAGAAAAGTATACCTGTCCACAATGTTGCCACTACACTGTGATTTATGCTGCTCATGCAGAATGAATCAGGTCAAAAGGAAAGAAATTGACATTAAAAATAGTAAGTAATAGTAGTCATGTAATTCGTATATACAGTGCCTTGAAAAAGTATTCATACCCTGTGAACTTGGAATTTTATGTGATAAACAAATGCTAAGCAAGTGTTTGTGAAATGCCAAGGAAATGATATATGATTTTCTAAATATTTTAAAAAATATATAAATCTAAAAATTGTGATGTGCATTTATATTCAGCCTCCTGTAGTCTGAAACACGAAAATAAAATCCTAAGTAACCAATTGCCTCCAGAAGTCACCTTATTAGTAATTTGGCTCCACTTGTGTATAATTCATACTCAATATAACTACATTTGTTCTGCAAAGGCCTCGGAGAGTTGTTTGAGAACATTAGGGATCAGTCTCAAGAAAACCAAGGAGCACATTGAACAGGTCAAGAATAAATATATATATAGTAAGAAATCATGCAACCAGATGTCTAGTTCAAGATGAAAATTAGTGCAATTTATTAAGACCAGAAAAAGGGGGAAGGGGGCACGGACATACCGGATTAGGGTGCCATACCGGATGCTCACAAATAGGGTGCCGCTGACCCCTATGGCCATTTCGGCTTGTCTGTCATCACGGGTGATGATTAAGGACAAGCCAAAATGGCCATAGGGGTCGGCGGCACCCTATTTGTGAGCATTTGGAACCCACCAATAT
Source organism: Allobates femoralis (assembly GCA_033576535.1). Lineage (NCBI taxonomy): Eukaryota > Metazoa > Chordata > Amphibia > Anura > Aromobatidae > Allobates > Allobates femoralis. Next base: position 185,345,771 of record JARQOC010000007.1, read on the forward strand.
AGGAAACATTTGGTCAGTGAGCAGATAGTGACATATGATTGCCTGTGGGCAGTGTATATGCCTCTTTATGTGTATGTTGTAATTTTTACATACAGTCTCTATATATTCTGTATAAATCTTGAATTTTCTGAGCATATGTATACCTTTGAAATGTTACGGGCCATGTTTGTACCTTTCTAGTGCATGCACTGATCACCTTGATGTAACAACAAGTGGATGCATTTGAATTATCTACCTAAGATTGTAATCTCGGTGTACCCTTTAAGTGTATAATTTTATATTGTATCTTGTGTATTGATGTGTCAACTACTCTGCCCTATAATGGTCATATGATTTTGCCACTGTAATTGTGCTCCTTGGCTGCCAGCATGCCATCTAGGTTACTAATCCTGTATGTCCGTGCCCCCCTACCCCCTTTTTCTGGTCTTAAAAAAATTGCACCAATTTTCATCTCGAACTAGACATATTGTTGTATGTTTTCTTACTATATATGTTGCCTTAGGCGAAATCTGTCTTATACATGGATGATGTTTCCCATTATTGTGTAGGATACATGAAAACATCCTCGATGAAGGTCACCAATTAGGTCAAGAATAAAGTTGTGAAGAAGAGTAAAGCAGGGTTAAGGTTATAGAAAGTAACACTAAGTTTTCAAAGAGCACAGTTGAATTCATCATAGCAAATGAAAGGAATATGGCACACAACTGCAAATCTACCAAGACATGGACATCCATCTAAGCTGACATCCCAAGCAATGAGAGCACTGATTAGTGAAGCAGGCAACAGGCTCATAGTCACTGTAGAAGTCAAACAAAACGCAGCTCAGGGGGAATCTGTCCACTCAACTACTAGTCATATGGTCCACAATTCTGGCCAATGAGAAAGAGTTCCAAGAAAAAAGGCGTTTTTGAAAGCAAGCCAAAAGAATTTCTTTTTCAGTTTGCAAAAAGTCAAATAAAGGATATAACCAGCAAATGGAAAAAGGTACTCAGGTCAGATAAAATCAAAGTATAATTTCGGGTTAAATGCAAAACACTAGGTTAGGGAAAACTAACACTGCTCATCACCCTAAAAACACCATCCCTACCATAAAATATGGTAGTGGCACAACATGCTATGGAGATGCTTTACTTCTTCAGGACAGGGAAGCTGGTCAGGATTGATAAGAAAGTGGATATAGCTAAATACAGAGCAAACCTGAAAAATACTTGAACCTGGGGCGTAGGGTTACCTTCTGGTAGGACAACTAGTCTATACTGTCAAGCTACAATGGATGGCTTATATCAAAGCATATTCATGTGTGTGAATGGTTCCAGCCACAATCCAGACCTAAATCAAATTGAGAATCTGTGGCAAGTCTTGGGGAAAAAAGACTATTTGAAATACCCTATTTATTATAATGTTTGCTGGAACAAGACCCATACTTTCTCCTGTAACTGTTGAACTATGAATTACTTTATATTATCTTTATTGTCTGTACATGTTTCAGCTCAATCATAAGTGCAGCAGAACATGTTAGCGCTATATAAATGAAATTATTATTATTATAAAGTTGTGATTTACAAACACCCTTGCATTTAATCTCACTGAGCTAGAACTACTACATTTTACAAAGAATGGGCAAAAAATTCAACCTATGGATGTGGATAGCTGCTAAAAACATACCACAAAAAAGACAAACCAATAAATACCAAAGGGTATATGCAGAGGTGTATCTAGGTTTTGTATATCTAGGAATGGAGCAAGACAAAGGAGGTGCAAATGGGTTTTATCGTTTAACTAAGATCATTATCTGTGGGTGTATACGCTCACTTGTTGGGTTGTACTAACCCACAATCGGTATGCTTGCCCCAACGATCCCAACGGCAGCGTGGATCATGTGAGCATTACTCCTTGGATTTTATCTAGGTTTTGTGACACCCGGGGCAAGACTTTAGTTTGGCACACTCCCCACACCCCCCATGAGCGCTCAGCAGTCTGAGTAGTCGTCTTGCGACCAATTATTCATATGCGATTTCCACACTTACAATCATGTGCTGACGAGCTGTTCTACTTAATTCTCTCAATGTTCACTGACAAACAGAGAAGCAGGAAGAGATGCTGTTGCATGTCCATGATGTATATTATAGTATGAAAATTGCATGAGTGGAGTTGTCATGTGATGACTGCTGTAATCAGCAAGAGCTTAATCCTGACAGTGAGTATATTACATGCTGTTAGGATTGGGCTACAGGGCTGTTATATTTAAATGGCTTGTCCAGGTTTGAGATGAGTCTGTAGTCCCTCTAGGTGACTGTGGCCTCTGAATTTTCACAGCACATGCACTGCACACTGTCAGGAGTCTCCTGTGCTAAATGCAAGATTGGACAGTCATTTGAGCACAGGTATAAAATTTATATAGTTCTGGCCTCATTCTGGCTAGCTGTGTCCGGCCTTGTTCAGTTCATTTTCATTGATCAAGACCTCACATGTCTAGTCACCACATGACTGCATGTATGTAAATCGCATACTTGGGGTTTCATAACCTCCCACTCTCACCGTCGACACCAAAGAATCCTGACAGTAAGCAGTGTGCGCAGTATGAGAATTCAGAAGTCTGCAGTCACAGAGCGACACATAGAGTGACTGCAGACTTATCACAGACTTGGGACAACCCCTTTAATGCTCCAAACAAATAAACACATAGTAACCATAGCACAAAACTTTATTAGCATAGATGATCTAAGGTTATCTTACAAGTTATGGATCGTTACATGTGTACAGGTTCAGAACCAATAACAGCACAAAACTACATCACCAGACCCACCAGAGGTACAGAAACATTATGTCAAAACCCTTATCCTTAAAAAAATACATCCATATAACCCCCATCAGTACAGAAATACTATGTCAAAACCTTCATCAGTACAAAAGTACATCACCAGACCCACCAGAGGTACAGAAATACATCACTAGACCCACCAGAGGTACAGAAATACATCACCAGAAGCCTCTTTAGTGCAGGAATATAGCATCGAAACCCTCATCAGCACAGAAATACATCACCAGACCCACCAGAACCTACAACTCCTACTACATCCTTAACAATGGGAAGATATTCTGGTAGTTGTTGTTACCAGCCATCAATAAAAGTATATAGGAACTGCAGCACTGATGGGAATTAGTCATAATCACAAATAATCATTTACATCCAGGTACCTTATAGATAACCTTGTCTCTGATCAGGGTCATCTTTTTCTTCATCTTGTCCAAACACCATGATGACTTTTCACATCCTCAGCTTGTCTCCGGAGACTTCATCTTCTCCAGTCTTCTTCAGAACATCCCGGCACAATAACCTTAAAAATAGCAGAATGATCCAAAATCTCATGAGTAAAAATATCTGCCCTACACTGAACCTGGAATAAACAATTGCTCCACCTCACTGTTCCTCATCCTCTCACCCCCAGTTTGCACCTCATACACCCATCCTCTCCCCCAGTTTGCTCCCATACTCCCCCATCCTCTTCCCCCTAGTTTGCTCCTAATACTCCCCCATCCTCTAACCCAACTTTCTCCTCATACCCCCCATTCTCTCTCCCTAGTTTGCTCCTCGTATCCCCTTCCTCTCACCCAGTTTGCTCCTCATATCCCCATCTCCTCACTCAGTTTGCACCTTGTACCCCCATCCTCTCCCCGTTTGCTCCTCATACTCCCCCATTCTCTCACTCAGTTTGCTCCTCATACTCCCCCCCGTTTGCACCTCATACTCCCCATGCTCTCACCCAATTTGCTCCTCATATCCCCCATCCTTTCACCCAGTTTTCCCCTTGTATCCCCAATCCTCTCACCCCTAGTTTGCACCTCGTACCCCCCATTCTCTCCCCAATTTGCTCCTCGTACTTCCCTTCCTCTCACCCAATTTGCAGCTTGTATCCCCATCCTCTTCCCGTTTGCTTCTCATACGCCCCCATCCTCTCAGCTTGTCCCTCGTATCCTCCATCCGTTCCCCCCAGTTTGCACCTCGTACTCCCCCATCCTCATCACTCCAGTTTGCCTCTCATATCCCCCATCCTCCCTCCCAGTTTGCTCCTTGTACCCCTATCCTCTACCCAATCCTCTCCCCCAGTTTGCTCCTCATACCCCCATCCTTTCACCCCCAGTGTGCACTGCTCCATGACCGGACTTCCCCCTCCTACTGTATCCCTACCCACCATCGTAGACTGTGAGCCTTCGCGGACAGGATTTTCTCTACTCTTGTACCTGTATGACCTGATTGTCCACATTTATTGTACTTGTCTTCATCTGCCCTTTCGTCATATCAAGCGCCATAGAACCTAATGGCGCTATATAAATAAATAACACTAATAATAACCTGATCACGCTGCTGATGTCTTATTCAGTAAAATTATTTTAGAAGGTATCTGTGTTCATTTTAGTTAGACCAGAGATGCACAGTGCAAGATGCATGCGAGATACTAGCACATAGTCACCGTGTCTCTGGACTGGAGCATGTCAGCTGCACAGAAACACATGCAGCTGACAAGCTCCAGTCCAGAGATCAGACGGCTGTGTCAGGTGAGGCATGCAAGACTTGTACAAGCATCTCACATGTATCTTGCACTGTGTCTCTCCATTCTTAGCAACACATCAGAAAATATTTACAGCAGTGACTTGCCGCAGTTTTGACTCTGGGGGCTGAATACAAAGGCACGTCACAATATTCAGATTTATGTTTGTTAAATGTTTAGAAAAACATGTATCATTTCCTTACACTTCACAAATACTGCTAATTAGTGTTGGTATTACACATAAAATCCTAATAAAATACATTAAGTTTGTTGAAATGTTTGGGTGTATATAAGGATTTAGTTTTTTCTTATAAAATGTATTACCATTGCATAAAACACCAGAGCTATATTATTATTATTATTATTATTATATTAGTTGCTGTGATTATTATAGTTCTCTATAGTTTATGAAGTTGCTTCCGCTATATACACATTTAACAGGAATCTTATTTTTCTGCAACTAAATTGTTTCCATGACTACGGTGTAAGCTCCTACATTAGTCTCAAACAAGGCTTTTTTAATGAAAATGTGGACACAAATTGGGACACCGGTGACCTTTGTTACATTGACATTGAAACCATTTATTTCTTCTTCCAGGCTATCGAGTTTGATCCCAGGACCCACTTGCCCGCCGTCACTGACAGCTGTACCGGCTGCACTCTGTGCTTCAGCGTGTGCCCTATTATTGACTGCATCAAAATGGTTACCAGGACAACGCCTTATGTACCAAAAAGAGGCCTTCCTCTAACCGTCAATCCAGTGTGTTAAGGTCATTAGTTCAGCAAATGATGTGGCGAACGTCGCCGATACCACGGCTGGATTACTGCCTCATTATCATACATCATTGGAAATCCAATCATCAGATAAAAATGATAAAACAGAGATTGTAACTTTTAATTATAATCTTAGGGAAAAATTGTGTTAAATTAGTCGGAGGCTCTTTTGATGATTCTGTGCCTTCATCATAGACGCATGTATTGGTGTTTGCAAGATAGAAAATGGTTAATTTGTTGTAGAGTGGTAAATAAATCCATCGTATAATACGGTATGAGTGCCTTCCTCTCTTCATATTTCCTTTGTAGCTGAAAATTGTCAGACATAATTAGTTATTTGGGAAAAAAACAAAGCATTAAAGGAGGAATTACTGTTTGTATACAGACAGTAGATTTACAATGAGGATTTAACACTGGATTAAGTACTTTGTGCAGTGCGTCCACTGATAAAACATAATGTATTTCTTAATCCCTAGTACATTAGGGCTTATAATGGGCACCGTTCGGCATAGCATTATTAACCATTTTAAATGAACCTGCTCTGTTTACTAATGCGTCCATATGTTGTCATTACAGTTCTTCTCTATTAGTTTTCATTTGTATAGAAAAACACTTAAACATTTAGAACAACTTACATTTTGCTTGAATCACATTGCCTCAATGTGACATCCAGGGTATTTACATCTGTAAATCTCCGTTATCTCGCTGCTCTCACAATGGGAAGGTTTAGATTGTGCTGAACACTTCCAACATCATTTTAATCCTATGATTTAACTTAATATTATTATTATTATTTATCATCCTTCAGCTCGATCACGATGGCGACTTAGATATTATTATTGTTATTAATTACCGTCCTTCAGCCCGATCTCGAGCCATGGCAACTTGATGAGTGATGCTCCATAGGAAGATCGAACTTGTGCAAGCCTAGTCCAGGGTCTTCTCTGTCACTTTCTTAATTGTATCATGCCATCGATGTTTGCTGGTCTTCCTCTTCGCCATGTACCATCTATTCTTCCAACCATGATGTCCTTCTGCAGTGATTTCTCTCTTTGTATGATGTGTCCAAAGTAGGCGAGTCATAACCTAGTGATCTTTGCTTCAAGTGATTCTGCGAATTTGATTTGTTCAAAAATTGGTTTGTTTGCTCTTCTTTCCATAACCTAGATATACAATAACGGAAAATTGGATTGGAACTCACCAATCCATGAAACACCTGCACCAAATGGTAGAGGTTTGCATGGAGCCGCCCAGGTCCAGGCTTCCAATAAGAAAATGCAAAACAATGAAAGTCCTCCAGCAATAAGCTCTCCATAACTAAAATGTTCATTTAAAAAAAATATTGTAAAAAAGGGGATTGCCATACAAACAATTAGAATCTTCTGATTAGAAAACTGACACTTTTTGACAAAGTGCCTTAGGGCCCGTCACACAGGGCGACATCACTGCCTATTACATAGGCAACGTAGGGGCGTGGCCTATCAGCGGCGACATAGCCCCTACGTCGCCTCATGTAGAGGGGCGATGTCAGCGCCGCCAGGAGGTCGCCTGGTTTCAGAGCAGTGCTCTGAAACCAGACGAACCGATCTGGGGTCGATGTGCACACATCGCCCCATGTAACTGCCGCCGGCGACCTGTCAGGCGATGGGAGCCATAGGCTCCCATTGTCCTGCATCGCCGCTGGGGTTTTCAGACACCCCGGCGTGATGCCGCCTGACAGCTCGCCGGCGCGGGGCTGGAGATGTCGCCCACATGTAAATGGGGGACTGCGACGCTGGCGGGGCACCAAAAATGTGCGCGCACCCGCCAGTCGCCGCCAACATCCCCAGCCCCGTCGCCCTGTGTGACGGTACCTTTAGTCAAAGGTGTGCAACTTTTTTTGTCAAAGATTGAATCCTAATAAAACATATCAATATATGCATGCCATACAAGGGTGGACTCATCATTTGTGCAACCCGTACACTACACATGTCCCAGGGGCAATAGGGCCCATTTCCATCTCCAGAGCAGGTGGAATTGTGCATTTTGATGAGTTATTGGACCCTAAATGACCCATTCATTGTTCTTACACAAGGACCCTCTTCTGTCTGTGTCTGCCAGTGATATGCCTATCAAGAATTATATTCACTGCAGAAAGAATAGATCATACAAAAGAAATGCAGAACTCAACACAACAGTTTTTTTCTTTGTTAAATCTTTGTTATTTATTTCATTTATTATTTTACTTATTCGATCATAAAAGACTACTATGATTACAGAAATAATGCTTTCTGAATCGTATAGACAGTGCTAGAAATAGGTAGATCTATTGGCTGAGGATTGATTTTGAGGTCTGGTTCCCGTGAATTTGAACAATTTGCTAATCTGTTCACAATAATCACAAAAAAAATGCAAGGCACTTTTTTACCAAATGCTGATGTCTGCAGCAGCCAGATAGAAGGCTAATGATGTGAGGTGCCACCAGCAAATTAGGGGGGACTATCCCAGCCATTATAAAAGATGAGTTCTGGCCAACAGCACCATGTTAGGATTGTTCAGTGTAGGAAAAGGAAATCAGAGTGCTCAACTTATACCACATATGCTTAGAAAAGGCTTAAAGGGGTTGTCCTCTACTAGTGCAAACAATTCTGTTTCCACATGTTTTGTCTAGATAAACTAAAAGAATCTATACTCACCTCTCACACTGGAGATGCTAAAGAGCTGTTGGTAATCGCGCTTTGGGTCTCATGTGACATTGTCACGTCACGAAAGCCCTGTGTCCAATCTCTGCCGACTTCTTTTGCCATGCCTTTGGACTAATTGAGCAATCAACAGGAAGTGAATTGCATCTGTGTGGCACCCCACTGGTCAGTGTGCCACAGTAGGCATACTGCACCCATAACTGAGTGTGCGGTATTCCTGTCATTGACCTAGATTAGGGGACCAATCAGCAACCCATTACTAGGGTAACCAATCCTGGTGGGAGGAGAGTTAGGGTAGGGAGAAGCGGGAAAATAACAGGCGGATCTAGTCTAGCCTGAGGAGCGAAGCAGGGAGGAAGCCCTAAAGGGAACCCCCAGGGAGGGCGCCCAGAAGGAACGGCGATCCAGACAGAGAGAGGAGACCCAGTGCCGGACCTGCTACAGTCTGAGGGAATCTTAGTCCACAACGGAGAACTGGCTCCGAGTCACGGTGCAGTAGTCCAGCTCTAAGCTGCTAACACCGGTGGGTCGTGGGCCAATATAATGGTCCCAACTCCCCCGTCCAGAATGTGCAGCCCCACCAGGAGTACCAAACAGGGTTGAGACCCTTAAAAGAGAAGAAGAGTACCTCATAGCACCTGACGGGCCTGGTAGACAAGTGGGCTGTGCAGGGCAGCGCAACAAAGTAAGGAGGTGCAAGAAAAGTAATGGGACAGTGAAAGCAAATCAGAATGTACTCTCTGGGAGCCTCAAAGAGATGTTATTCTCCTCAGTGACCCGCTAAAGAACTGTATAACTGTGAACCTACATGCCGGCACAACCAGTTTCCAGTAAAGTACCCGTATAGAGCTACTATGCCTCCATGTCTCTTTCCGCATGAACTACTAAATAGCCGCCATCTTTACAACAGGTGCAGCAGCAACACTGCCCCAGGGATCCCACTCCACCTGCAGAGAGCTGAACCATCTAGCTGCATTACCACCATCCCCGGCGGTCTGACAGTGGCGCTGGTGAGCATCACCAGAACTGCAGGTGGCATCACGAGACATTTATTCTTTTTTATCCCTTTCATTTTTCCCCAATTTTACATTGACCACCAAGGCTACCAGTGACATCTCCCAACTCCACACCCGGGATCCAAGTTCCCATAGACCCCTGGGTGAATCAACTTCAGCGTTCCTGTTGATTAACTAATTTGGTCCAAATGCAGGGAGACAGAAACCAGCAATGATTGGATGCGGGCTCATTTGACATCACAATGTTTTGTGAGCCCCATCACCGCAATTACCAACAGCTCTTTAGCGACGTCAGTATAAGAGGTGACACTGACCACAGGTTCTTTTATTTTACCAAGGGGAAACGAGTGACATCAGAAGGGCAGAAGGGGTTGTCCTAGTAATGGACAACCCCTTTAAATCTAATAGTTCTGTACTACTGCAGTGCTGAAGCACATTGACAATGGGAGTGGTAGTCTCAGTCTGTAAATAATAATTCAATGATCAAAGAAATAAAGAAATATATAGAGGTGTGGGATTTGCATAGTCAGTTTGATTGTGAATTGATTGATATCTGTTAAAGGGAACCAACCACCTCAGATGACGTGTATAAGCTGTTAATACATGTCCCTGGACCCTATGTACACCATTGCAGCTATGTTTTTGCTAAGAATATTGATAACAGCAAACCGAAATAAACAGTTTATAAACTTACATGATTTAGTACTTGAGGGCGTCTCCCTCGGGCTTTAGTACGAGAGGGCTGTGTCTTATGCAGCCTGAGTGGCTTTCCTCCCCCTCCCTCTCTGTTTGCAGGACTTCACTGAGAAGACGTGCACGGACGGGAGCTGCCTTGGGTGCCCGCCCACACCAAGATAATATCACGCCCTAATGTGACGTCCTGCAAACAGAGAGGGAGGGGGAGGAAAGCCACTCAGGCTGCATAAGACACAGCCCTCTCGTACTAAAGCCCGAGGGAGACGCCCTCAAGTACTAAATCATGTAAGTTTATAAACTGTTTATTTCGGTTTGCTGTTATCAATATTCTTAGCAAAAACATAGCTGCAATGGTGTACATAGGGTCCAGGGACATGTATTAACAGCTTATACACGTCATCTGAGGTGGTTGGTTCCCTTTAAACTTCATTAAAAGCACCTAAATAACAGCAATTTCTATTATATTTCACACACTGCAATAAGGGCAGTAATGGTGGGTTTACACACACCAACTTATCTGTCCAACTTCTGACCAACTTGCTGGTTGCAGTGAAATCATGGATACATTGCTCCATTTTGTGGCTGTGTACAAATGGAACTATGTGTCCATGATTTCACTGCAACCAGCAAGTTGGTCAGAAGTTGGACAGATAAGTTGGTGTGTGTAAACCCACCATTAGTCTCTGCCCAATTAGCATGCTATTCTGCGCCTGTGGGCATGATAACATACTTTGAAAAATCGGGCATGTTTGCAAGCACTACACATAGCAAAAATGTGCCCCCAGCCTCTATATATCTGTCCCTGCATCATGCTAATAGATTTCTAGCCATCCCTTTGTGTATTTAAATCGATATAGTAAAATTTAGAAAAGTTGTTTTTATACCTTATAAACTGCGGCTTCTCATTATTTGAGAAGCAGCAAAAGGTGTTCCTTTCTTGTCCTCCCCGCCGCCTGCTTGTTTTTATCCACGCCCCTATGGGCGTGATACAGAGCAGGGAGACTGTGCGTGTCATGTAAGGGGCGGCAAAGCCGCTAAGACGCAAATCGCATTGTATCCGACTTTACCACATTAGTATACCCATTAGGTGTACGGTGAACATACCTCGCGCATGTGCACTCGACAGCGCGAGGTCGCCAGTACACCCTAATGGGTGTACTGACGTGGTAAAGCCGGGATATGATGCGATTTGCGTCATAGCGGCTTTACCGCCCCTTACATGACATGCACAGTCTCCCTGCTCTGTAGCACACCCACAGGGGCGTGAATAAATAACAAGCAGGCGGCGGAAAGGACAAGAAAGGAACACCTTTTGCGGCTTCTCAAATAATGAGCAGCCGCAGATTATAAGATATAAAAACAACTTTTCTAAAATTTACTATATCGATTTAAATACACAAAGGGATGGCTAGAAAGCTATTAGCTTGATGCAGGGACAGGTATATAGAGGCTGGGGGCACATTTTTCGAGGTCAGGTTCCCTTTAAGATGTCATCAACGTTAGATGGATGACGTTGCAGCAGAGCCCAGCCTGCTGTAACGCTCACCGCTAACGACCTATGTGCTTCCTATGAACGCTGCTCCATAGTAACCCGCTATTTACTATGAATACAGCTTCACAGGAAGCCCCAAGCAGTGTGCTTTTGCAGAGCGCACAGGCAAATGTTGTTGACAATGTCTTCCTGTGCATCCTGGATAAGCACACTGCCTGGGGCTTCCTGTGAAGCTGTATCCATAGTAAACAGTGGGTTACTATGGAGCAGCATTCATGGAAGCACCCGGACGATAGCGGTGAGCGTTACAGCAGGCTGGGCTCTGCTGTAACGTCATCCGTCTAACGTGGATGACATCTTAAGTGTGGCCCTAGCCTTACAGTCTTCTGCTGCTGGAGGCAAGGCCAACCAATATGCATACTGTCGTCTAACTTCTGAAGTGAGCGGCCTCACTCATTACAAGTGAATTTCACTGCTAGTCTGAATCTTGTTGGAGGCATGCATATGACGTACTCGCAGTCACATGATTACTCGGTCTTGCCACAGGCACCAGAGAATCCTCACGGGGCACACTGCCCATGGTATGAGGATTTACAAGTCTGTAGTCACACAGAGTGACTGCAGACATTCTAAAAAAACCTGTGACCCCCCCTTAATGCAAATCATCAAGTATAAATTGGTGTGTTATGTTTGTGTTATTTCTGAGCAATTTATTATGGTGCATAAAGCTTATTGAGAAGGGGTTTCAGAGTAATGTGTTTTTAGCAATATATGAGTCAACTGTTTTCAAATTACAAGTGTGGTAGATTAACCAATTAGCAATGTATAAAATAAGATCAATGTAGTCAGGCTAGGGACAGATTAATGTTATTCAGGGCTTGCGTTAAAAACATAGGTTTTGGTAGCCCCGCGTTCACACTGTCAATATTACCCTATGGTGACGTGGCCCGTAGCGTGGCTCAAACGCCGGCATCTGATTGCAATCTTGCGTTATTTCCTAACGTGAGAAAAGACGCTTTGAGCAACGTCTTTTCACGCGTTAGTAAAAAGCGTGAGATTTCACTCAGATGCCGGCATTGGACCGCGCTACGGGCCACGTCACCATAGGGTAACATTGGCAGAGTCAACGAGGCGCTAACATGATGTTAGCTCCTTGTTTATGCTACCAACTTCTAAGTTTTTAACGCAAGCCCTGAATAACGTTAATCTGACCCTAGCCTCAGCGACAGTGACACAGACAGTTCAAAGCAGAAACTGAATTTTGTTGCCAAAAACAAATATATAACCTTTACATCGAGGCACATAACACAAATCAACTCTACTAACTGAACTCAGTTTCAGCTGCCAACTACAGGTGCCTAAACTAACTGCCAACCGGAAACAAATAAGTGGCACTCAACAAAACCAAAGGCTATCGACCTCAGATTTAGACACCAGTTTAAAGTCAGATGGCACCTAACCATTGTATACTTTTCATTTTTCCCATTAGCTGATGAGAGCTGTTTTTGTCCCCTGAGCCGTGTTTTTAATGAAATATAGGTAGATAGGATTTCTTTATAGTATTACATTTCTTTGTGTGCTACGCTAGGCAAAATATTTGCAGCAATAACAAATACGTGCAGGGTTTTTTATTTCTTATTTTTTAATGAGATAAAAGAGATGCCTCTAATTTTGATTTCCAGCCAAGTTAAAGCAGACAGCTGAGAGTTGCAGCCTGCAGCTGTCTGTTTTACCTGCACTGGTTATCAAAAATAGGTGTGAGGCCCCGTCTTTTTTTTTTATCCATTTCATATTCACATGTTTGCAGGGTACTTTCCCCTATTTTGTTGCTATTTGCAGCCCTCTAGTCCTTACTGTGACCATTTTGCAGCCATTTTTCACAATAGAAATTTGGTTCCCTCTGACTTATAAGGAATCCAGGTCCAGAGTCATGTTTGGGTCCAAAGCAAACATTTTTTTTAAGTCCATCCGAACCCACCGAGCCTGAACTTCTACATGTCCGCTCATCACATTTTCCAAGTTACATTTTAAATTCATATATATATTCTACCCCAATACAGCACCACATTGCAGATGCTGGCTTTTGGACACCTACCTTGCATTTCTTATTTCATTAATGTTGTAAAATGGTTGAATTTTGTTAACCAAAAAAAAAACACACTAAACTGTTCATATCAGATTTTGCACAATGGTTTTACTTTTTCGATTAGAAACCGTACATCCCATACCTATATTGTAGCATGTTGTCACATGTTTTTTTTCTATACATCTACCTAACAGTCATTTCTTGTTGCGTTCTTTTCGGCAAGAGTTGAACAATTGGGGTTGAAAAGATTGCCAAAGATAATGAAAGTTTTGTACAAAATTGAGGTAAAAGTAAAAAGTGGTAATGACAATAGATGGAGTAGTGTAACAGAAAAAATAACACATCAAAGAATGCGGAGTTACTGGCTGCAGCCTAACTTTCACCACCTTTGGAACCAGTCGTCACATGCATGAGTAATACCAAACGCAGGTCGCAATTGACCTGTTTTGCTCTGGCAAGAGTATCAGAGGGGAGTTTGAAGAAGGAGTTACCAAATTTTATGCCGTTTCAATCATCTCGTTCCCTACAGGATGATGTTGTCTCTGACAGCAAACTAGTCTGAATAAATATTGTTTACAGAATGGTCTGATTTATTGCAAAAGACTAAGAGGGACACATTTTGGACTGATTTTATTTATTATACAAAACATGAAGTCTGTTACTGCATGGTATTATTAAATGAACTGTTAAAGTACCACTACAGTATATTTTTTTCACCACTGGAGCAGTGCTTCAAATGTAAATCCCCTGCCCCCTATTATTATACTTACCCTTCGTCTGCTTCTTCCATTTTTAGTGTCACTTCGGTCCCATCAGAACCAAAAGTCAGAAGTTACATCAGTCACAAGTGCTCTATGCAAGTCTGTGAGAGCCAGAATGAGGCTTTCATAGAGTTGATTTGATTTGTGAGCTCTGGCAGCTCCATGAGATACTAGAGCTGCCAATAGGTCATAAATAGTCAGAGACTGACTGAAGTGGCAGTGATAGAAGGTGAATGTGGTGGCAGGTGTGTATAAGACAGAGGGCAGGGGACGTACATTTAAAGCAGCACTCCAGTGCTGAAATAACAAACAAAAATGCTTAAGTGCTTTAATGACGGACATGTACGCGGTGAGCTCACATTATCCCCTGCATATCTCAGCTGATCTCATCAGCAGAGATGTGTATCCAATAGCACCAAAGACACAGATCAGCGATCCGATCGGTGCGGTTAATCTTTTGTGCCGCGCTGTCATTCACTAACAAAGCAATTCAAAGCACTCGGCGGGGATTTTGCCATCCCCACCAGGATCGCAGGTCCCGTGAAGCAATCACGGGACCTGCATACCGTTACCTGGACAGTCTGGGGTCCTGCAATGACCCCAGAAGCTGTTCTGATTTACTTCCTGCCTGTTATGTCCAGTGACATCATCTCCAGAGAGTGATCATTTCCCTATTTTCAAATGGGCTGTAGCCCATCGGAACACAGGGAAGCGATCAGACTGTGGAGCACTTAGGCCCTCTAGTGGTAACAGTAAAGTAGTGAAAAAAAGTTTTTAACACTATGGAAAAAAAAACATAAAAGTTCAAATCACTCTCTTTTGTGCCATTGAAAATAAAACTATTAAAAAATTTTAAAAAATACAAATTTGGTATCATCGTGTTTAGAAATGTAAAATCAAATAATCAGATCAGTAATCTGAATAACGGAAAAAAAGTCCAAATGCCAATAAACGCAATAAGAGGCAATGAAAATCGCACATCTACCCAAAAATGTTATCATTATAAATGTCAGCTCAAGACAGGAAAAATAAGTCGTCTCCCAACCCCAGAAAAATGAGAGCGCTACGGGCTGCAGAAAATGGCGCCAAAAGTGCAATTCTTGTTCCTTAGAAACTTTTTTTTCACCACTTAGATAACAGTAAACATATACGCCTAAGGCTGCCTTCACATTTGCAGATGCCTCCCCCTATCTTTATAATGGAGCGCACGGTGTCTGCAGATGCTTGCAGACCGCCGTGCGCTCCCATTGCCCGCCATGAGTGATCTGTGCGCAGGCGGATGCCTGCGCACAAATCACACACTCCCGCCCGCACCAGGGACGCAACATGTCGCGTCCCTGGTGCGGACGAGACTGTGTGGTCTGTGCGCAGGCATGCGCCTGCGCCCAGATCACATGTGGGAATGAATGGGTGCGCATGGTCCTGTGCTGTCAAGCGCAACACCGTGCGCTCCCATTATAAAGATAGGAGCTGGCGGCCGCTGCGCACACATTTCGGACCCCTCCGCAGAACGCTGCGGAGGGGAACGCTAATGTGAAGCCAGCCTAAGTTCACATCTATGGGGGTCTGTGTTTAAAATGCATTTCATTTGCACTGTATTACCGCATGCAAACGCATTCAAACGCAATTCAAAAGCATGCGCTAATGCACTCATTGTTTCCTGTGGGTGAACATAGACACATGCATTGCCAAACGCAAGTGCAAAGTGCGGTTTTGGTTGAATGCATGCGTTTGCTCTAGCGCACAGAAAATGTTTCTGGAAATGTTTTCTGTGCGATGGAGCAAACACATGCGCTCAAACACAATTGCACTTTGCTATTGCGTTTGGCAATGCGTTTGTCTATGTTCACCCATATGAAACAATGGGTGCATTAGCGCATGCTTTTGAATTGCATTTGACTGCATTTGCACTGCGTTTCAATGAGCTAACACAGTGCAAGTGCAATGCAGCCAAACATAGGTGTGAAAAGGCTCTACATGTTTGGCATCTACGAACTCGTACCGATCCGAGGCATCATAATAACCCATCAGTTTTACAATATAGTGAGCACTTTTTATTTGCAATTACTCCGCACTTAGAATTTTTTTCCCCATTTTCCTGTACACTATATGGTAAAATAAATGATTTCATGTGAAAGCACAACTCGTCCTGCAAAAAACAAGCCCTCATATGTCTATATTGACCGAAAAATAAAAAATGATGCTTCTTGGAAGAAGGTGACGGAAAAACAAAAAGCGAAAAACAGAAAATTGCCCAGGGGTGAAAGCCTGGTTACCATCTACTTCAATGGTGAGATCACTTTGACATTTCTAAGGCTGTTATTGTGTTAAAGAGCTTGAACGGGGTTGGATAAAATCCAAGGAGACCTCAGAGTATTACACTCATCTTTCATGATAAAATGGATAATTTTGCCATTAATGACCAATCGAATTGTTAAAAAAATATATTCAAATCTGGCAAATTTGAATTTCACAAGCTTCAGTTTTGTGTACCAATGATATATCCTTCAAATAGCAGTGCATTGTATTAATAAATAGTGAAAAAAATCTAAAAAATGTTTAAATATTAATAAAAGTTCAAATCATCTTCCTTTTCCTCAAACATAAATAGCAAAATGCTAAAAATTAATAAAAAAATATTTTTGGTATTACTTCATGTGTAATTGGCCAAAATAATAAAATAAAAAATGTTTATCCCATACGAGAAACACTAAAATAGAAAAAAATTAAATGCCAGAAATTACGGGTTTTGGATGCAACAAAAAAAATACAAAAAAAAGTAATGATGTGCCTGCCACAAAATAGTATCAATAAGTATTATGCCATTTGAATGTGGAAAACATTGTCACACAGGTTCATCAGCGAAAAAATATAAATGTATTAGAACTCAGAAAATTGTGACACACACCGCAAAAAAACTCTAAATTTGTTTTATACACTTTTTTTTCCTTTTAACTATTTACCTCATTTGTATTTTTTTTCAGTAAATTATATGGTAAAATGAATGATTGCATTCAAAGCTATGTTTAAAGGACAAAAACTGGCCAGTATTCCCTCAACAGAGAAACATATGCACAGATGCAGGCTGTTATGACTGCATATCACGCATAAAATAGGATACACCAGCCTCTGTATGTGCTTAAGATGTGCAAACATTGAATATGGGAAATTTAGACTCTATTAACAATGTTGCTGCTGAAGAAAAGCATCCCCACATTGTCAGGGCTGCCATCATGGCATTACTGCCATTACAGGTGTCTGGGGCCCAGTGAGCAGAAGCAAAGAGGGACGGCCCAGAGTGGATGAGACTTGCTGCAGAGCCTGTGCTGAGGCTGCACAGCTCAGTCACTGTAGAAATGACCTGTCATTTAGATTCAGGGGTTGTCTAAAACACAAGAGTGGGGGATCCGGAAATATTGAAAAAGATGCCCAACTAAAATCAATATTTCTGGACCCCCCACTCTTGTGTTTTAGGCAACCTTAGAATCTAAAAAGCATCATTGTCAGAAGGAATGAATATTTCACATGGATTCATGTATTTTTACATCAATTGAAAGGGCGTTTGAGGATATCACATCTTTATACAGACCCCAGACAATAAACTTTGACACTTCTTACGTGAACTGTTATCACAACCATTTCATCTTCCCCCCATTCCTGTTCTTGGACCAATCACTAATCAAAGGACTATAAAACTGTCTGTTCCTCCTATGATTTTACTTCCCCAGCTGCAACTTCTCCCTCCCAACTGACCACTACCTGCTTCACAACACCTGTGTTATTGATTGCATTATCTCACCCTGTATTTGTCTATATATACAGTGCGCTATGAAAATATTTGGCCCCCTTAAACTTTTCAACCTTTTGCCACATTTCAGGCTTCAAAAATAAAGATATAAATTCTAATTTTTTTGGGAAGAATCAACAACAAGTGGGGCACAATCATGAAGTGGAACCAAATTTATTGGATATTTTGAACTTTTTTAACAAATAAAAAACTAAAAAGTGGGGCGTGCAATATTATTCGGCCCCTTTACTTTCAGTGCAGCAAACTCACTCCAGAAGTTCAGTGAGGATCTCTGAATGATCCAATGTTGTCCTAAATGACTGGTAATGATAAATAGAATTCACCTGTGTGTAATCAAGTCTCCATATAAATGCACCTGCTCTGTGATAGTCTCAGGGTTCTGTTTCAAGTACAGAGAGCATCATGAAGACCAATGAACACACCAGGCAGGTCCGAGATACTGTTGCTGCGAAGTTTAAAGCCGGATCTGGATACAAAAAGATTTCCCAAGTTCTAAACATCTCAAGGAGCACTGTGCAAGCGATCATATTAAAAAGGAAGGAGTATCAGACCACTGCAAATCTACCAAGACCGGCCGTCCCTCTAAACTTTCATCTCGATCAAGGGGAAGACTGATCAAGATGCGGCCAAAAGGCCCAAGATCACTCTGGATGAACTACAAAGATCTACAGCTGAGGTGGGAGAGTCTGTCCATAGAACAACAATCAGTCGTACACTGCACAAATCTGGCCTTTATGGAAGAGTGGCAAGAAGAAAGCCTTTTCTTAAAGATATCCATAAAAAGTCTTGTTTGAAGTTTGCCACAAGCCACCTGGGAGAACACCAAACATGTGGAATAAGGTGCTCTGGTCAGATGAAATCAAAATCAAACTTTGTGGCCACAATGCAAAACGATATGTTTGGCGTAAAAGCAGCACAGCTCATCACCCTCAAAACACCATCCCCACTGTCAAGCATGGTGGTGGCAGCATCATGGTTTGGGCCATCTTTTCTTCAGCAGGGACAGAGAAGATGATTAAAATTGATGGGAAGATGGATGGAGCCAAATACAGCACCATCTGGAAGAAAACCTGTTGGAGTCTGCAAAAGACCTGAGACTGGGACGGAGATTTATCTTCCAACAAGACAATGATCCCAAACATAAAGAAAAATCTACAAAGGAACGGTTCAAAAATAAATGTATCCAGGTGTTAGAATGGCCAAGTCACAGTCCAGACCTTAATCCAATCAGAATCTGTGGAAAGAGCTGAAAACTGCTGTTCACAAATAAAGATGAGCAAAGTTCGATTTGAAATGTTCGCCAATCTCAAATTCGACCTGTTTTGGGGGTGTTCGAGTCATTCGTCGAATTAGAACAATTAGCTTCAAATTCGGTAGTTCTAGGTTATGTTCGATAAAGCTTCACCAAAAGCATACCTGGCTTTTCACAATAATACTGATCTTCAATCTTAATATCCATGTTCAGTGTATAGTGTGCGGGGGGGTTTCCGGGTTCAGATCAGTGGCTGCTGAAATGATGGAGCTCTTTTTTTTTTCCAGACCGCATGTAGAGTGGGGCAGTGCAGGCTTTGAGCTAATCACAGTGAAAAACAGTAAAGGGCATGTTTTGCAAAAGCAAGGTCCGGCATCATTGGCTGTGTATGTCACATGTCCTTGCCCTATAAGCTCGGCCATTTTCTACATCGCCACCATTTGCTCATTGCTGTAACTGTGTGTCAGACAGCACCGCTGATGCTGTGGGCGCCATACAGTCAAAACTCACAATTGTACTATCCCATTCAGCTACAGAGCTAATACATAGTTAGATAGATAGGTTTAGGGAGTAGAAGCTGGGGGGAGGGTGCAAATTTTAGCAGAATCAGCTCTTGTAAGAGCTGCATCTAGTAGGGAGTAGGGAGTAGGGACTAGTTCTGTAACAGCTCTTTTTCAGATCTACTCCATAGAAGCAGGGACTAGTTTTAATTACAGCCTTTGGGCTAGGTTAGAGCAGTCCCTATTAGTTTTTGCCAGGCAGGTTGTGCCAGAGTGCTGTACAAGTCTTTTTCACAGCATCTGACCACATCTAGCTCTGGAGTCCTTTAGGGCAGGTAGTGTAGCATGTGTAAAGCTCACCTTTCTTAGGTAGCCAACACTTTTTGTAAAAAATAAGCATGCGTTTTTCCATGCTTTTTAACATTTCTGCATGTGCTTTTTTAAGGTGTTTTATGACACCCTGCGTTTTTTGCATGCGTTTTTGAATCAGCACCAAAAAATACTGCAAGCTGCGTTTTTTGGTGCGATTTTAAAAACGCATGCATTTTTTTAACATGGGGCCCTATGGGAAACACATGCGTTTTATATGGCACTAAAAGGTACCATGCGTTTTTTCCTCCCTTTTTCTAGGCAGCTTCCACTTAAGTGCAAAACGCATGCCAAAAATGCATGGCACTTTAGGCATATGTTTTTGCTATTGGGGCATGCGTTTGTTTTTTTTTGCATGGGGTCCTATAGGTCCTTTACATTTAAAAAACGCAGGTCTCAAATAAAGCAAGTGAAATATGCATGTGTGACCATAGTCTTAAGTAGGCATTTTATTGCTGCTGCTATTCTCAGCAATTTGTTCGGACTAGTAGCAGTGTGATTTGGGACACTACATAAGCCCACCCTTTTGGCTACACCGCCATTTACTTCTTACTAATTATAAACTGACAACGGTTGGTCAATCTACTGTCGTTCTCTAGCTCCAACGCAGCGTTTGAGCAAAAAACGTTAGCCCCAGTTTATACAATCTTTAAAACACGCATGCTTTCCTACTTTTTTTAACTGCCCTATGGGCAACGTAATCTGGTCGCACATGCAAAAACTTTTGGTGTAGGCCACTTTTTTTAATGAAAATCTAACAAACGTTCGCCAGTGCTAACATCCAATAAATTTATTAACTGCACTTCCAATAAAGGTTGTCTATAGTGGCCAGCTGACTTAAACAGTTACTGACGCCCACTTGTGAATAAACCCACACCGCCAGTGTACTTCTTACTAATTATTAACTGCACCTTGGCCACATCTGACTTCTGCTCAAGTCGCAGCGTGACAAAAACTATTAGTGCAGGCCACTTGTAATACAATCTACTACACGGCAGTGTACTTCCTACTAATTTTTAACTGCATCTAGGCCACATCTGACTTCTGGTCAAGTCGCAGCGTGACAAAAACTATTACTGTACGCCACATGTAATACAATCTCAAAAACCGGCAGTGTACTTCCTACTAATTTTTAACTTCACCTTGGCCACATTTGACTTCTGGTCAAGTCGCAGCTTGACAAAAACTATTACTGTACGCCACATGTAATACAATCTACTACACCGCCAATGTACTTCCTACAAATTTTTAACTGCACCATGGCCACATTTCACTTCTGGTCAACTCGCAGCGTGACTAAAACTATTAGTGTAGGCCACTTGCAATACAATCTACTACACCGCCAGTGTACTTCCTACTAATTTTTAACTTCACCTTGGCCACATTTGACTTCTGGTCAAGTCGCAGCGTGACAAAAACTATTACTGTACGCCACTTGTAACACAATCTACTACACCGCCAGTGTACTTCCTACTAATTTTTAACTGCACCTTGGCCACATTTCACTTCTGGTCAAGTCGCAGCGTGACTAAAACTATGAGGCTGTGGTCACACATAGAAATCCGTTTTTGGAAGTGATTTTCATCACCAATCCGTTTTTTTCTGGGTGCTTTTTGAGCCTCCTGCACTCCTGAACGTTTTTGGACTTTTCATTAAAAAAACGCATGCGCGAACGCATGCGCAAATGCAAGTGCGCATATGCCATGCGTTCGCGCATGCGTTTTCCATAGGGCCCCATGTTAAAAAAAACGCATGAAAACGCATGCGTTTTTTAACTGATGCCAAAAAACGTTGCATGCAACGTTTTTGACTCAAAAACGGACAGGGCAATGTTTGGAGCTCCAGAGAAAAACGGACAGGGTGTTTATTACATCCAATCCGTTTTCTGTCAGTTTTTGGACTTAGAAAAAAAAATGAGAAAACTGAAGCCAAAAACGGACTGAGGGCTTATGTGGAACCCCAGCCTTAGTGTAGGACACTTGTAATACAATCTAGTACACCGCCAGTGTATTTTCTACTAATTTTTAACTGCACCTTGCCCAGGTCTCACTTTGGGCCTAGTGTTGGTTCAGTCACCTCTGCTTGATTGACATTCAACTTTTTTTGTAAAACAACTGTACTGCTCCCAATTTTTTCACATACAAAATGAGTATTGATTTACAGAAGAGTGCCAAAATATTAAATCATAAAGTATTTACTTCTGCTAAAATATAAACTTTAATTATGCACTTATGCAAAAATTACATACAAAAACCAATAAAAACTGAGTGCACAGGATAGTTACGGGAAGGAAGGAACTTGCGGGGGGAGACTTTTTGCACCATATTTGAGCTAAGTACTGGTACCACTGTATCTTCCCTGATATATGTCAGTGTAGCCACCCTATCTATGTCATCAAGGGAGGGTGGCTTATAGATAGAAATAAAGGGAGATGGTGGGTTCTGAACATACGTGCATTGTGTATGTCAGATAAGTGCTGATCTGTATGGTCCAGGTCTTTTTAACACTGAGACACAGTTTGGAACAGTGCTTCCCAATAGTTACCCCTGTGGAATGTTTATAGGTGGGGTGCACCACTTTCATTCTAAGAGGGACGGTATAGGGTAAGCATATGGTGAGCCGCCGACGAGTGGGGGCACCCCATCGTATGTAGGGTGCCGACCCCCGCTGGTAGGCAGGGTAAGGATGGAGGTACAAGTGTTAAGGCAAGTTCCTTCCTTCCCGTGACTATCCTGTGCACTCAGTTTTTATTGGTTTTTGTATGTCATTTTTGCATAAGTGCATAATTAAAGTTTATATTTTAGCAGAAGTAAATACTTTATGATTTAACACATACAAAATGAGGGGCAAAAGGCCTGCTGCTGGTGGAAATGGGAGTAGGCGTGGTGGAAAGGGAAAAAAAGTTTGTGTCCGTGGGGTAGATGCTAAAGCTATATTAACATCTGCTGAAAAAATACAATCTTCCAGCCAAAGTAAGATGTCTACTTCTTTCTGTGGCCAATCTTACGGACACGACCATCGATACCACTTGGAAGTGAGGCACAAAAACAGCAGGTGTTTGAATGGATCTCAAGTGCTCCATCAAGTGGCCTCTCCTCCACCTCAACTTCTACATCACAAACTCTCCAGTCATCTGAGGTGTCAGACCAATCACACTTGATTCCTCCAAGCTCCCAAGTGTCCAGCCACCCTACTCAGTGTGGGGTAACAGACATGTTTGAGTCTGCAGAGCTGTTCAGTCACACAATAGCCTGGGAATGAGAGGTCTGCACCAAAGCTGCAGTGAGTCCAGATGAGTTAATGATCTGCCCTGATGCCCAGAAGCTTTGTGAGTCAGACCCAGGCCCAGATGAAGAAGCTTCTGACCTTTATGCAGACCCTCATTCCCTAACAGTACATACTGTTGGTGGACACCAGAAGGATGATGCTGATGAGACTCAGATACCGGATTTGATTGACAAATTAAGTTATCAGTCTAGGCAGGAAGAGGTTGTCTCTGAGGATGAGGGGTCTGAGAATACAGAGGATGATGATGATGTGGAACCCACTGGGATGGAGTACTCGGTACCAGACCAGGGTACTGCTGGGGATATCACGGCGGTCTTGGTCCAGACCATGTCCCGGGTTCTGCAAGTAATGGGTGGGTATTTACAGGGGAGTTTGTCGTGACGCCACCCACGGGTTTTGGTCAGGGTGATCACCGCTGCTGCAGAACCTCCGGGGATGATGTTTGGCAGCCGGTGATGTAACGGCTCTCCATGGATAGAGTTTGGTTCCCCAGGGCAGTGGTAGTAAAAGTCTATGATTGATGCTATGGATGTTGCAGGATAGGGATGATAGTGGAGGCGATGGCAGTTTATGAGGGAAAGTAGGGCTTGAGTACAAGGATCACACACACTCACGGTTTTTAAGTTTTCCAAGTCTTTACTGCAGATGTTGTTAGCAGAGTACTGTCCACGGAGTCTGTACCGGGGCCGGGTTGCTCCCACCCTGACCGTGTCCTCAGCTTCCCACTTCTGCACTGTGTGTGTCCCTGCTGCTGCTTTAGCTGAGCTTCTGGCCCTGTCTCTCCTCACAGGTACCCCCTTTGCTAGGCAACTTGAGTCTTACCGTGTGCTTCTGACCCCGCCGTGTTGCTTCGCTGAGGTACAGTGTAGATCTACAACCTCCACTATCCCGGTGTTTACTGTGCTGCGTGTGTCAGTTACAGTTTCGGATCCGGTATCCGGTCTGTGCGCTCCTCCGGGGTGAGTTATGATGTATCTCAATCTCCCAGATGTGTTCCTCTGTTTCTTGTACTCCTCTCCTCAGACCCTGGCTAGGCCTGGAATCGAGTAGCAGACTGTGGAGAAGCCTAACGCCGCCTCTTTACACCACAGTCTCTTTTCCTCAGTTCTCCCAGGAACTGAACTAACTACTTCCTCTTGACACCAGAATATATAAGGGAGCTGCTTTAGCTCCCCCGTCTGGCCTAGAGGTGCTAGTGCAGTGTCAGGTGTTGTGTGGGTAGTGAACTCTTGTTGTTGTTTCTGTGGCACTTAACCCCTGGGGTGCCACAATGAGGTTGGAGATCCCACTTACTGTCAACGCACAGTCAGCCAGTCGATGAGGTCAGCACAGGAGAAGGAGGAGGATGCTACTGATGACGAGGTTAGGTTGCACCTAACTGGACATAGAAGGAGCATTGGAAACACGCCAACACCTGCATCCGCAGCCACAACTCTGCCTCTGAGCTGAAGTTGTGCTGGCTCTGCTGCTCGCATGGGCTCTAAGCCTTGCCTAGCCTGGGCCTTTTTTGACATCGCCAAGGATCTCCCAACTCATGTCATCTGCAAGATTTGTCACCAATCTCTGAGTACAGGCCAAAAACTCACTAGCTTGAGTACTTCATGTATGAACCGCCACATGGACATGAAGCACAAGTCGCAGTGGAAAGCTCACCGTGCTAGAATGCGGGCTGGCGGGGCGGGCCTACCACTGTCTGCCCCATCAAGTGCATCCGTGTGCTCTTCATCATCTGTCACTGTGGGGACAGCTGTCACACATGCTTTTAGAATACACTTTCCACCTCTTTACCCGCCACAGGCAGTGTGATTGGCAGGTCGTCACTTGGTTTTCAAGTGGACAATGCTGCTGGTGTTGAGCTCTCTCAGACATCGAGAGCACCACCTTTGGATGATGGAAACATTACATCTTCGCCTGCATCTCCCTCCCAGACCAGCAGTTTGTCGGGGACACCATACTCAACTGTGTCTCAGCACAGCAGTCAGCCCTCCATCCCTCAGATGTGGACAAGTAAAAGACCATTTCCTCCTAGCTATGAGAAAGCTAAGTGCTTGAATTTCACCATCTGCAAGCTGTTGGCTTCAGAAATGCTGCCTTTCAACCTGTTGGACACAGAGGATTTTCGAGACCTTATGTCCGTCGCAGTGCCCCAGTACCAGATGCCCAGTTGCCACTACTTCTCCAAGAAAGTGTGCCTGCGCTACACTAGCATGTCGCAGACAACATCACCGCTTTCTTGAGAAACTCTGTGTGTGATAGGGTGCATTTCACCACAGATACTTGGATCAGTAAACATGGACAGGGGCGTTACATGTCGCTGACTGGGCATTGGTTAACTATGGTGAGAGCTGGAGAAGGGTCTGCTGTCCAAGTCTTGCTGTCCCCATGAGTTGTGTGTCTATCCTCTGTAGATAGAAGTTCCTCCACTGTTTCTTCCTCCTCATCCTCGTCTCGGGTTCTCCACCTCCGCCCAAAGCCTGTCTGGTATGCCACCCGCGTTGTAACTTCACAGAAGGAATCCTGCACACTTCCCTACTATGGTGGCAGCAGGGCTCAATCAATGCCATCAGGCGGTATTTACCTTGAAATGCCTAGGAAATGTGAGTCTCACAGCTGAGGAGTTGTGGTCAGCTCTGGCGACCTAGTTTCAGCAATGGTTGTCTCCACTCAACCTGCAGCCAGGGAAGGCATTTGTGACAATGCTGAAAACCTGGGTGCAGCCCTTCGCCAGGGCAATATCACACACGTGCCCTGGTGCAATATGTTATGACGTATAGCCTGGGCCAACGAGATCCAGAGGGGCGTCAGATCACGCTGCAGAAGTGGTCTCAGATCAAGGACCTATGCACCCTTCTGCACAGTTTTGAGATGGTGACGAAGATGTTTAGTGCTGATGATCCCATTATCAGCATAACTATTCCGGTCATCTACATGCTGGAGCACACTCTAAACAATATTCAGAGTCAGGTGGTGGGACAAGAGGAGGATGAGGAAGTAAAGGAGGAGTCCTATGCGGAAGGGATGACAACATCTGCAAGATCCTCACAGTGAGCAGCACCAAGATGGCAGGCATGGGAGGGTGGTGGAGAGGCATTCACAAGGGAGCATGTTAGCAACCAACCTCTTCAGGAAGGTGCAGGAGCCCAGGAAGAAATGGAGGATGAACTGGCGATGGGCATTGAAGTGTCAGCAGATGAGGGAGACCTTGATGACATTTCTGTTGTGCGAGGTTTGGGAGAGAGGGCAGAGGATGGAAGCATGATTTTCACCTCCCCACCACCAACAAAACAAGGACTTGGTCCTCCTGGAGGTGCAAGACACATGAGCGCCTTCTTGCTGCACTACCTGCAACATGACCCTCGGATTGTGCGAATTAGGAGTAATGCAGACTACTGGGTTGCCACACTATTAGATCCCTGGTACAAGAGCAAATTTGCTGAAATAATTCCTGCCGTACAAAGGGACTCACGCATGCAGGACTATCAGCAGAAGCTGATACATAATCTCAGATCGGCTTTTCCACAAACCACAAGTGGTAGTAGTAGATAGAGTAAATCTCACAGTTCCAACTTGTCAACCGTGGGACTGTCGCGTCATCATCACTCACACTGTACCAGTAACACCGTATCTGGTGGTGGTACCAGCAATTTTGTGGCCTCATTTCAAGATTTTTTCAGACCATCATTTTCAAGGCCTGAAGACACGAGAAGTCTGACACATAGTCAACGCCTGGAGCGGATGGTATACGAGTATCTGCAACTTAACATCGATGCAATGACTGGGGAATTGGACCTTTGCTCATTTTGGGCTTCCAAACTGGAAAAATGGCCTGAGCTCGCCATTCACGCCTTGGAGATCTTGTCGTGCCCCGCAGCCAGCGTTCTCTCAGAACGTGTCTTCAGCGCTGCTGGTGGTGTGCTGACAGAAAGGCGCACGCGTCTGTCCACATTCATTTATAAAGATGAACAAGGCATGGATCCGTAAGGACTTTTCTACCCCTGTGTCATCCTGGGGAGACTAAAGCCTTGTGGAATTTTGCCTAGAAGTAACCATTTAAAGTTTGCAACTGTGGTGCAATTGATGCCACTTAAGTGGTGTCTGTGCCCAAATTTTGGGAAAAAAGGGAGACTCTTCTTGTAGTCCCCTAAATGTGACAAAATACTCATCGTTTGCACGAGGCCTTACAGATAGTGAGAAAAAACATCACAAAATACTCGTCTGAACATGGCATTACACATACCGGAATAAAAATCAAGCAATACTCATCGTCTGCAAGATGCCTTACAAATACTGGACTAAAAACAAATTTTCAAAGGGCATGACATGCCTATATCTGTGTCTCCTCCACGTTTTACTCGTCCATCTCTTTTCTTTTCGCGTTTTTATATGTACTTGTCACTTTTCCATGTGTTTGTTGTATCTTCTGAGATGTTTGTCACTGGGGATGAGTGAGTGCTGAAGTAATCGGAATCGCTATATTCGCAACCAGTAGGTCCCGGTACTCGGTACTCATGGCGAGTATAGCGACTCCGATTGAAATGCGAGTACTTTCGCAGTGTATCTATATATACACTGCGAAAGTACACTAAAAGTGAAGAAAAGGTGTTAAAAAATATAAAAAAAATCATACTCACCCGACGCCTGCAACAGTACCCGAAAACCTCACCTCCGATGTGTGGCAAGGACCTGGCAGTCTGATAGCCAATCAGATGGCTGGGAGTGATTTGGTCAATCAGATGGCTGGACGTCACAAACCACATGATCGCTATCAGCCACCTGAGTGGCCAGATTGCCAGGTCATTGATGCAAATTCAAGACCTGGCAATCTGGCCAATCAGGTGGCTGATAGCGATCAAATGGTTTGTGACATCCGGCCATCTGATTGGCCAGATCCATATAGATACACTGCGAAAGTAAAAGGACTACTTGTTACTCCCGAGTAATCACAAGAGACTATATTGTTACTATTTGGCGAGTACCGAATAGTAACAATTATACTCGCTAGTGATGGGCGAGTCCTAAATTACTCGGAATCGCTTGACTCTAGCGAGTCCGAGCCCGGGACTCGCTACTCGTTGCGAGTCTAGCGAGTCCAATGTTAATGAATGGGGAAGCGAGTAATAGCGAGTAGTGTGCGATTTACAAATCGCAGATGTGTCTCAGAAGCTTCAGCCTGAAGCAATCCTAGTTTTTTCAGAGACTCTGACAAAACTAGGATTGCCATTGATTTGCATTGGACTTGTTTACTGTGCAAGTAATCGCTGGGAAACTCGCACAGTAAGGAGTCAGGCTGTCTCCTCTGTGCTGGCTGCCGCAGCTCCAGGGTCCTAGAGCCCGCCTACTGCCTGATGTAGCAGAGCTAAGATTGTTCTCAGTCTGCTCATTCCCTGTGCATAGACATCTATATCTATGCAAAGGGATGTAGCAGAGAGGACATCACGTTTTGGACTGCGTCGGACGGAAGAGGATTTTTTTAATTAAAGATGGAGTCCCTAATGGCTTTTTTTTTTTTTATTTCTAATAAAAAATTTTCTCTGTGTTGTGTTTTTTTTAAAACAATTTAATAGAAATTCATGGCGGTCATGTCTAATATTGGCGTGACCGCCATAAATTTCGGGCTTAGGGCCAGCTGATAATACAAAGCTGGCCCTAACCTCTTTATTACCCAGCGTGCCACCGCCTCCAGGGCCGCTGGAAGAGCGGGGTTCAGCGCCAGAGGATGGCGCTTCAATGAACGCGCCATCTTCTGGGGCGGCTGCGGGCTGCAATTTGCAGCGGGGGGTGCCCAGAAAGCTTGGGCATCCCTGCGCTGCGGATTCCAGCCCCCAGCTGCTTAGCTGTACCTGGCTAGACATAGCAATTGCGCGGAGCCCCACGCATTTTTTTTTTATTATTTCATGAAATTCATGAAATAATAAAAAAAAAAGGGCTCCCCTATATTCTTGTGTCTGGCCAGGTACAAATAGCCACCTGGGGGTTGGGGGCAGCCCGTCGCTGCCTGCTGGATCCGGCTGGTTCCAGAAATACGGCGAAGCCCATGTAATTTTTTTTCTGAAAAATCAATAAAACAATCCTAAAAAAGGGACTGCATCTTTATTAACCCCTCGCCCATGATCCAGGGGTTAATAAAGATGCAGTCCCTTTTATTTACATTGTTTTATGGATTTGTCAGAAAAATTTTTCGCATGGGCTTCGCCATATTTCTGGAACCAGCCAGATCCAGCAGGCAGCGACGGGCTGCCCCCAACCCCAGGTGCCTATTTGTATCTGGCCGGACACAAGAATATAGGGGAGCCCTTTTTTTTAATTATTTCATGAATTTCATGAAATAATAAAAAAAAAATGCGTGGGGCTCCGCACAATTTCTATGTCTAGCCAGGTACAGCTAAGCAGCTGGGGGCTGGAATCCGCAGCGCAGGGAGGCCCAAGCTTTCTGGGCACCCCCCGCTGCAAATTGCAGCCCGCAGCCGCCCCAGAAGATGGCGCGTTCATTGAAGCGCCATCCTCTGGCGCTGAACCCCGCTCTTCCAGTGGCCCTGGTGGCGGTGGCACGCTGCGTAATAAAGGGGTTAATACCAGCTTTGTTATACAAGCTGGTATTAAGCCCGAGATTCTTAATGTCAGGCCACGTTTGACCCAGCCACTAAGAATCTCCAATAAAGGGTTAAAAAAACACAACACAGAGAAATTTTTTTATTAGAAATAAAAAAAAAAGCCATTAGGGACTCCATCTTTAATTAAAAAAATCCTCTTCCGTCCGACGTAGTCCAAAACGCGATGTCCTCTCTGCTACATCCCCTGTGCATAGATATAGATGTCTATGCACAGGGATGAGCAGACTGAGAACAATCGCAGCTCTGCTACATCATCTCTGTGAGCAGGCGGGCTCTAGGACCCTGGAGCTGCGGCAGCCTGCACAGAGCAGACAGCCGGACTCAGCTCGCAAAGTAACAGCAGTTACTTTGCGAGTTTCCCTGTGATTACTTGCACAGTAATCAGACCAATGCAAGTCAAAGGCAATCCTAGTTTTGTCAGAGTCTCTGACAAAACTAGGATTGCCATTGATTTGCATTGGACTCGTTGTTGTGCGAGTAATCGCTGGGAAACTCGCAGAGTACCGAGTCCTGCGAGTCCCTTACTACTCGCAGAGTAACGAGTCCTAGCGAGTACATTCGCCCATCCCTAATACTCGCTCATCCGTATTTGTCACCTTTTGGACACCTTAAAAGTTGTTTTCTATGTGTTTTCTATGTGTTTGTATGTGTTTGTTATTTCCTGCCATTGTTTTCAATGATATGCGACAGTGTTTGACGAACATTCGACGAACATTCGACAAACACACCCCAATTTGACAAACCAAATCCAATTCGAACACTAGGGTGGTGGATCATCTCTAATATTCAATGACAGGTTCCTTTTGACTTTATCCGGCCTACTAGGCACAAACAGGTCTCTGATGTATCTCTCTGTTTTTTCTATAGTATTCCACAAAACTAATTGTGGTCCCATCTGTGTGTGGTGGGGCATGACTTTTATGGGAACGCTTGCACAAGCTTTGACTTTATCCGGCCTACTAGGCACAAACACAGGTCTCTCACCTACCTCTCCGTGAATTCATGTAATACTCCACAAAACTAATGTTGGTCCCACCCGTGTGTGGTGGGGCATGACTTTATGGGAATGCTTGCACGATCTTTGACTTCATGTGGCCTTCTAGGCCTAAACAGGTCTCTGAAGTATCTCTCTGTTTTTTCTATAGTATTCCACAAAACTAATTGTGGTCCCACCTGTGTGTGGCGGGGTATAACATTGACGGAAGCGCTTCCCTGAGCTTCGAGGGGATCTGGCCCTCTAGGCCTATTCAGGTCACTTACCTACCTCTGTAGTTTTTACTCTAATACTCCGCAAAACGTTTAGATGCTGAGCAAGGTTTAACCTTGAAATGCTAGACCAGGTCCTGTTCCAGACCCTGTGCCATGCATGCAAGCTGGACCATTCAGCAATTTTGGGTCTGGGAGAATTGAACCCATTTTGCTGTAGGTGTGACCCTTTGAAAGGAGTAAGGATTGTTGTTAGAGTCCGCTTCTTATGTTTTACATCATTTAAGAAGGGTGTGACATGCCCATACAGTTGTGGCCAAAAGTATTGACACCACTGCAATTCTGCCAGATAATACTCAGTTTCTTCCTAAAAATTATTGCAATCACACATTCTTTGGTATTATTATCTTCATTTAATTTGTCTTAATGAAAAAAAACACAAAAGAGAATGAAGCAAAAAGCAAAACATTGATCATTTCACACAAAACTCCATAAATGGGCCAGACAAAAGTATTGGCGCCCTCAGCCTAATACTTGGTTGCCCAACCTTTAGCCAAAATAACTGCGATCAACCGCTTCCGGTAACTATCAATGAGTTTCTTACAATGCTCTGCTGGAATTTTAGACCATTCTTCTTTGGCAAACTGCTCCAGGTCCCTGATATTTGAAGGGTGCCTTCTCCAAACTGCCATTTTTAGATCTCTCCACAGGTGTTCTACGGGATTCAGGTATGGACTCATTGTTGGCCACCTTAGAAGTCTCCAGTGCTTTCTCTCAAACCATTTTCTAATGCTTTTTGAAGTGTGTTTTGGGTCATTGTCCTGCTGGAAGACCCACGACCTCTGAGGGAGACCCAGCTTTCTCACACTGGGCCCTACATTGTGCTGGAAATTTTGTTGGTAGTCTTCAGACTTCATAATGCCATGCACACGGTCAAGCAGTCCAGTGCCAGAGGCAGCAAAGCAACCCCAAAACATCAGGGAACCTCCGCCATGTTTGACTGTAGGGACCGTGTTCTTTTCTTTGAATGCCTCTTTTTTTGTCCTGTAAACTCTATGTTGATGCCTTTGCCCAAAAAGCTCTTCTTTTGTCTTATCTGACCAGAGAACATTCTTCCAAAAGGTTCTAGGCTTTCTCAGGTAAGTTTTGGCAAACTCCACCCTGGCTTTTTTATGTCTCGGGGTAAGAAGTGGGGTCTTCCTGGGTATCCTACCATACAGTCCCTTTTCAATTTAGCTTTAGGATCAATTCTTTTTGTGTTTTTTCATTGAAGACAAATTAAATGAAGATAATAATACCAAAGAATTTGTGATTGCAATCATTTTCAGGAAGAAACTGAGCATTATCTGACAGAATTGCAGGGGTTTCAATATTTTTGGCCCCAACTGTACCTATGTCTCATTTTCCTTTTACTCTTCCACCTCTTTTTACTTAATGTAGAAAATTAAGCCACTTATTTTCTGTGACTATTTGTACTGTGTTTGAATTGTTGTCACTTTTTGTGGTGTTTGTTGTCCATTCTGAGTAGTTTGGCAGCTTTTGGAGCCCTTTGAAGGTGTTTTCTATGTGTTTTCTGTAGCCTGCCATTGATTTCAATGGGGTTCGCGTTGTTCGTCGAACAATCGACGAACATTTGCGAACAAATCTCAAATTCGATGAATCAAATCGAATTCGAACATTAGGGTGGTGGCTCATCTCTATTCACAAACACTCTCTATCCAACCTCACTAAGCTCGAGTTCTTTTGCAAGGAAGAATGGGCAAGAATTACAGTCTCTTGATGTGCAAAACTGATAGACACATACCTCAAGAGACTTGCAGCTGTAATCACAACAAAAGGTGGCGCTACAAAGTACTAACTCAAGGGGGCCGAATAATATTGCACACCCCACTTTTCAGTTTTTTATTTGCTAAAAAAGTTTAAAATATCCAATAAATTCGTTTCACTTCACAATTGGTCCCACTTGTTGCTCATTCTTCCCAAAAAAATTAGAATTTATATCTTTATGTTTGAAGCCTGAAATGTGGCAAAGTTTGAAAGTTCAAGGGGGCCAAATATTTTCACAAGGCTCTGTATATATATATGGGCCATTTCCCATCAGCGCTTCAGTACGTTTGGCAGCATTGCGCTAGCGCAGGTGGTAGCACAGTGCAAGCGCAGCCAAGTGCATCGGAGCACGAATGGAGCGCATTGTGCTAACGCTGCCATTACCTTTATGGGCGAGCACAGTCAAATGGAATCCGGAAGCGCAAGTGTGAAAAGCGACTGTGTCACAGTGCATGCGCTGGTCCAGACCCACCAGAAACGTGTATGATGTATTTCCAGTGCGTCCGGACTAGCGCATGCGCTGTGACACAGCCACTTTCACACTTGCACTTCTGGGTTCTGTTTGACTGGCTCGTCCATACAAGGTAATGGCGGTGTTAGCGCAATGCACGTAATTTGTGCTCCGATGCGCTTGGCTGCGCTTGCACTGAGCTACCACATGCGCTAGGGCTATGCTGCCAAACGTACTGGAGCGCTGATGTGAAATGGCCCATGTATATATACGAGCCTGGTGAAAATATCACTGCACACCCGGCTGGGGGTCATCATTTTTCTTGATCTCCTCCTCCTGTTTAAATTTCCCGCCCTCTTCTGCTCCTATGATGCACCAGCCGGTACATCATATCTGGCCCTGTGCATTGTGGGTGCTCATCACGTGGTATGGCCCCGGTTTCTGGCGCATGCGCAGTGTGCATATTGAAACCGGCCTGTACCACGTTACCAGGTGACCATTGTAAGTACGGTATGTATATTTAAATGCTTGCCTTTTCCTCCATGTCAATAAAAGGATAGCTTTCCTTATCCCCTTCCCATCCTTCCTTTCTTCTACTGTTTCTTTCCCTCTTTCCCCAATAAAGAGCCCTCCCCTTTCTATCCCTATCCCTCTCCCCTTATTTCCTTTCCCCTTTTCCTTGTTCTTGATTTTTTCTTTTACTGTTAATATTAATAATAATCCCAATAGAAAGTATTTGAATAAAATCACAGTTAGTATTGGACCTGCACCACTACTGACCCAAACACTTCTTATTAATCTTTCATCCCTTAATTATTTATTTTGTTGCTTTTTTCTGCCCCTCCATATGGCTGTGCTCTCACCCTCAAATAAAAGAAGGAAAGAGGGGGCACTCATCATTATGAATGCAAATCCTTTATTGGTGCAACAGCAGTGACATCAAGCTCAACAGTACCAATAAAATATTCTTTATTTAAAAAAAAAATAAAAGCTTCCAAGCAGTGCATGAAAGAGCAGAAGAGAGGAAGCAGACACGAGGCTGACGGGGCTACGGCCATTTCATGAGTGAACGTTTCTATTGTCCAACCGTTTTTACTTCTGGCTATATTGCACACCTAGGTTTTTTATTGGTAAAATGGACTCTGGTGATCCACACTGGGTAACACTTCTGCAGTGTCTATGTGTTACTTGCATTTTTCCTCAGAATAGGATATGCAGACAAATATTCCATAGCGCTCCCAGAGAATGTCACAATATTTTTCTTCAGAAGTATTTTATTACCAATCTATATAAAAGAGTAGACAAAGTACAATGTGTTTCGGTTATGAGCAGCCTTCGTCAGGTACAATATGTGTGTTATACTGAACTGAAATAAAAGTCTCTGTTATATAGTTCACTTCGCTTCAGTTCAATTACCCCTAGGCAAACTCCGCCTAACTAATTGACTTGAAAAAACTCACCAAAAATCAGCCAGGTCAAATATCCATTGCACCCAGCAGCAGGCTGCCAGCTCCACTGGGAGGTAACACTGAATACCAGTGCTCAGTCCCCTGCAACCCAAGAAATGGGGGTGATTATGGCACCTGCGTCAAGCCATGCTAATAAGGAGGAGACTGGTGGTATCTATAGACACCAGGTCACCAAAGGAGCGTCAGTCACACACGTACATGTGAAGTACAGTGTCAGAGCCAAGCCTGTTGGTCACACCCATGCTATAAGGCTAGGATAGCGGCTCTGCACCAATACATGCATCACAAATGACAGACACCCCCCAGAGTGCTCAACCTCAAACTGCAAAAGGATAAAAAGATGTAACAAAACACTATAGATAAAAATGTGAGGTGTTAGTGGATACTTTGGCCAAAATAACGTAAGCTCGTAACACAACATCAAGGGCCCTAATGCTTACGAGTCCTGTATTCAGACATTTGTTACCTCCCAGTAGAGTGGCAGTCTGCTGCTGGGTGTAATGGATATTCGTCCTGGGGAGTTAAAAAAAGAAAAAAGATGCTAAGACATATAATTGCATTTGGAACTGAACCGAAGTGACCTATGTAACAGAGACTTTTATTTCAGTTCAGTATGACCACACATATTGTACCTGACGAAGGCTGTTCATAGCCGAAACGCATTGTACTCTGTCTACTATTTTATATAGATTGATAATAAAATACTTCTGAAGAAAAATATTGTGACATTCTCTGGGAGTGCAGTGGAATATTTGTCCGGATATCCCTATTCGAAAGAATCACTTGACAGGTTATCAGACTCTGAAACCTGATGGTTCCGGAGGCGAGCTGCACACAGACGATGCCAATTCTTTGGTCACTGAGAGGACCTATATGCATGTTACAAAGACTGCTAAAAGGTGAGCAGAACCAATGTATACTCAGAATCTTCATACAAGTATCAATCCTCTACACTTAGATCTGCGCCTTTTCTCTTTTTCCTCCTCATTTTAGAACCCCAAAATAGGGGATCTGATATAGTAATGCAGTTTTCCTTAAGCATTTTAATGGGGAGAGAGGATGCAGGAGTCTATTTTATGGACTGTAATACAAAGGACGAAATAGAAGTTTTAAGTAACCCTTCCCTTGAAAGTAAAATTGCATCGTTGACAGAAAAGGAAATCAGCATTTTCTGGACAATCGTTTGGACCCGTAGAAGCGCTCACATGCGAAACAGCCATAGTCCTGGCAGACTCAAATCTGCTCTCTCTCTCCCCCCGCTCTATCATGAACTGCTTGTAAGATTTTATCTTTTTTGAAATAAAGAAAAATTTTCACTGGACGAGTGCCGTTCTTCTCCTTGGACTTATTGGTGTAGTCCCACTGGGACATTCAGCATGCACCTCTGGACACTTAATTGATGCCAGATGGCTTATGTGGATACAACTACATGGTATGTCCGTTTATTTTCCTTTCTTAATTCCAATTATGGTGGTGCAGGTGCTTCCTGATTTTTTATGTATAAATGTAAATATATACCTGAGATAATTAATCATGTCAAGGAAATATCTAGTTTCCTAACATTCAATTCAAAACAAGGGAGACAATACAGTTGAAACCAGAGGTTTACAAACATTATGTAAAAAAGATATATACGGTACACCTCTAGATCGCGCTCATTTACCAGTCTGAACTCAGTGTAAGTAAAGGTAACCTAAATATTCCAGTCTCTTAATCAGAAATTAAGTCGGGAACCAATACCGACATAAAGGACGTTTGTTATATGCACCGATGGTCTGGCAGTGTGCGAGTGCACTGGATGTGCTCACCTCAAATAGACCATTGTAACAAATCCATCAAAGAAGAAAAAAAGGCACTCACCCATAATTTGTGCAGTCACCTTTATTCCGGATCCGTTATACAGGTGGTAGGGGGGAGGGAAGGACGTGGGACGTCCCACCATTATCCACCCCCCTCCTTGCCACCTGTATAACGGGTCTGGAATAAAGGTAAATTTCAGTGTGATGGTGCAGTAGGTGAGCATTTATGGTCCCACTTTAACATTTTGCGACGATGCCCAACTTCATCTAAAGCTCTCCCTTCTCAAGGGGGCTGAGCACAAATGCACGTCACAATTGTAAGATTTATATGTTTAAAATATTTACAAAATGGTGTATCATTTTCTTTACGTCTTTCAGGCACCCGCTACTTTGTATTGACACATCACATGAAATCCAATAAAGTACATTTAAGTGTGCGGGTGCAACGCGAAAAAAATATAGAAAGATTCATCTGGCATGAATACTTTTTCAAGGTATATATATATATATATATATATATATAATATAAAATATGTCATGTTTGTTCTTTAAATCTTCTTTAAAGATAGAGCACAGGGACACAGGTACACTAAACCTCTTTTATAATGTGCAAACATATATGCTTTTTATTCCACTGCTCTATTTATTGGATTAGCTTCAAGGATTTGCCATGAAAGCTTAAGATGATATTGAAAACACACATCACCCCTATTGTAGCAAAGAAAATCAGCTTTAGAATTAGAGAGACCTTGTATCAGGCATTATGTGGAAGACCTTTAGCTTTTCATTATAGCTGTTAGTTTCCAAGGAAACAGAATTAACTATTTCATTTATATTGGAAAGTAAAATAAGGCTATTTTTGATCTGTGTGTCATTTTATTTCCAGATAAGTACGTTATTGCAGTGTACATGATGTAACCGGTGAATGATACAGCGCCGTACTTCTTAAGCATTAGGGGAAATATACTTACGGTACTCCGCACATTGATAAGTTGTGAAGGTCGTGCACGTCTTTAGATGGGTTGCAAACTACAAAAACAGCCGGGGTGTTTTTATTATTTCAGTCTTTATTTCGTGCGCTGTAGGATAGCCTTCAGTTCTGCAGAAAATGTGTAATAATGGTGGGTTAATACACAAACTTACAGGAGGGCAGCAGCTCTGATAGCAATTATCTAATAGAGGGAAGCAAGTAACACATGGCGGCAGGATTACTCTACACCATGGATTTCAGTAGTCAAATTGCATTAGGGCTTTATGTACAAAAAAACCCACATCCTTTTATAAGCACACTTTGTCTTGAGCATTAGGGGCACACCAAACCTGAGGATCATAGACAACATTAAGATCACATGGATCATCTCCAAGATCATATCCTTGTGTCCTGTGTTAAACACTAATTGATACCACAATACTTCAAATTGATGATATTAAGATCAGGGTTCAGTGCAGGTCATATGATAATGTCCAGGACTCCTTCTTATTCCTTATGCTGAAAATTATTCTTATTGATATTGGCTGTATGTTAATGGAAAAATATCTGCCTTTATTTTTCAGCATTGAGCATGCCAAGTAATGCATCGAAGACAGGGGCTGTTGGACATGAATAAGGCACAACCATGCTGAAACATGTGTTCTACTTCGTACACTTCTGTATTTCTTGATAGCTTGTTTTAACCCTGATGGAATAAATGTTAAGTTTTATGGGAATATCAATTTTATATTACAGGAGGATTTATGTAAACTAGAAGCTTGGGCTGCTAATTGGCAAATGAGCTTTAATGGGGATAAATGTAAGGTCATGCACTTGGGCAGAGGAAACAAAAGGTATAATTATGTGCTTAATTGTAAAACCCTGGGCAAAACTGTCACTGAAAAAGACCTGGGTGTATGGGTAGATTACAATCTCACATTTAGTGGCCAGTGTCAGGCAGCTGCTGCAAAGGCAAATAAAATAATGGGATGCATTAAAAGAGGCATAGATGCTCATGAGGAGAACATAATTTTACCTGTATACAAGTCACTAGTGCGACCACACTTAGAATACTGTGTACAATTCTGGTCTCCGGTGTATAAGAAAGACATAGTTGAACTAGAGCGGGTCCAGAGAAGAGCGACCAAAGTCATTAGAGGACTGAGGGGTCTGCAATACCAAGACAGGTTATTAAACTTGGGGTTATTTAGCTTGGAAAAACGAAGGCTTAGGGGTGATCTTATAATAATATATGAATATAAGAGGGGACAATACAGAGACCTTTTTAATGATCTCTTTACTCTTAGTCCTGAGACGCGGACAAGGGGGCATCCTCTACGTCTGGAGGAAAGATGGTTTAATCAGAATCACAGACGTGGATTCTTTACTGTAAGAGCAGTGAGACTATGGAACTCTCTGCCACATGCTGTTGTAATGAGTGAGTCACTACTAACATTTAAGAAGGGCCTGGATGCCTTTCTTGAAAACTATAATATTACCAGTTATATATACTAGATTCTTTGATAGGGCGTTGATCCAGGGAACTAGTCTGATTGCCATATATGGAGTCAGGAAGGATTTTTTTTCCCCCAATGTGGAGCTTAGTGTTGCCACATGGTTTTTTTTTGCCTTCCTCTGGATTACCATGTTAGGCTATGGGTTGAACTAGATGGACTTAAAGTCTTCATTCAACTTTAAAAACTATGTTACTATCTCTGCATTTCTGAACTCCTTCTAAGTTTTTTTTTTTTTAAATGGGCAATAATAAGAACCATAAACCTTGGGTGTAGTCAGCCAAGGAAACTGAGTGCAGCAGAAGAAAGACGCATCATGCTCACTTCACTTCAAAATCAGATGAAGTCCTGAAGTCCCATCATCTCAGATCTGGTGATAACCAGGTGAACTAAGTACACTCAGATACTGTTGGAGACGTCTATCCAGAAGTGACCTTCATCGAAGAATTGTGGCCAAAAAACATAATTTCTATATGGGAGTAAGGCCAATTTACTCATTTGTTCATGAAAACACAGGTGTTTACAAGTTGGGTGAGCAAATATGGCAGCTGTTCCCCTTAGTGATGAATCAAATTGGAAAATAATTGGGCATTATTTTGTTGAATCAATCCAAATATCAAAAAATCTACATTTTGGCAAAAACAGATTTTCTTAATGTTTAAGTAAAGGTAAATTCCACTTAAAGGCAGTTTTTTCACGAAATGACTGGTGAGTTTATGAAAATTGTTTCAAATCCAGTGAAGTAGAAAGGTAATGAAAACCGGTTTCCTTCAAATCCAGTGAATGATTCTTATGTTTTTTTATGTCCTGGTTTAATAATGGACTTCTAGTTTTAACAATCAAGTGTGGATTTTGAACAAAATGTGCATGCAGTTATGTACAAATAAGAACAAGAAAAATCTATATTGTAGCCAAAAATCTGCACAATATTATATACTAGTAAAAAGGCCCGATGCAATTGCATCGGGAGCGTGGTGAAATGAATTGTGTGCATCCTTAGATGTGCTAACAGGAACAGTAAACATGCATGACACGCTTTGCGCTTGTGAAAAAAGCATAGTTTTTATTTACATTTGTAAAATAAGGGCAAAACATCATACTGTAAGGTAATAGTGACAGAAAAATAATCTACATAAGTTAATTGAGTATATACAGGTAGCTCTGTGGGTATCAGAGTATACAGTGAGCTGCGTGGGTAGCAGAGTACACAGGCGGCTGCGTGGGTAACAAAGTATATACAGGTATGTGTGTGGGTCGCAGAGTATACAGGCAGCTGCGTGGGTAGCAGAGTATACAGGCGGTTGCGTGGGTAGCGGAGTATATACAGACGGCTCTGTGGGTAGCAGAGTATACAGGTGGCGGCCTGTGTAGGAGAGTATATAGAGGCAGCTCTGTGTGTAGCTGAGTATACAGGCTGCTGCGTGGGTAGCAGAGTATATACAGGCAGCTCTGTGGGTAGCACAGTATACAGCCGGCTGTGTGGGTAGCAGAGTATATACAGGTGTCTCTGTGGGTGGCAGAGTATACAGGCAGCTGCGTGGGTAGCAGAGTATACAGGCGGTTGCGTGGGTAGCGGAGTATATACGGGCGGCTCTGTGGGTAGCAGAGTATATACAGGCAGCTCTGTGGGTAGCACAGTATACAGCCGGCTGCATGGGTAGCAGAGTATATACAGGTGTCTCTGTGGGTGGCAGAGTATAGAGGCAGCTGTGTTGGTAGCAGAGTATATATAGGTAGCTCTGTGGGTAGCAGAGTATACAGGCAGCTGCATGGGTAGCAGAGTTTGTACAGGCAGCTCTGTGAGTAGCAGAGTAAAGAGTCAGCTGCGTGGGTAGCAGAGTATATACAGGCAGCTCTGTGAGTAGCAGAGTATACAGGCGGGTGCGTGGGTAGCAGAGTATATACAGGTGTCTCTGTGGGTCACAGAGTATACAGGTAGCTGCGTGGGTACCAGAGTATATACAGGTAGCTCTGTGGGTAGCAGAGTATACAGTCAGCTGCGTGGGTAGCAGAGTATATACAGGCAGCTCTGTCAGTAGCAGAGTATACAGCCGGCTGCGTGGGTAGCAGAGTATATACAGGTAGTTCTGTGGGTAACAGGTTTGTGGGTGTGATGGTGACCTTAATGGGCGTCCTGGTGGGTGGAGAGGTGATGTGACGTAATGGCTGTCACCACTGACTTCTTGTATGAGAGCTGCATACTTCCAGAGTGGAGGAAATCGTGGCGTGTCCTTGGTGTGAGGTAAATTTCGTGAAGGCGCATGCACGGTGAGGGATGGTTACTGCGCTCGTGCGGCTGTGAATGGCGTCGTAACTGTGGCTGGCGTGACTGCGGCTTACGGTGGGTCTCGAGCGCGCCATCGCTCTTGGGGCTGTGAATGGTGACGTAAGAGTTGGGGACGTGACTGTGGCTGGGGGTGGCGCAGTAGTGTGCCAGCGCTCGCGGGTCTTATTCTGTGAATAGCGGCTCGCGAAGGCGCTGAGCGCGATCGGTGGGGACGGTGCCGCGGTGCATGGCGGAATAGCAGCACAACATTGGTGATTAAATATATAGATACCTACAGCGGTGTGAGTGTGCAGCGATGCAGAAATCCAGGATGGGGGCCGGGGGACAGCGGGAAGGTGCGGGCAGGAGGGGGCCGGGGAAGAGCGGTCGGGTGCGGCCAGGAGGCGGCCGGGGAAGAGCGGTCAGGTGCGGGCAGGAGAAGGCTAGGGAACAGCGGGCGGGTGCGGGCAGGAGGGGGCTGGTGAAGAGCGGGCAGGAGATGGCTAGGGAACAGCGGGCGGGTGCGGGCAAGAGGGGGGCCCGTCCTGGCCGCACTTAAACACTGTTCCCGGACGTCATCCTGCGTGCAGCAGAGTGCTTAGCAGAGTATACGGGGCTCATTGGTTAGCAGAGTATATGGGGGTTGAGTGCTTAGCAGACTTGACGGCGGCTCATTGGTTAGCAGAGTATACAGGGGCTCATTGGTTAGCAGAGTATACGGGGGCTGACTGGTTAGCACAGTATACGCTGGCTCAGTAGTTAGCACTGTATACAGAGCCTCAGTGGTTAGCACTCTACAGTGGCTCAGTGGTTGGCACTGTATATTGTTTGTCAACAATTAGAACAGTAATGTGGCTCAATGGTTAGCACTGTATATGGTGGCTCAGTGGTTAGCACTGTATACGGTGGCTCAGTGGTTAGCACTGAATATGGTGGCTCAGTGGTTAGCACTGTATATGGTGGCTGAGTGGTTAGCACTGTATACGGTGGCTCAGTGGTTAGCACTGTATACGGTGGCTCAGTGGTTAGCACTGTATATGGAGGCTGAGTGGTCAGCGCAGGATGGAGGCAGAGTGGTCAGTGCAGGATGGAGGCAGAGTGGTCAGTGCAGGATGGAGGCAGAGTGGTCAGTGCAGGATGGAGGCAGAGTGGTCAGCGCAGGATGGAGCCAGTGGTCAGCGCAGGATGGAGCCAGAGTGGTCAGCGCAGGATGGAGGCTCAGTGGTGAGCGCAGGATGGAGGCTCAGTTGTGAGCGCAGGATGGAGGCTCAGTGATGAGCGCAGGATGGAGGCTCAGTGGTCAGCGCAGGATGGAGGCTCAGTGGTCAGCGCAGGATGGAGGCTCAGTGGTCAGCGCAGGATGGAGGATGAGTGGTCAGCGCAGGATGGAGGCTGAGTGGGGAGTGCAGGATTGAGTGGTCAGCGCAGGATGGAGTGGTCAGCAGACGAAGGAGGGTGAGTGGTGAGCGCAGGATGGAGGGCTCAGTGGTCAGCGCAGGATTGAGGCTCAGTGGTGAGCACAGGATGGAGTGGTCAGCAGAGGATGGAGGCTCAGTGGTGAGCGCAGGATGGAGGCTGAGTGGTCAGCGAAGGATGGAGGGCCAGTGGTGAGCGCAGGAAGGAGGCTGAGTGGTCAGCACAGGATGGAGGGGCAGTGGTCAGCGCAGGATGGAGGCTGAGTGGTGAGCAGAGGATGGACGCTCAGTGGTCAGCGCAGGAAGGAGGCTCATTGGTCAGCTCAGGATGGAGGGGCAGTAGTCAGCGCAGGATGGAGGGGCAGTGGGTGGTCAGCGCAGAGCGGAGGGCCTGTGGGTGGTCAGCGCAGGACGGAGGGCCTGTGGGTGGTCAGCGCAGGACGGAGGGCCTGTGGGTGGTCAGCGCAGGAGGGAGGGCCTGTGGGTGGTCAGCGCAGGACAGAGGGCCTGTGGGTGGTCAGCGCAGGACAGAGGGACAGTGGGTGGTCAGCGCAGGACAGAGGGACAGTGGGTGGTCAGCGCAGGACAGAGGGACAGTGGGTGGTCAGCGCAGGACAGAGGGACAGTGGGTGGTCAGCGCAGGACAGAGGGACAGTGGGTGGTCAGCGCAGGACAGAGGGACAGTGGGTGGTCAGCGCAGGATGGAGGCTCAGTGGTGAGCA
This sequence comes from Allobates femoralis, assembly GCA_033576535.1. Classification (NCBI taxonomy): domain Eukaryota; kingdom Metazoa; phylum Chordata; class Amphibia; order Anura; family Aromobatidae; genus Allobates; species Allobates femoralis. Next base: position 185,389,294 of record JARQOC010000007.1, read on the forward strand.
GAGGATGGACGCTCAGTGGTCAGCGCAGGAAGGAGGCTCATTGGTCAGCGCAGGATGGAGGGGCAGTAGTCAGCGCAGGATGGAGGGGCAGTGGGTGGGTCAGCGCAGGGCGGAGGGCCTGTGGGTGGTCAGCGCAGGACGGAGGGCCTGTGGGTGGTCAGCGCAGGACAGAGGGACAGTGGGTGGTCAGCGCAGGACAGAGGGACAGTGGGTGGTCAACGCAGGACAGAGGGACAGTGGGTGGTCAACGCAGGACAGAGGGACAGTGGGTGGTCAGCGCAGGACAGAGGGACAGTGGGTGGTCAGCGCAGGATGGAGGCTCAGTGGTGAGCAGAGGATGGACGCTCAGTGGTCAGCGCAGGAAGGAGGCTCATTGGTCAGCTCAGGATGGAGGGGCAGTGGTCAGCACAGGATGGAGGGGCAGTGGTCAGCGCAGGATGGAGGGCCTGTGGGTGGTCGGCGCAGGACAGAGGGACAGTGGGTGGTCAGCGCAGGATGGAGGGAGAGTGGGTGGTCAGCGCAGGATGGAGGGAGAGTGGGTGGTCAGCACAGGATGGAGGGAGAGTGGGTGGTCAGCGCAGGATGGAGGGAGAGTGGGTGGTCAGCGCAGGATGGAGGGACAGTGGGTGGTCAGCGCAGGATGAAGGGACAGTGGGTGGTCAGCGCAGGATGGAGGGACAGTGGGTGGTGAGGTCAGGATGGAGGGAGAGTGGGTGGTCAGCGCAGGATGGAGGGAGAGTGGGTGGTCAGCGCAGGATGGAGGGAGAGTGGGTGGTCAGCGCAGGATGGAGGGAGAGTGGGTGGTCAGCGCAGGATGGAGGGAGAGTGGGTGGTCAGCGCAGGATGAAGGGACAGTGGGTGGTCAGCGCAGGATGGAGGGACAGTGGGTGGTGAGGTCAGGATGGAGGGAGAGTGGGTGGTCAGCGCAGGATGGAGGGACAGTGGGTGGTGAGGTGAGGATGGAGGGACAGTGGGTGGTCAGGTCACCTGGAGGGAGAGTGGGTGGTCAGGTGAGGATGGAGGGACAGTGGGTGGTCAGGTCACCTGGAGGGAGAGTGGTTAGGATGTGTCCCCCGCTTGCATCGGGTGTCAGGCGCAGTCTGTGTGGAAAGCGCAGCAAGGAAAGAGCGGTCATGTGATATCTGTCACATGACCGCTCATTACCGGGTGAGACCGAGCGGCCGGTGAGAGGGGGACGGGTAGGGGTAATAGAGCGGTGGGAAGGGGCTGGAATGGAGGGTGTGTGTGCAATGGAGCGGTGGGGGGGCCGCAATATAGGGGGGGTGCGCATTGGAGAGGTGGGGGGGCCGCAATGGAGGGGGATAAAGCGCAATGGAGCGGTGCTGGTGGAATGGAGCGGTGGGGTGGGCGATGGAGCGAGGAGGGGAGGGAGGGAATGAAGCAGCGGGTGGCGGTGGGAAAGTGGAGCCGGTGGGGCGAGATGTAATATCCAAGATGGCGGCGAAATCTCGCGAGATTTTGCACGCCATGTTGGAAATTACATGTCGCCGCAAGGACAGTGCTCCTCCAGCTGCATGGCGTCACCGAGGCCCCAGCGTTGCTAGAGCAGCGAGGGGCAGCGGTGACCTCGCGGCGGCGGGGCGGAGGCGGCGGCAGGGCGGAGGCGGCGGCAGGGCGGACGGTGGTGCGCGGCGGAGACGGCGGGTGGCGGAGACGGCAGTGCGGGTCTGCGGCTCGTGATGACGCTGCGCGTCATCACTCGCAGTCCCACGCAAAGCATTCTGGGATTCGGCTACAGTGCCCGAATTCCAAACTGCGGATTATATAAATAGATAAAAATGTATTGAACATTCATTCTGCACTTGATTGGAAACTAATTCTTTTGCCTTTTCCTTTTGTTTCAAAGCTTCTCTTGATATATTTTCCCTTATAGAAGGCCCGTGGATCTTCTTTGTGAAGCATCCAGCAGTTGTCCCCATCATGTTCACGTCACATCTACCTATGGTTGTGTGTAATACAACTCCACAAGGTGATTGACTTTCCCTCACAATATTTCCCTTTATGCTGGTTACACCCTGTTGAGGTTCTTCATCCACGGCATTTGCAATTGATATTGAAAACGGACCTTATGTATTTGTAGTGAAACTGAGCCTCATGGAAATGGATCTATGGTCTGCATACTAATATACTAGTGTGTTCTACTATGCATGTCGGCTTTACATAGCTCAAAATGTGAACTGTGTTTGTATATTTCCTAACACAGTGTTTATGTACTGTTTCGGTTCACAAATAGCATATTTTTGTCTATTAGTTTTTGTGACATGACAAGGGGGGTCTTCCCTAAATCATCAGTTGAATTCATGTGGGAAAAGGCTGGGTTTTTATTTATTTAAAGGCCGCTTCACACACTAGGATATAGGTGAAGAAGATCATTAGCTATATCACGTGACTGCGATCCTTCCAACATCGTTAGTGCGTTGTCACACGCAAGGATATCGTTAACGATCTTAAATTTGGCAACGCTCCAGATACTTGGAGAAGAATGTTTGAACGATTTTACAAAGCGACAGGAATAGGAGAAATATGAACGACATCGTTCAAAAAGGTGTCACACTGAACGATGTGGCTTCTTCCCATGACGTTAATTAGACGATGAATGGTAGATTTGAGGTCAGGATCTCAAATTTTGGATGAACGATCAAATGATTTTTCCTTCCTACATCGTTCGTTTACACGCAACGATGCACAAACGATATAGCTTGAACGATCACAAATTAGTGATGTTTCAACAATATCGTTAACAATATCCTAGTGCAGGGGTGGGGAACTCCAGTCCTCGAGGGCCGCAAACAGATCAGGTTTTCACGATTTCCTTAGTATTGCACAGGGATTGGAATCATCACCAGTGCAAGTGATTATGTTATCACCTGTGCAATACTAAGGAAATCCTGAAAACCTGCACTGATTGCGGCCCTCGAGGACTGGAGTTCCCCACCCCTGTCCTAGTGTGTGATGCGGCCTTAAGATTTGCAGCTTTGTTACTTTGTTAAAGGATATGAGTAAGGATCTTATTGATCCAAAACGCATTATCTGCATTGTGTTTTTATAAAATTTTTTCATTGTTAATAATGGACTTTAAAAGTATAAAATAAATATGTAGTTTTATTCAAAATTGTTGCATTACTTTTTCTACAGTTTCTTTATTTAAAACATAAGCGATATCATGATATGATTTGTCCTGAGGAAGAAGCTCGTTGTGGCTTTGAAATGCGTTGACTAATAAATCATTCAAATATCAACATTAAATGCAGTTAAATGCGCGGGATAATGCCCTTTTCCCGTTCTCATATCACTTATGATCCTATGTGGGTCTGCGGCAGCTGTTTCATGTGTGTAGTGGTTGTGACTCTCACAACAATTTGAGGTGAGTCTTTTATGATCATAACAATTGATTTATAAAGATAAGACCCTATTTGTGCTTGATTTTCTTTCCAGATGCTTACTTATTTAAAACATGACATTCCAACAAAAGTCAAAATGTGCAGTGTCAAAAACATAACAAAAACACAATTAAAAAAAAGCAATAGGTACAGAAATCCTGCAACATCAAAAACTTACCAAAAGCTCATTGTGGAAATGTAACTTTATATTGCTATATATGGAATGCAAAAATATAAAAAAATGTATGCCTTTTAAAATATAGGGAGGAGATATAGAAAGCATAAAAATAAAAAATTGCCTAGTCATTAGTGTTTAAATACTGTATTTTCACTCATTACTGAGGACTATCACATTATTTTAAATTATTTTAACTCTCAAAACATTATACACCTCTTTGAAGCCGGGGGTGCATACACCTGGTGACAAAGACGCTCAATCGTGAGGTATGCACAAGTGCTGCTTAATATAATGATTGTAATTACCATGTAAAGCAAAGCATGTTATCACACCCACAGGTTGAATAGCATGCTATGTGGGCTGACTAGTCAAGGGAACTAGTGTCCCCTTGACTAGTCAAAGCCCTAATTAGCATATCATAAACAATTTTTTTTAAATATTTTTCTAAACATCAGTTTATGTATGCTGCAACATGCTGGGACTATCAGAGATGTGAGATATGCCGCCATAACAGCTCTTGGTTCTGGGTGCACAGGAGACCTGACAGGTTCCCTTTAAAGTGTAACCGCCATTTAAATTTTTATTTAATAATATTGTAGAGCAAGTGATTATAATAAACTTTCAAATATACTTCATAAGTGAGATCTGGAAGAAAACTTTAAAAAAAATACCAGAAGATTTCCCCACTAGGATTTCCCCTAAATCTGACATATGCTCATTGTCGGGGAAATCTGTCATTATCTCCATACATGAATACAGCTCTATAAAAGGTTGAGGGCCTGCACAGCATTCACACTACAGCTGATCAGAGACTCAGGTGAACTCAGACAGGGTCATTGCTAAGCTCAGGCTGTTAGCACACAGCACCTGTGATCTATCTTTATTCACATCGGCTCTGCTCCGTCTTATCAGCTGATTGCATGGAGCATAGCGATGTGAATGGAGAGGAGTCAGTTAAGATTACAGGATCTTTGTGCTGACAGCCTGAGCTCAGAACTGTCCCTGCCTGAAGTAACCAGAAATTCTGATCAGCTGTAACATGAACACTGTGTAAGCCTCACCCCCACCCCCTTATATGGCCATATTCTAGTGTGGAGCTGAAGACGGATTTCTCTGATAACCAGCATCTGTCAGGTTTAAAAAAAGCCTAGTGGGGACATCTTTTGGAAGGTTTTTGAAAGTTTTGTTTTCCAGATTTCATTAATAAAGTATATTTGAAAGTTTATTATAATCACTTGCACTACATCATTATTAACTAAAAATTTAAATGGCTGTTACACTTTAAATATATGGATAATATACAGTCTATTCATAAAACCTATAAAATATCATGTGTGGAGCTGTGGAGCAGAGGGGAAATCAGAGGTGTTCATTTATTGTTTTTCTGCTAAATTGAGCAATTTTTCAAGCTGTGATTTAATGACATTTAAAAAAGCCAACATGTTAAGTGTTATGTAAGTTTTGGACAATTTGCTTGTGAAGATTATTAAAAACCCTCCTGTCATATTCCCTCTAGAAGAGAATTTTATAATGCTGTCAGGCTTACCTTGGTAAAGTTGAGTTTATTTTACTTAAGTTTATTTTCTAATGTGTTGACTTCATGTCAAGCTTTTTGTTTTCATTGTTGCGAGCTGTAGGTTGATGAGAAGAGCGGTATGAGTGGAAGACAGATTCACATAGGAGAGATGAAGGCCAATCTTTTTCTTCTTCCTGAGGAGAAAACAATTGTACTGTAGCTGTGGTAATTGGCTGTTGTCTAAGCTTGATATAAGTAAGGGCAGCGGAAGAAAAAGGCATATCTCTATTATTGATCCACATGAAGATGTGAGCTTGGTCTGTATCGATGACTGTTATGTTGGTAAATATGACTCCCTGTTTAGCAATCAAAATCAAAACTTGTAGTTTAGGAGAAATAATGGTAAGGAAGACATCATCAATTACTGAATGAAGATGACATACATTATTTATGACCTTGTATTGTATTTAATGGGGTTAGTAGTTTTGTATTCGACGTAGTGTTACCGTGATTTGCCTGTAACATATCTACGGTATGTTCATGAAATAAAAACAGTTTCCTAAATGTAACTCTTGATCTAGTTCTCTTGTGACTAGAGATGACCGGATCAATCCATGAAGGATCCACTGCAATTTCTAACACTTTGCTATTAAATTTGAGGGGATTTCAAAATAAAAAAATGCCGGCACCATTTCACATAATGCCAAAGTGAGATAATGACATCAGGGGCTTGCCTAGACTTTCTTGCACCCATCACATCACATGGTCTGGCTTACCCAATCTGAGGAGACTACTACAGGGCGAATCAAAGATGAGGGCCAGCCAAGGAGCACCGTTTTAGCATTTTAGAGCATAGGCATTGGCGTTCAGGGCACACAGTACATTCCATATAGAGTAGAAAGTATCCTAATCTGATTGTGATGTTATGGCGCCCCTGCGACCAGGGTGGCCACAGGTAGGAACTGCAGCCAGGAGATAGTGACAGTTCATATATCAAACACCTCTAAAACACACAGTCCACTGACATAAGACCCAACCCGGAGCCTGGGACTCTAGGCAGGCAATGGGTAGTAGGGCCAGTTATAAGTGGGTGAGGTGTAGTCAAGGTAACGGACCAGTATAAAAAGGAGAAACAGGAAGTAGTTAGCCAGTAGGCCAGAGTGAGCTGAACTGAAAAGATCAAGAGTAGGCGAGTGCCGAGCAGCCAAGACAAGTAGGCCAGAGTAGGCTGAGAGGGAAAGACCAAGAGGAGTAGCCAAGTGCTGACAAATTACTGACAGCACAGACCCTCCTGACGTACCCGGGAAGTTACACAGGTAGGAAAGAGCCCGGTGATCCCTTGCAAGATAGGGACACCCAAGGCTAGGCTGGGACCAGAGTGTGGTCTCTGAGGGGGACTGAAGTTTCACACCGGCTCCCCAGACAAACTGACGGGGAACACAGATTCCAGATCCATGTTCCCACTACAGGGTTGGGGGCATAGCAGCAACTAGGAGGACCCGGCTTACCACCGATACACTTAGGGGGAAGCTACATTGAGAGACAGAAACAGAGCTGCGCCGCAATCCACCCAGAAGAAGAAGCATAGAGAATTGGTCTTAAAGGACATATAGAAAGACTGGGGGGTCTCAGAGTGACAACCTGGCTGCAGAGGGTTCAAGTGTTACCGGAGTTAACCATGTAAAGCTGTTAAGAACTGAACTGTACCGTGCACTGTGTGACTTGGAAGAATTGGAGAGTAAACCCGGTGAACCCTGCTTCAGTGTCCGTGTCTGATTTCAGGTATACAAAACTGTTATTGCAGTACTTTACCCTGTCAGGATCTGTCCCAACCCGCGGCGGGCTCATCCACCTGGCTGCAGCATCTATCCATCCTCCTGGCAGAAGTAAACCGCAGCGGTGGTCCCCTCATTGACCACAACCCGTGGGTGGCGTCATGACAAACTCCCCTGTAAATATCCCCCCATTTATTGAGGAACCCGGGACACGGTTCGGACCCAGACCGCTGTAACATCCCCAGCAGTACCCGTTCCGGCACGAGTACCCTGTCCAGTGGGCTCCACAACTTGGCGCCTACGAACAGGATCTACCATGCCCGGTAAACCGGGCATTGTGTGCCGTGATTAGTGATTGTTTTGAATCTGCCGCCATTGCTGAGCGCGCGGCAAACTGAATTTGAACTGCGCACAAGGACTGTAATTTTTAAATTCCGCCATTACAGAGCGCGCGACGCGCGGGAAGAAAGCCGCTACCGCTCTGACTTGTCAGGTGAAAGAGGGTCCCTGTCCCACCGGAGAATCCAAGATGGATCCAGTCCAGTAGAACCGGACTCAGTGTGCCTAAAAGCTGGAAAAGAAAGGCCCACCCTGGCTCCCCTTAACTCCGGAAGAGCTAGCCATCAATTCTAAAGGAAAACCTCCTCCTCAAATTGTAATAGCCAATGAGAATATGGCGGGAGCTGAAGAAGGCGCTCAAGGAAGGCGGGACAGGAAACCGGATGCGGAGCAGTCGCCATTACGGTACCCATGGACGGAAGAGAAGGACGCTGAGGAGAGCGCTGCAGGGGAAAGACCCCAAGTGATCCCGGAGGGCTCACCAAGAGAGTGCGTGGAGGAACCCGGTCAGGGAAAGACCTTCGGTGACCCCAGCAGCATAGTGGAAGGCGACAGAGAGCGTCCGGAGATCCGAGACACCCGGAGGGGTGTAATGCGGCTGCTACCCCTACAAATGACTAGGTCCCAAGTTGAACAGAGAACCCGGATCCAATATGACGTTCACCAAAGTCAGCAATCTTTGACTGTACAGACCGGCTGGGCTTGTGTCCCTGATGTCACCTGGAGCAGGGAGCAGCAATTGTTAATAGAGATAGAGGATACAATCATCTCTGAGACTGAGCCCTAGAGTACCACCAGAGTGGCAGACCTCCTAGGAGCCCTGGCGGAGAGGGATCTACAGCTACCGGAGCCCCTGATACCAGCACCTGTGTCAACCGAGGTGAGAGGGGAAGCAGCTCTGCTGCTGGTAGGAGAAGAGCGAGGCAGAGGACAATCTGGTGGGCTTCCCTGGGGACCCTGATAGTGGAGTGGGCCCGTAGAAATAGTAACCTGGGAGGAATATCTACAGAGATGTGTGCGGCAATGGGGGCGAGAAGACGCGGCAAAACAAGCTAAAAAGTCAGAACTGATTGCCCGCACTATTAGTGCTAAAGCTGATGCCTGGCGGGATTTGAATATCCACCAATCCCCATGCCATGAAGACAAAATAGTAAAAATCAAAAACAAGGATGGTTATGCGTTTGCTCAAGAATCCGGTGCAAACAGGGATGCCTTTATAAACAGAAGGAATGTGGAGGAAGAACTCCCCTCAAAACACCCGGACAGGGAAGTGACCATTGGCGAATGGGTCTCCTACATAGTGGTGCCTGGAGAGAGAGGCCCGTATGGCATCAAAGTTAAGAGACTGTCTTTAAGATCACAAGGAGAAGCTGAACCAGCAGACATAGAGCACCCGGATTTGACCATTAACCCGGATTTTACAACTGAACTAGACTACAGCACAGATTTACAGCCAGTGAAGAGCAGTGTGGACGCAGGGACGCAGACCATACAGAGTTATTGGTTGTCCAGCGCTCTGGAATCGCTAGAGATGTCCCCAAAATGGCGAACCACAGAAGTTCTACCGTGGAAGAAACAGAAGTGAGGAACCCGGACTGCTACAAGCAAGAGCAAGTGTGAATGTGATGTGATTCTTATTGGCCCATCCCAATCCTGAATGAATGTTAGCCTTTTTTCCCCTGTTTGTCTTATATGTTTAATAGATATTTGATGCCATGGACGATGATTTGGCATAAACTTTCTTTGTATATAGTTGAGCACTCAGTGTGCTTCCCATTGGTTTTAAGACCAATTTGCACTTTTGAAACTGTGCATATGAAGCACTTGTACTTTATTTTTGCACTTTTTAAGAACTTTCATACTTTTTGCTAGAAAGTAGCGTGCTGTTCTAGGAAGTTTTGCACTTTTTAGGAAGACTTTTAAAACTTTTTCGGAAAAGTAATGTATGTTATGTGTTATTTATATGAATGCTTAAATGTAACGTTTTAAGTTCCGTACCTCCGGTACAGGATGACAAATATGTTTAATGTTAATGTTTTACAAGATAAAAATGTTTTTTGGGGGATCCATGCTGGGTGGCGTGAGGACAAGCCGGTTTAACTCCAGGGGAATGTGGCACCGCTGCGACCAGGGTGGCCACAGGTAGGAACAGCAGGCAAGAGATAGTGACAGTTTGTATATCAAACACCTCTAAAACACACATTCACTGACATAAGACCCAACCCGGAGCCTGGGACTCTAGGCAAGCAAGGGGTAGTAGGGCCTGTTATAAGTGGGTGAGGCGTAGTCAAGGTAACGGACCAGTATAAAAAGGAGAAACAGGAATTAGTTAGCCAGTAGGCCAGAGTGAGCTGAACTGAAAAGATCAAGAGTAGGCGAGTGCCGAGCAGCCAAGACAAGTAGACCAGAGTAGGCTGAGAGGGAAAGACCAAGAGGAGTAGGCGAGTGCTGACAAATTACTGACAGGACAGACCCTCCTGACGTACCCGGGAAGTTACAAGGGTAAGAAAGAGCCCGGTGATCCATTGCAAGACAGGGACACCCAATGCTAGGCTGGGACCAGAGTGTCGGCTCTGAGAGGGACTGAAGTTTCACACCGGCTCTCCAGACAAACTGACGGGGAACACAGATTCCAGATCCGTATTCCCACTACAAAGTTGGGGGCATAGCAGCAACTAGGAGGACCCGGCTTACCGCCCATACACTTAAGGTGAAGCTACATTGAGGGACCGAGCTGCCGCTCCGCAATCCACCCAGAAGAAGAAGCGTAGAGAATCAGCCTGAAAGGACATATAGAAAGACTGGGGGGTCTCAGAGTGACAACCTGACTGCAGAGGGTTCAAGTGTTACCGGAGTTAACCATGTAAAGCTGTTAAGAACTGAACTGTACCGTGCACTGTGTGACTTGGAAGAATTGAAGAGCAAACCTGGTGAACCCTGCTTCAATGTCTGTGTCTGATTCCAGGTATACAGAACTGTTATTGCAGCACTTTACCCTGTCAGGAGCTGTCCCGACCCGCGGCGGGCTCATCCACCTGGCTGCAGCATCTATCCATCCTCCTGACAGAAGTACACTGCAGCGGTGGTCCCCTCATTGACCACAACCCGTGGGTGGCGTCACGACAAACTCCCCTGTAAATATCCCCCCATTTATTGTGGAACCCGGGACACGGTCCGGACCCAGACCACCGTGACTTTCCCAGCAGTACCCCGGTCTGGCACTGAGTACCACGTCCCAGTAGGCTCCATAACTTAATAGTTCAAAGCTGAAGCATTGAGAATTGCTGAAAAAAATTAACCTTTTTTCTAATTAATCAAGATGATTGTATTTATAGGGAGAAGTGGAGTCATAAAAAACAGGTTGTGGGGTCAATCCAACTATTATATACCGGTATAAGGAGAAGTGGGGACTTAATACAGTATATAAGAGGTTGTGGGGGCCATCATAACATGTATATATATATATATTTATAAGGAGAAGTGTGGGTTGTAGTAAACTACATAAATGGATATGGGACACATGGTGTTTGATATAAGGGCTGGGGAACCATCACACTGTTTATAGGGATCTATGGCACAATCATACTTGTATAGGGCTGTGTAGACCATCATAGTGTAGGGTGCTGTAAGGACCATCATACTGTGCATAGAGATCTGTGGGGACCATCACACAGTGTATGGGATGCTGTATGGATCATCATACTGTGCATAGGGAGTTGTGAAGGCCATCATACAGTGTTTAAGACAAAAGAGGGTGGGAGTGCATGTTAAGTATGTTTTTAGGTACCTTTACTATTATATTGGTTTCATGTATGCAGTTTTTTAATATGCATATATGTTCACTTATATTTTTAATAAGGTTGTTTCAATTTAGTTATATTGTCTTTTAATTAGAACCCTGGATTATTTTCATCCGGAAATTTATTCATACAAGTATATAAAAAAGCCAGGTACAACGCGTTTCAACTCATTACAGAGTCTTCATCAGGTACAGCTTCATAGTCATACATATAGAGATACTCTTCATTATATAAAGCTATGATCTAGTTAGTCAGGGTCATGTCCCGCAAAGTGAATTAATCATACTAATTGAGTTGGTTAACGCATGACCCTGACTAACCAGACCCTAGCTTTATATAATGAAGAGACTCTCTATATGTATGACTATGAAACTGTACCTGATGAAGCCTCTGTAATGAGTTGAAATGCGTTGTACTTGGCTTTTTTATATACCGTATATACTCGCGTATAAGTCGAGTTTTTCAGCCCAAAAATTGGGCTGAAAAGTCCCCCCCTCGGCTTATACGCGAGTCACTGTATACTGATATGGGGGGGCCGCCCCATATCAGTATACAGGCCCCCCCCTGTAGCAATCCTGTAAAGGAATACATTAGTATACTTATCGCTGTCCCGCTGCCGCTGTCCCGCCGCCGCTATCGCGCTCATCCGGCTCCATCCAGCGTCTTCCGGCTTCCTCCAGTGGGCGCAGGCAATGACGTCATTGTCTGCGCGCCAGAGGAGGAAGCCGAAGACGCTGGATGGAGCGGACAAGCGCGATAGCGGCAGCGGGACAGCGATAAGTATACTAATGTATTCCTTTACAGGATTGCTACACAAGGGGGGCCCTGTATACTGATATGGGGGGGCTGCTGTATACACCACTGGGGCTGCTGCAGTATATACCACTGGGCTGCTGCAGTATATACCACAGGGCTGCTGCTGTATACTACCACTGGGGCTGCTGCTGTATATACCACTGGGGCTGCTGCAGTATATACCACTGGGGCTGCTGCAGTATATACCACTGGGGCTGCTGCTGTATATACCACTGGAGCTGCTGCTGTATACAACACTGGGGCTGCTGCAGTATATACCACTGGGGCTGCTGCTGTATACTACCACTGGGGCTGCTGCTGTATATACCACTGGGCTGCTGCAGTATATACCACTGGGTCTGCTGCAGTATATACCACTGGGGCTGCTGCAGTATATACCACTGGGGCTGCTGCTGTATACACCACTGGGGCTGCTGCAGTATATACCACTGCTGTATACCACACTGCTGGGGGCTGTATACCTGTGCTGGGTCCACCTCGGCTTTTACACGAGTCAATAGGTTTTCCCAGGTTTTGGGGCAAAAGTAGGGGGGTCGGCTTATACACGGGTCGGCTTATACACGAGTATATACGGTACTTGTATGAATAAATTTCCGGATAAAAATAATCACCGGGTTCTTTTTGGAAGCGCACAAAAAAACGGATTTCCTTAAACTGATCAACTGAACAAACAGGATCTTCCAATACGAGGACCTGATCAATCCGGTAAAGCGTGCTGCAAGCCACAAGGGACCATTTTTTACTAAATGCAAAACCTCAAGACATCTCAAAGGTGAGCAGTTTTCAGTTGCCTCACCGTGTTTTAATAGAGATACTGCACTTAGATCTGTGCCGTTCCTTTTTCCCCTCTCTCCCCAGAAGCTAAGAGACAGCTTTACTATACTTTTTAATTTGAAGTGAAAAATGAAAAAGTATATTTGGATTAATGTGTTTTACTATATGGATTTTGCAATGCACTGTTTGTCTGAGATCATGAATTTGGTCTTTATAGGGTTAATTTGTAACCACTGATTATTTAATTGTTGAACCAATAGCATGATGGTGGGTTTAATAAATAATTGTACAAATAACTTCGGCACACAGACAGAGATTGCTTCAAAATTAAAGTCTTTATATTTGATAAGTCCAAATGATAATCTTTTTTTCTAACGTTTTGGTCTGGTAATGACCTTGATCACAGAAAGAATATCTACATAGAGAAATGAAGAAAACTCATATCAATGTACATGACATATCCATCCTGAAATCACATAATTAGAGTTAATACAGAAACAAGAGCATACATCTCTACTGCAGAGCACTATTTATTTTTTAGACATCAAATTAATATATTTCTTTCTACTTTTGTGCTGTAAGTGTTACAATATGGTGTGCCTCCAAACATCCATTTACATCCATTTTTAATTTAGAAACAAGAGAATTACCTCTATGAATTTTATCTTGAGCACAGTTCTGTTTCTGAATATAATGGTCTCAAGTCTAATATGTCTGGGTGACTAAAAATTGAGACGGGGGTGTAATATGTAAATAAACCAAAACAAATGTTATTGTAATGGTGCAAAAAAGAAAGACTACCTGTTATCAGAAAGGTTTTAACACCAACATTTTTTATGTCCCCTTATGTTGGTGGAACATCTGGTGCACCTTATAGAATATAAAATCTGTATGTTACAATTTATTAAGGGACACAAACATTATGTCTAGCGGATAGCCAGCACACTGTCAAGTTCTAGGAAAAATCATTATCAATGCTTTCATTACCTTTTTAATTCAGCACTTGTTGTACCATTAATGGTCCTGGGTTTTATAAATAAGTTACTTCCTGGCAATGTCCTCTTACAATACCTGATGAAGGCAGCGCTGTGCTGCTGAAATGCGTTAATAAAAGCACTTTATTAATAACCTCAGTTCCCTCCTCATTTCTAGCCCTAGCGCTCCACAGACCGGTAATAATTCTGCATCATATAGTGTATAGGGATCTGTGGGGACCATCATACTGTGTATCGGAAGCTGTGGAGACCATCGTACAGTATATAGAGAGATGTGGGGTCCATCATACAGTGTATAGGAAGCTGTGGAGACCATCGTACAGTACATAGAGAGATGTGGGGTCCATCATACAGTGTATAGGAAGCTGTGGAGACCATCGTACAGTATATAGAGAGATGTGGGGTCCATCATACAGTGTATAGGAAGCTGTGGAGACCATCGTACAGTATATAGAGAGATGTGGGGTCCATCATACAGTGTATAGGAAGCTGTGGAGACCATTGTACAGTATGTAGAGAGATGTAGGGTCCATCATACAGTGTATTGGAAGTTGTGAAGACCATTGTACAGTATATAGAGAGATGTGGGGTCCATCATACAGTGTATAGGACGCTGTGGAGACCATCGTACAGTATATAGAGAGATGTGGGGTCCATCATACAGTGTATAGGAAGCTGTGGAGACCATTGTACAGTATGTAGAGAGATGTAGGGTCCATCATACAGTGTATTGGAAGCTGTGAAGACCATTGTACAGTATATAGAGAGATGTGGGGTCCATCATACAGTATATCGGAAGCTGTGGAGACCATTGTACAGTATATAGAGAGATGTGGGGTCCATCATACAGGTATAGGAAGCTGTGGAGACCATCAAATAGTATATAGGGAGCTGTGGGGACCATGCTACAGTGTATAGGGAGCTGTAGGGACCATCATACAGTCATACAGTATACAGAGAGCTGTAGGGACTATTATATAATATATAGGGAGCACCACTATGAAAGGAAAGTTTTGAAAAAGACACAGATTCACTTAGAGCCCATTTACTCAAGAATGGTGTGGATCCTAAGGGAGTAACTCCCACTAACTAAAAAGTAGTGGCATACCCTACAAATATAACATCACTTTATCAGATGGGTGTACCCCTTTAAAGCCTCAGCCATGTATTACAATGCTGTAGACACGGTGCTTACTTCATTATGGCACCAGATTCTGTCCTAGAAGCAATGTTAGAAGAATGCCTGAATTATGTGGCATGCGGCTCTGTATGGTACTGATTTTTTCTACAAGAATTTCCATTCAATCTATGGAATAAGAAACACTCTGGATACCATTTATGGGGTATACACAGGGACTGAAAAGGCTTGTAGATTTAAATTTGTGTACTGCACCACAAGTATGTAACAAACACAGCATGTGCATGAGACATTAATAGTTTATTTCCAGAATAGTACTTTAAATGTAAGTCCCCTGGCTCCTGCCTTATACTCTTCATCTGCCTTCATCTGTTGCCAGTTTTGATTCAGTCTTCAGCTAATTGCGATCTGCTGGTAGCTCTGGTGTTTCATAGAGTGCACTTGAGGACACAAATCAATATATCTCTATGAGAGCCTTGTTCTAGTTCTCATAAGCTTGTTCATGGAAGGGCTGACCTCTCGAGTAAATGCGCCACAGACAACCATTATTTCCACATTGGTCTTGGCGTCATTCAGAGTTTTGATCAGCTCCTCCAGACTTTTCTTGTTACCGTTCATCCTCCAGTTTTTCCCAAAAAAAACTTCCTTGGAGACATGCCTATGGTGGTGGTTGAGGCGGAGGGGATCGATAAGTTGGTGTAAAAACATTTTATACATTTTTTTGCCTGTAATGTGCCCTTCAAAGTTCTAGTGTCCTCTACTAATCATGTATATGCTGTGTCTTGTATGCATAGCAGAGCTGAGCTGAGCTGAGATGAGTAGTGCATAGCAGAACCATA
This sequence comes from Allobates femoralis, assembly GCA_033576535.1. Lineage (NCBI taxonomy): Eukaryota > Metazoa > Chordata > Amphibia > Anura > Aromobatidae > Allobates > Allobates femoralis. Next base: position 185,404,865 of record JARQOC010000007.1, read on the forward strand.
CTACAATCAGCTGTAGAGCAATTAAGATGCAGTGAGGGTGTATTATTTAGGGTCAGTAGGTGCATCTGTTTTTCATGAATCAGGGTCAATGGGTCCATCTGTTTTTCATTAATTAGTTAGGGGCATTAGTTGCATCTGCCACAGGTGGAATCTTCAGAGCATTACAAAGCTAAACTGTGCTACAATCTCGCTGTCAGATCTATGAGGATGCAGTGAGAGTGTTTTATTACACAGGATCCAATGATATCAACGGGTTAAAGAGAGACCTTGGAGGGTATCATTAGAAACGTTTTAGCTGCAAATCAAGAAGATTTAATAATAGGTTTTACTCCATATAATTCTGTAGGTGCAGAAAAGGGAAACCAAATTATGATTTTGGCAGTAACCCTTTACGGCCCTTACACGCCACCACGGGAAGGTAGCAACTGCCGGGCACTGGGATATTGTGCCTGTTGCTATGAATTGCTACGAATGGCGGCGTGTAAATAGGCAGTTCCTCCGGTGTCTTGTAGTTGACTCAGATACCTGTTGCTGAGCCGTGCTCAAAAACCGAAGGTAACAGAAAGGCACAATTGCCATGGTAGTGGAGTCTAAACGAGGCACAGGCATGGATGTTGCGTCGCCTAGTGAACTCCAGGGGTGCCATTGGCGTCATGGATACCACGCCCCATCAGTGATCATTGTGGGCTACTGTGTTACGATTGGCTGTCCCTTCACAGGGCACCATATTTAAAGAGCTATCCATTCACAGTCCACAATTGCAATGGCGTCATGTATTAGCCAGCCTTCTGCGCAGGCTGGCCAATCATGACGCTATTGCAATGTCCAATCAACGCTTGTGCATCACGGAATACAAACTCTGTCACGCCTATGTACTTACGGTGCGAAATATGTACGCCGTATTCCTTTGTGGTAGCGGGTGTAAGTAGCGAAGGTATTCAACAGAGTAAGCCGCAGGATCTTCGGAACAAAGATACCTTAGTGGACAATGTAATGGCGGCGTGTATATGCGCATCAGCGATCGGTATCCACGTTAAAAACGTGCACGTGCAGTGGAATACCTGTTGCTAGCACAGTTGGTGGCGTGTAAAGGTACCTTTAAATACAAATGAATATACAAAAGGTAGAGATTGGTTTCAAAATTACTTACATTTTTTGTATGCTGTTCATAATTCTAAATCTTTTACCGGTAACTCGAATTGGCAAATTTTATACATCTGAGGACCCTACACACTAGCATTTTGTCGGATCCGGCTAATGGCTGCACTTGCGTACTTGCGTCACACTTGCGGCAAGCCCATGCATTATCTATGGTGCTTGCGGCAAGTGCGGTATTGCCGCGGTTCCGGCACTTGCGGCAGTCGCAGCCACGAAAAAAAAAAAAAGTGGTCAGTGGCGTTTTTTTGCGCCCGCAACTGCCAGAACACAGCTGTACCGCACTTGCCGCACTGCCGCAAGCCCCATAGACAATACATCGGGCTTGCCACAAGTGTACCGCAAGTGCGGCCGTTAGGCGACACATGCGGCAGATGTGGTAAATCAGCCGCATCTGCTGCAATCAGCAAAAAACGTGATGTGAAAGGTGAAAGGGCCTCAGTAGATTTAATATTCTTTGTGCATAATCCAAGCCGTGCAAAAGTCGTCCTGTCTACTGTACAATTAAATAATTTTAGAAAAATAGTTTCCTTCTCTGGTCATTGGATTGTCTGTCATCCCTTTCTTCAAACAAGTTTATTTAACCTGCACACATCTTGGTAGTAGATATGACAGTGAATACTGAGTTATTCTCAGGCCAGGAGTCAATGGATAAGAAGAGTCTGAGTATTACCAATTTGGTATGAAAGGTGAAGAGTAAAATGATAATAATGATGATAATGAAAAATAAAATCTCAGGGAATTGAAAATCTAAGTTGCAAAATTCCAATTACACTGATATGTCACATGGAGCATCCCAGATACTAACTAATCACACTATGTAAACAGTTGAATTTTAATACACAGCATGTGTGTGACTAACATCCTTATAATGTGCTCATAAATAGGTACAGCACAACGTTTTAATAGGATTACGAACATTTTACCATGTAGAATAATTGAGTCAGGTTGAAAAGTGTTGACGTATTTCGTTTTTCCTAACTACCTAACATGAGGAATAAAAGCTATAAATGTAATAGGAAAAGATCATTAAACTGTTACAAATGCTTTAATGCACCTGGGATATCAAATGGGCCATTATAGTCTACGACAGGGGTCTTGTGCCCTAGATTTTGTTTGTGTTTTTCACTATATTTTCATTTGGCCAAGGTTCTGTTAGCAATAGTGCACTTATAGGTGCATCTCAATGAATTAGAATTCATCAAAAAGATCATTAAGGCCCTTTCGCACTAGCTTATTTGTCCGAATCCGGCGCATCTGGAAAAAAAATGCATCTTCCGAGGGTCCCGTCTAACGGCCGCACTTGCAGCACACTTGCGGCACGCCCCATGCATTGTGTATGGGGCTTGCGGTAAGGTGCGGCAGGTGCGGAAATGCAGTTGCGGCAGATGCGGCAGGTGTAGCGAAAAAAAATACAGATCAGCAGCATTTTTTTTCGCAGCCGCAACTGCCGGAACTGCACTTGCCGCTCCTGCCACACCTTACCGCAAGCCCCATAGACAATGCATGGGGCTTGCCACAAATGTGCAGCAAGTGCAGCCATTAGGCGGGAAACGGGCAGATTGTCCGGATCTGCAGCATTTTCATAAAAACGCCAGTGTGAAAGCACCCTTATTTCAGTAATTCAATACATAAAGTTAAATGCATATATTATATAGAGTCATTACAGAATGATCTATTTCAAGTGTTTATTTCTGCAAATGTTGATGATTTTGGCTTACAGCCAATTTAAACCCAGACATCATTATCACATAAAATTAGAATATTATATAAGACTAACTGAAGAAATGATTTTTAACTTGTAAAAGTTGGCCTAATGAAGAGTATGTACAGTAAATGTACTCAGTACTTGGTGGTGGCTCCTTTTGCATGAATTACTGCATCAATGTTGAGTGACATGGAGGTGATCAGCCTGTGGCACTGCTGAGGTGTTATGGAAGTGTTTAGTGGAAGCCTTCAGCTCGTCTGTATTGTTGGGTCTGGTGTCTTTCATCTTCCTCTTGACAACACCCCATAGCTTCTATATGGGGTTTAGGTCAGGCGAGTTTGCTGGCCAATCAAACACAGTGATACTGTAATTAGTAAACCAGGTATAGGAACTTTTGGCAGTGTTGACAGGTGCCAAGTCCTGCTGGAAAATGAAATTTCCATCTCCATAAAGTTTGTGATCAGAAGGAAGCATGAAGTGCTCTAAAATTTCCTGGTAGATGGCAGCATTTACTTTGATCTTGATAAAACACAGTGGACCTACACCAGCAGATGACATGGCTCTCCAAACCATCACTGATTGTGAAAACTTCCCACTAAACCTCAAGCAGCTTTGGTTGTGTGCCCCACTCTTCCTCCAGAATCTGGGTCCTTGATTTCCAATTACCTTTTGTGGGTTATCCTCCTTCTGGAGCGTGTCACTGACGGCCTTGTGACATCTGTAAGTCAGCAGTCTTCCCCATGATTGTTTAGCCTACTGAACCAAACTAAAGGAGCATTTTAAAATGCCTAGTAAACCTATGCAGGTATTTTGATTAATTATTCTAATTATCAAGATAATGAATTTTAGGTTTTCATTGGCTATAAGCTATAATCATCAACATTAAAATAAAAAACACTTGAAATAGATGACTCTGTTTGTAATGACTCTATCCTACTATATAATCATCTTATTGTGTCTGTCAGTCTCTCTGAAACGGAAATCCCGCGTCGCTAATTGGTCACCGCTGAACATGGTGACCAATCAGGAACAGGCGCAATCCGGCCACAAATTGGTTCGGTATTTGAACCACGCACGCTACCGCTACCATCGAGAGATCAGCAGCGCTAGCTGCTGATCTTCCGATGGTAGCCACGGGTAATCTCCTGCCGCATGGAAGTCAGCGTCGATGCAGCCGGGAGATGACTGGCGTTAGCCAGTCATCTTCAGGATGCTCGCAGCGGAAGCACCCCACCCAGCGCCAGCAGTCTCGCTCAGAGTGACTCGCAGCAGCGACCAGGCCCCTGCTGTGAGATCACTGATCCTGTCACGGAGGTCAGCGGCAACGCAGCCGGGGGATGACCGCCATTAGCTGGTCATCTCCCGGATGCTGGCAGCGGAAGCACCCTGACTGGCGCCACCGATCTCGCTCAGTGTGACACGCAGCAGCGACCAGGCCCCCCCTGTGAGAACGCTGACCCTGTCACGAAGGTACGCAGCCAGGGGATGACCGGCGTAAGTCAATCATCTCCCGTCTGCCCACAGCAAAAGTACCCCGCCCGGCGCTAGCGATCTCGCTCAGTGTGTCAATATCACCAGCGACCACGTACTAATGCTCCAGCCATCCCTACCAGGTCGCACCATTTGTCTGAATCGCTGGAGCATCGCCAAGTGTGATGGTACCTTACTGATCGCTGAGGTGTCACACGTGCAGATATATTGACCGAAGCGCATCGCTGATTGGGGAAAATCCTATGTATTCATTGCATTATTTTTAAATCTTTATAAATAAACTACATATATATTCTAGAATACCCGAGGCATTAGAATTGGGCACCATCTAGTATGTTATATGCGTTTCACTTTATATTTTGAATTACTAAAATAAATGATCTTTTTGATGATATTCTAATTTATTGAGATGCACCTGTATATTGAATTGTACTAAAACACTATTAAATGTAAAGTAAAAATGTTAAATTCATTTTTATGCAAGGTTGTTTGCTGTTTATTCTATTTTTCATGTTCTGTGTAGCAGCAGAGATGTATTATTGAAGAGGAGACAAAGCTACGAGACCTGCTACAAATATGCAGACAGAGCCATAAAGCACTATGCTCTATCTGACCTTCCAAACTAAGATCTTAGAAACTTTATTCTGTTTGTGTTACCTATGTTTCAACACTGCAACGTAAATTTCCCGAAACCCCCTCTTACTTTGCCCTAGAAAGGAAAGAACAATATTTAAAGTATACTACCCATCTTAGCCTAAAAACCTCATTCAGTTATCAGTGATTTTTCTCTAAAGCAAAAAAATCTAACTGGTAGATCAGGGATTGTACACCCCACTTAAAATATAATTTTTATTTAATATGCTTAAAAACCAACAGCCCTAATTCACCAAAGATGTCCCTAAAGTGTCTCTACATGACAGGCGGAAGTTGGCAGCCTAGGAATACGTAATGGCACCAGCGCTCAACATCAAACTACCCTATCTGTCATACAGGACACCCTCTCTGTTGAATCATACATAAAGGGTAAAAAGTCATATCTCTGGAAAAAATGAGGAACATATAGACAACACGCAATTAGAACTCTAAATAGATATACAAATGAACTGAACAATCGTATCTTGAGGACTATAAGACGCATCCGACTAAAAGACGCATCTCAAATTTAGAGGGAAAAAAAATGTTATTGTGAAAATGGGAGTCCATCCTATAGTATGAATTTAGCTTACTGGTGGGGGTGCGGCGGTGGAGAAGCAGCAGGGTTACAGGAGGCAGGCATGGGGCGATGCTGCAGGCCCTGAGTTAGAAGTAGAGAAGAATGAACTTTGCTCGAACATATTAGTCAAATTCTGCACAAACATGGCCGATTTGGTTCGGCGCTGCGAATTTGAACTGCTTCACCAAAAATTGGCGAATGTGGATTTGTTTGATAAAAAGTTCAGATTTTAAAATGGTCCTAACACTTTACCTGTTTAATTGGAGCTAAAATGCTCGTCAGAAGACCCATTGGCTGTGGACTACACCTAAACTACGGTTAGGAGTGTCCCTAGCCATCGGGTTTACCGGCTTGTGTTAATCTGTAGAATGTTTGGACATTTTTTGGAATTGTTTTAAGCTATAACTTAATAAACTTATTTATTTTTATCATGATCTTTCATAGTAACATGTCACGCTTCAATAATGACTGCAACTAAGTATCTGCAACCAAATTTATATACCGTTCATTGTGGCCTGACACACAGGTGTTAATTAACAACTTAGGCATTAGGCAACAATAGTGCACAAACATACAACTCCCGTACTGGTTGCTCAGGTCTGAATTGTAACACTCAATGCAAGTGGTGGACCCCTTGGGGAAATGGCATGCTGTTTGGATTCCACACTGCAGTCATTTCTTCATGGACCCCTTGCAAGGTATGGTTGACTTTGACTCAGATGATGATATAATCTACCTAACCACCCTGGGGGCCGTAGGTGGCAGAACCAGACCCAGAGTGGGATCATGGAGCGGAGATGGAGACTGAGATCTATGTCACCTGGAGCTCCACCCCACTTCCCAATTTGAGCATCGACTCTAATGAGGTGCAGATCCAGTCCTGGGTTCCAAAGCAAGCCGTAAACCTGAGGAGCGAGTCCCAGAAGTCAGGTGACTTTACTCTACGGCATCTGGGACCGGAGAGCCACATGTTAGACTCCAGATTATGTCTACACTATGTCTGGCTATATTCCAGCTGCAGCTGGTTTTGAAGTCACAGCCACTGGACCAAAACTTTATGGGGAGCCCGAGGATGAGGAACACATAGAAGTTACTGTTTCTCAGCTGTGTGGATCACCTTCACCACCTCTGGAGGCATTCAACCATGGCAATGCCATGTGGGGACACCTATTCCTTCCAAGAACCTATCCAAGAAGGCATCAACCACACCTTTCTGCTTGAGGAGATTAAATATGCAGATGCCATCACCCAGGACTGGCTACATGGGCCTAGGACTAATGAGTTCCAATGCATGAAAGGCAAGATGGTTAGATTCAAACAGGATAAGCTGTAGGGGTTCCTAGTGGAACATGGCACTAAACATTGGTGCTAAATCAACCACGCAGCCCTGCAGAGTGACAATCTTCCCCAAAGATTATGTACCATCTTTGTTGGGGAAGAGGTCACATTCATGAGGGTGCAGGGCATGAAGGTGTAGTTTGCATATGGCAATTGTCGGGTTGGCACCGCCACCCAATTTGAGAACTGGCAGGAGGAGGCTGACCTTGAGAGATGTTGGTGTCACGTACAGCCAAAGTGTCTCTTGGTTGGCATGCCAGATGCACTCAAACTCGAAGGGCATGTCGATGTTCCCAAAAATGGTCCTGGTCCTGTCTGTCCTAGAGGGGCTGGTCATCCCCTAGTTCCTCCATCGTCTTCTTCACCTATGACAATGATGGAGTCTGCTGGGGGGCAGGTGGTTGAAGAGAATGTGGCTTGAGGAGTAGCCCCAGCTACCCCTCAAGACCATATGGCAGCAGAGTACCACCAAAAAGTTTGCCAACCTTCAGGGCATGGATAAAAATGCAGATAAACATGCCCAGTGGACCTTCCGAAAAGCATGTTGGTGGGTCTGTGAGACAGAGACCCGTTCCTTTCTTGGCTTTGGCCAAAGAATGGCTTTGGGACTTGTTTTATTTCCAGTTGTTTGCTGTCATTGACAAAGGCTTGTGCTTTTGTTAGTTTTGTGTATATACTATGTATATACTATGTAAGTCTTCTTGTTTGAGACTTATAGTCTGTGTGTACATAGTAAAGTTTTTTGAGTTCACTCCTTGTGTGCTAGACTGTTTCTGCAATCAGGTGCTTTGATACTGCCCTACAGAGACTGACGAACAAGGTTGAGGCCTCTGGCCTGAAGGTGTGAGGTATGGAAATGCAAGACACTACACCCACTCCATTAGAACAGGTCTGGTCAAAGATTGCATGTTTTCAGGACTTCTCTAGCATTGTACGCAGTGCTGGAATCATCCATCACCACTGCAGTGGATGAAATTGGCACTTGTACAATGCTAAGGAAATACAGAAAACTTTCACTGTTTTCAGACCTTGAGGACTGTAATTGGTCACACCTGCCCTAGAATTCTCTGTGGAAGGTAGCCTGGGGGCAAGAGGAATCCTTGAGCCTTTTCACCGCAACTTCGGCTCTCCCTGGACTCTCTTAAGCCCTGTGCCCACAGTATTGTTTGAATTAATTTATGCAGATTGAGAATATGCATCAAAATCTGCATATCTATCCTGAGGTCAGCAAAGTGTAGGACAGGTCAGAAGTGCTGTTACCACGTTACTCGTTTGTTTCCTTGCACATGTGGTTCAGATTTCTTTTTTCTGCCCCAAAATCTGCAGCAAATCTACAATAAAATAACATGATGGCACAGCACTTCAGAACTTTCATAGACTTTGCTGCCTTCAGGGTAGACATACAGATTCTCAAAATCTGTTTCCAAAAAAAGCATGAAACAACATGGTGGGGCCACAGTGTTTTTCCCTGCTGCGTGATGCCGGCTGTGTAGCCTGACAAAATTAATAATGGAAAAAAAGAGTTGGGCTCCACCCTATTTTTAATTGCCAACCAATGTTAAAGTAGGCAGCAGAAGGCTGGTATTCTCAGTGAAGTGAGGGACCATTGTTACTGGGACCCCCCACACTATGTATTATCATCCCACAGCCACCCCAGAAATTTCATAAGAGCTCCAATTACAGGCACTTTACCCACCTCTTCCAGTTGCCATGTAGCAGTGGCAAACTGGGTAATAGGTGGTTAAAGGCAGCTTAGTATTGTCAGCTGGCATTAGACCCAAAAATTTTTATTTGGTTCCAAATTTAGACACGGCTATTAAGAATTTGAAGTAAATAGTGAATAGTAAAGAATATTTATATAGGAAGAGGGGATGCACAGCAAGAAATCAAAAAAGGGTACCACATAATGCAAAGTCAAGAGCATCAATCAAGGGAGAGAAAGAACCTGAATATACAAATGGGCACACCAAAATAATATTTAGTAAATAAAAACTTTATTACATATATACTAAGAGCACTAAAACACCAATTAAAAACAGTTAAACCAAAGTGAGTCCAGCCCCACAGTGTTTTAACTGCTTTTATCTGATGTTTTTGTTTTCATAGTATATCTAATATATAAAGTTGAGTATGTGTATGTATATGTATCATAGCCCTGCTCACTTTGCATAGCTCCACCCACTCCTTTAGCCCACCCCTTCATAATGATGCAGATGCATATGGCTTTGCTCAGCAGGACGCCGTACTCAGCCACCACTATACCCCAGGAGGCCGCACATAGCACCATTATACGCAAGAGGCCACACACAGCCCCGAGTATACCACGGGAGGCCGCACACAGCCCACAGTATACTGCAGATACACAGCCTGCAGTATATAGCAGATGGCTGCACACAGCCCCCAGTATATTGCAGGAGGCTGCACACAGCCCGCAGTATACCGCATGAGGCTGTACACAACCCACAGTATACTGCAGATACATATCGTCCAGTATACTGCAGATGGCCACACACAACCCCAACTATACTGCAGGAGGCCGCACACAATCCCCAGTATACAGCAGGAGGCCACATACAGTCCCATTTATACAGCAGAAGGCTGCACAGAGCCCCAGTATACAGCGGGACGCCACACACAGACCCCAGTATACAGACTGATAATGGGGCACACTTCCTCCTCGAAAGCTTGTGTAATTATATATTATGCTCAATTATTTGACAATATGGCCATGTGCACATATAGAGTATTTGGTCAATTTATTACTTAAGTATTTGTAAGCCGATACCAGAAGAGGAACAATCAAAAGAAAAGTATAATAGAAACATATGCACCGGGGGCGTGGCTTAGCTATGGAGGAGAGTAGACGCTGAATCCTGGAGCTCCTCCATAGCCGACATTATACCTAACATTTCCACCCAGCGAGCCAGGGAAAAATCATGCCCAGGGGCAGGAGGGCATCATCCTGCACCCCAAAGCTGCATACAGACCAGAGAGGAACGCCCCTGGATCGATTTTTATCCGGAGGGGAGCTGGAGACAGAGAGGAATCTGGCGCCCAAAGTGGCGCCGTCCCGCTCCTCACACACTGGAGGAGGAGGGGAACGCGAGGCGAAGGAGCGGGAGAAGAGAGCTGAGACAAATCCAGCCGAGTCCTCCCCGCCGGTGAGCTGCTCAGAGACCGCAGCAGCACAGCTGACACCCGGCACAAGGAAGACACAAGGCAAAGTGGAGGCCGCAGACCGGGAGCATGGATCATGGGAGACACATAGAGGACAGGTACCAGGCTCTATGGGCGCCATAGGGGGAGAGCAGACCGGAGGTTCCTTGGCTGTACGTCCTGCACAAGCTGCAGTAGGAGAAACACTGGTAAACACACAGCACAGGAGCTCCTCACCCCAGAAGCAGGGAGGAAGGGATGATGGAAAAATCCAAAGTGCAGGTGTCCAGAGAGGACAGCAGGATGGGTGTGCGGGGTCTGTGGGGGGGAGAGGAGAAGAGGACACAATGCAGACCTCATGTACGGCCATAAGCAGTCCACCCAGCACAAATTACCACAATAAGCAGTGCCAGGGGACAGAGAGAGATGCAGCTGCTGCACGAGGTGCAGGTACAATTCTGTTAGAGGACAATATGCCCCTGCCTGCAGAATCCCCTGCCACAAGTTTCCACTTGGCTTATCAGGCTATGCATGACTCATACCTGCTGAACAAGGGCATAAATGCTGACGTAAGGGGGACCCCCACAACACCTATGTTAATGGGCTGCGATCAGTCCCTGATGGATCTGCTGAAATCGCTGTCCACAAAGCAAGACATTGACGCTATGGCAGTGCGTTTAGAAGCCTCACAAGAAAAAGCCCTGACGATAGTTAGAGGCGAGATAGACAAACTCGCAGCCCGCACCTCGGTTCTGGAGGATGCTAATACCACACTTGCGCAGAAGTTTCTAAATTGGAGAAAAGCCTGGTAAATACCCAAGATTATATACAACAACTAGTACTAGCCCAGGATGACCAGGAAAATCGAGGTCGCCGAAACAATATACGCCTGAAAGGTGTCCCAGAGAACTTTCCATCTAACGAACTGCCTGCCAGGGGTAACCTAAGGACGCTCGAGTCGCGCTAGACAGAGTCCACAGAGTTGCCAGACAACAGACCTCTAAAGCAACCGGCCCTAGGGACATACTATGCAGGTTGCACTACTATACAGATAGAGAAGAGATTCTGCAACACGCGTGGCACTACGGGCGACTATTTCTGGACAATGTGGAAATCAGACTATTTCCAGATGTATCAGCCCGCACCTTAGCAATGAGACGCTTGCTGGCCCCGTTGTTACAGAGGATTAGGGAGTTGGGGGCTTCCTACCGATGGGGACACCCGTTTCACCTCATTGTGCGGAAGGGAGAAGAACATTTTTTTCTCAATAGACCGGAGGAGCTCCCACAGCTTTTTGCCTTTCTGAACACTGAACCTATCCCGGTGCCCAACTGGCTGTTGATAGAGCTCCCACGACCTCCGCAACTTGATCGTGATAGACCGACACAAGCTGGTAATCCCCGGAGACGAAGATGGGAATCAGGGGAACTGCCAGACAGTCGTAGGCATCGTAACCGTAGGTACCGAAGGCGCAGCCCTACTTGAAACTGTAGTTGACTATAGAGGAAAGACGATGGGCAGATACCTTTGTCTAAGCATACCTAGTCTTCATGCTAAATAACGTATGTTTGTAACCAGGAAGCACCCTGTTGAGTCACATGGTATCATACAGTCTCGCACCATTGTTTAATTGCTCTGACTGATCCCTTCCCCCCCCCTTTCCCTCTCCCCCTTTTTCCTCCCTCTCTTCCCCAATTCCTTTCATACATATCCATTTTCCCCCATGCACATAGCCACCCTTCCCCTCCCACATACACTCAGCCCCCCTCCCTAGACCTCATTCCTCTCCCCGTGCCCATGCTTTCCCATACCGTCCTCTTTCTTTCCCTCCCCTTTGACGCCCCTCATAAGTTACTCCTGTCACACTCATTCCCTTAGCCCTCCTTATTATCCCTCCATTTTCCGTTGCTCTACCACTTGGGCTATCGTACCCCCTCCTCCCCCCCTCTCCTTCCATCTCTCGTTCATACATTCAACTATCCCTTACTTCCTACCCTCCACGTCCCGGCTAGTGATATTACACTCCCCTTTCTTCGACATGCCCTCTCCCCCAGGACCTTCCCCCTGTAACATTATGGCTCTTTTTTAAGATTCTTCATTGAAGGGTATGTAATACTCCGTATACAAACAAGAATGCCATGCTGGTGTGATTGTCAGAAAATTGTATCATTAAATAGTCGGCTATGCGAGGAGTAGATGTATAGCTCTCCACGCAACCCGAAAGAAGGAGGGCCTGTGATTTAAGGTCCTTTTTCTATTGCCCTTCCCATCTGAGAAAGAAAGGGAGGCGGAGACCTTCGGCTGGTGCCGGAGGGATTTATTTTTATTGTTCTTCATTATATTGTAATTTGAATTTCTGATTGAGTAACATTTATTGTTAGTATCTTTGCTAACCTTCTTAATTTTCTAATCGTTTGTCTTATCTTCCTTCCCTCCCCTCATATCTCTCCTAACCCTCTTCTTTATTATCGCTCTACCCACCCACCTCCTATCTTAATTCCCCTATCCTCCTACTGGTGGGGGAGAGGGGGAGAGGAGCGCTTCAGCATAGACGAACATCCCGGTCGGGGACATGTCTACGTTACAGTGTGGTACCATTAATGTCCGAGGTCTTCACAGCCCAGGTAAGAGATCTATATTGGCCAATTACCTACACAGAGAGCGCATCCAGGTGGCGTTTCTACAAGAGACACACCTGCATGCTACTAAAATGTACAAGCTACAAAGCCATCGCTACCCGGATGCCTACCACAGTCTCTCTCCTGACCCGAGATCTAGAGGAACGAGTATCCTCATCTCCCGCTCTGTTCCGTGGGAGCTGGTGGATACAAGATGTGACCAGCAGGGTAGAATGATCCTAGTAAAGGGTCGGGTGGCGTTGCAGCTTTTCACGTTTGCCTCCCTGTACCTACCTAACACGCACCAGCCAGAGGCGTTACAGACGCTTCTAGACCAAGTGGGGGAATTTGCTGAAAGCACTCTTTTGGTAGGGGGGGATTTCAATGTCGCATTGGAGTCGAACCTAGACACATCCTCAGGGTTACACGCCATTTCCATCGCAGGTAGGAGACGGATGAGACGAACTCTACACGAATATCAACTCATAGACACATGGCGCTTGCAGCATCCTTTTGACAAGGACTTCTCTTACTTCTCCACGGTCCATAACTCCTACTCACGACTCGACTATTTCTTCATAGGCCACAAAGATCTCACACTTATCAGGAAAACAGCCATAGATAATATAACCTTTTCAGACCACGCTCTTTGTACCTTAGAGATAGAGTTGCCACAGGTCTCATCGAAACAGTGGCAGTGGAAGCTTAACCCCGCTCTATTAGAGGATTTGACGACAATGCAGGAGCTGAGACAGACCTTGTCTGATTATTTCAGGGAAAATTGTGCTCCGGAGACCTCGCCAAGCTCGGTGTGGAGGCTCACAAATGCGTAATCAGAGGCATGTTGATCAAACACGGCTCGAGACTGAAGAAGGAAAGGGACAAGGAAATGAATGACTTATTGACAAACCTGAGATCTCTAGAAACTTAACACAAACGACGATTAGATGCAGATGTAGCAAAAGATCTTGGTAAGACGCGAGATGCCTTAAGGATTATGCTGAACAAAAAGGCGAAGTTCTAGCTGGCAAAATGCAGACGTCATTTCTACGAATTCGGAAATAAGACAGGTAAACTTTTAGCGGGTGCACTGAGGAAACAAAGGGCTAGGGCCTTTGTCTCAAGCATCGGGGAGGCAGCAGCAAAAAAGGTGGCCCAGCCTTCACCGGTGGTGGCGGAGGCATTCCGGAAGTACTACGAGAAATTATACAATGTAGATAGTGGGAATTCCCTGACCCAATCCCCGACATTTCTTTCCAAAATTAGAGAATATCTAACTCAAGCGGCCCTGCCGAAATTGAGAGAGTCCGATATAGCCGCCCTTGAAGAACCCATTTCGGCCGAGGAAGTTATAGAGACTATTGCTTCCTTGAAAAATGGTAAAGCACCCGGCCCCGACGGTTTTTCATCAGGTTATTACAGGAAGCTGAAGGAAATAGTGGCCCCGCACCTTCTTTCTTTTTTTAACGATCTGAAAAGTGGACATCCCCCCCATGGTGACACGCTCAGGGCACACGTTGTTGTATCACTCTTTGTGGTGATACCTAAAGAGGGTAAGGATCCGGCTCAATGTGCAAGTTATAGACCCATCTCACTTTTGAATGTGGATCTAAAATTGTTTGCAAAGATTCTAGCATCGAGACTGGCTCCCACCATGGTGGAGATTGTACACACAGATCAAGCGGGATTCACACTGGGAAGAGAGGCGCGCGACAACACGGTAAAGGCGATCAATTTGGTCCATGGGGCCAGGAGCCGGGGAGTCCCCTCCATTCTTTTATCCACTGACGCAGAGAAGGCGTTTGATCGGGTTAATTGGATCTTCTTGAGGGAGGCTCTCGGGTCCCTGGGCCTGGGACCAAATATGATGAATTGGATTATGGCTCTGTACTCCGGTCCGACAGCTCGGGTCAGAGTGAATGGGTACCTTTCGGACCCGTTTTCGATACATAATGGAACTAGGCAAAGGTGTATCACCTCTGATTTTTGTGCTCACTATTGAACCACTACTGAGGAAAATCAGGGCGAACCAGATATTACTGGGATAGTAGCAGGGGGGTAGACCATAAAATTGCGGCATACGCGGACGACCTCCTCTTCTTCCTGTCCAAACCAATGATATCTCTTCCTAGTCTAATGAAAGAAATTCAGTCCTTCTCTAGATTGTCAAATTTCAAAATTAACTTTAAAAAATCAGAGGTTCTTAATGTAAATTTACCATCGGGTACTACAACCGTGCTACAAGACTCTTTTAGCTTCAAATGGAACGCCACATCCATTCAATATTTAGGAATCAAACTAGCGGCTAACCCAGACATGTTGTTTCAGCTAAATTTCCCGCCACTCCTGGCAAGTCTCAGAAGGGACTGTGAGAGATGGTCGAAGATCTCTTTCTCCTGGCTGGGGCGTTCCCGTGTGCTTGGGATGAACGTCCTCCTGCGCCTTCTATATTTGCTGCAAGCGATACCGGTGAGAATTCCGTCTTCCTTTTTTCAGGCTATCTCCTCTCTACAGATCTCATTTGTATGGGAGGGTAAAAAGGCCCGGATCGGCAAAGCCATAATGTCCCGTCCGAAATCGAAAGGCGGCATTGGCCCACAGTACTTCCATCAGTTCGAAACAACAAGAGGCCGGGTATAAAATCGTGTCTAGATGGTACAGAGTGCCGGAGAGGTTGCATGCCATGTACTCATTGGCACAGATGCCCAATGTTGGCGATGCAAAGCAGAGACAGGTTCGATGGTCCATATTTTTTGGAGCTGTGACAGGCTTAGGACATTTTGGGAGGGAGTGGGGACTGTGGTGGCTAGGGTGACGGGCTATACGGACCCTCTTGACCCAGCAGCGGTCCTCTTACACTTAACGAATATGCCAGAAAAAAGATACAAACACTCTCTGTTGAAGTTCTTGATCATAGCGGCGAGGGCATGTATACCCGTTCTATGGGGTACGACATCCTCTCCACACCTCTCCCATTGGGTTGTTAAAATCAACGAACTGATGCTCATGGAGGACTTGACGGCCTCCATGAATGATTTGTTTTTGAGACATTGGACCACATGGTACAAGTGGATAGACTTCCAACAGACGCCCGAATACGACCGTTTGTTGTCAGATATCGGAATGGAAGCAGAGGACTGAGAAACAGGAGATTCGCCCCCTGATCTGGCCGCCTCCTACCTCCTCTCCCTCGCCCCACATCTCTCCTACTCTTCTGCAACTTTCCCCCTCCCTACCTAGACCTGAATACCCCATCCTTCCTGTCTTCCCTTTCTTGTTCCTAGTCTACGTCTTTTCTCTTGTCTCATCTTAGATTTCTCTTTAAGTTCCTATTAGAAACCTAAAATAAGATACCTGTTGACTCTTAAATGGTTGATATATTATATAAGTGATCCCTTGGTATTCTGGAAGAATATTTCGGGTGTATACCATCGATACCCGAAAAGGGGGATTATGAAGACGGAACTGCAGAGAGGCTTTTTGTGAAACGAAAATAACTCGGGAATTGATCCCTCTAATTTGCTGATTGGAGTCTGGCAAACAGTGAGGTTTTCCCAGTAAGATAAGAGATGATGTCTTCTTTATCACTTAATAAGATGTGTATGTTTTTGCTTTTTATTTGTTTTTCTGGTTTCGCTTTGAAAACTACCTAAATATTTGTACTAGTTACTACTATGGCAGCGGATTTGTAATTCCTGCATTTCATGTTCCCTTGTTTGTACATGCTAAAAATGAGAAAATAAAGAATTATAAAAAAAAAAAAAAAAGAAACTTATGCACCAATTCTGCATTTTTCCCAGTCTTGGTTTTGACTTAGAAATAGTAAAGTAAAAAACTGACCAAATGCTGATTGTCTGCACATGGCCTAAAGAACCCATATCATAATCTTGCACAGAGGTTCTTCCTCGGGTGGCACAGTGGCTCAGTGGTTAGAACTACAGCCTTGCAGTGTCGGGGTGTCACATCGCCATTGGACTCAGTGGCTGGTGTTCCTGCCTCGGCCGCTGGGAGGAGCCGGATTCCTTCGGCTGGTGGCGCCGGTGATAGGAGGGCCTTGTCCTCATATGGAACTGCTCCCGCAACATCTGCCTCTGTCTCTGAGCGCCGCTGTGTTTCCCCTCTGGGTGGTGTTGGTCGCAGAGGAAAGGGCCCTGCAGAGGTGTCCGTTAGGCGCAGCCTGCGTTCTTCTGTCAGAGGTGGCGTGGGTGGAGCCAGTCGTGCATCTCCATCTGGCCTGGTTCTAGGGCGGTCCGGATGAGGTCATCAGGTTGTGAGCTCCAGCCTATGGGAGGTAGCCGTGCCCTTCAAGTACATTGGAGCCTGGCTTGCAGGCCGCCAGATATAGTTTTGGTTCCCCAGTGATAGTGTGTGTTTAGTTTTGTGTCTGACCTTGCCTGGATTTCTGACTCTGCCTATTGATTTTGTACCTCAGCTGCCCTCTTGGTTTTTGCCCTTGACCTTTGCCTGGATTTTTGACTCTGCTACTGCCTGACGATTTTGTACCTTCGCTGCCCTCTCGGTTTTGACTCGGACTTCTGACTTCGTTTTTCGGGTCTTGATTTTCCCCTGGCGACCTCCCCGGCTCTGTTGCTCATATAGGCAGCTACCCCCTGGGCTCCGCTGTAATTCCAGATCCCTGTATAGGGGTTAAGGGTCTCGGGGTTTCTCGGGGTGCTGCCTACCAGCAGCTCGGCCTCACGGTGGATGGTCGTCACACGGGGGTTCTGGGTTTAAATCCCACAAAGGACAACATATGCAAGGAGTTGCATGTTCTTCCTGTTTTTGCATGGGTTTCCTCCTATACCCTAAAGCCATACAAAAAGGATATTTGGATTGTGACACCAAATGGGGACAGTGTAGTTGATGTATGTAAAGTTCTGTGGAATTAATAGTGTTATATGAGTAAATAAATATTATATATAACTCTTTACCCTTGTGTCTGTAACTGCTATAATGGGTTTGGAAAACATAAACAGAACTTGCATGAAAAACATGATGTATGAATGAGCCCTTAATGAACAGGGTGGTACTCGTAATGAGCAGTTGTTGCTCAGAAGGGTGTGGCTAGAGTACTGAGTATAATGGAAGTCAATGGATCTGGAAAAATGCTCGAGTTTCCCATTGACTTTTATTATACTAAGTTCTCAAGTTGCACCCCCATTCGAGCAACAACTGTTGATTATGAGTACCGAGCACCCGAGCATGGTGGTTCTCGCTCATTATTGATAGATATTTTATCCTATACATTTGGAAGTATGTAAATATATTATTGGCCGACTGTACGCTGTGAAATTCATGTCATGGATCCATATTAAATGGGTCTGTTTTATGGCCTGTTGCATGTGATCCAGAGCCTGATGAAAACTTTCTTTTTCAACAATGGGTTTTTAGGTGGTCCATATTGGAATTCTTTTCTAATCCCTTATATTACAGCTGTCGTACCTACCTGGTATACACCTAACCTTTATTCAAGGAAACGCCAAAACTGGTTAGGAACTGTTGAAAAAAATGAAAAAAAGTTGCTGGAGACTAGAAGTTGATATGGCAAGAAGATACAAGCTTTTTATTTTCAAGTCTGAACAATATCTCTTGTGCAATCAATCAAAAGATTGTACAATCCATCACTCAGGGGAGCCAAATCTTAAAATGATTTGTGAATGTTCTATGACAGAACCTGGGAGGATAAGAATCTAATCCTACTTTGGGCTATCAGTTATATTTATGCCACAGAGGCTAAAGGAGCAGGTGGACAAATAACATGGATGTGTGTCAAGAAGACAGAAAGGTTAGCATTTTCCATGTGATTTATTCTTTAAAATCCAAGATAATCAATCATTCATTTTGCTGGTCATTGATATGCCCACCTGAATTATACCCCACTAAATCAGATATAAGTTTGATATGATCTTTTAGTGGAAACATATTATATTAGGGTTCATTAATTAATAGTTTGAGGGGCAGTTTGTAGAAACGCTGCTTTAAGGAAGCATTCACCTTGCAAGGTAAATGTCTGTTCTCAGGCTGTAAATGTCTGCTTAATGAGGCATTGTTACCGGTCTTTACTATGATGGTAAATTAAAGATGTTATGGCTGGTAAGCATTTCTGTAGAAGTGATAGCTTCCTATGGAATACAAGCCAATCATAAAAGATTTACTACTGGGTTTAATATTCCCTGCAGCTGTGTTACAATTCCAAAAGCATGTTAGGCATGATAACTTATCAGATATGTTTGCACAATTTTACTTTGTTAACTTGGTTAAATGAAGTGTAACTTTTGGAACTAAATCCATTTAAGCACATTAAGAAATTGCAATTACTGATAGCAAAGGCTCCTAGGCTGCCTTCACATCACGATTTTGTGCTGTCCGTGGGGATCCTTGTTTTTGCAGTATCCCCGACAGCCACTGATCCAAACAGATCCCTGCAATCGGATGGCAAATAGCCATCTGTTTTCAAATTCTATGCAGGATCCTTGTGGATCCTGTGGTCCCTCTGTCTCTCCCTGTTCTCCCTGCTACTACATCATTCTTGTCTCCCTGTTCTCCCTGCTCCTCCATCCTCCATCTCCTCTCCCCCCTCTCCTCTATCCTGTCCCCCCTGTTCTCTCCCCTGTCCTCTCCCCTCCTCATTCCTCCGGTATGTTAAAAATAATAAATCTCCTCACGGAGGATATTTCACCTGTCCAGTGCCTCCGGGGATGCGACCATCTAGCTGCAGGACCACTTGTCACCGAGCCGAGCCGATCAGCTCACACACCTCGATGACATAATAACAGGTCATACAGCCCAGATGGAGACAGTCGCATCCTCGAAGGCGCTGGACAGGAGAAGTATCCTCCGTGAGGAGATTTATTATATTTAGCATATCGAAGGAAAGTGGAGGGGAGAGGAGAGGGGGGACAGGAGATGGAGGAGCAGGAAGGACAGGGAGAGACAGGGTAATGTACTGAGTAATGCTTCTGGGCATGCTCAGTACATAACAATGGAGTTGATATCAGATCCAATGTAGACACAGATCCGATGTCCATAGGCTCCCATGATAACTTCCAACAGACCACCACGGTTCCGTGGTGTCCGATTTTAGAGACGGAGACCAAAATTGTAGCAGGCTATGATTTTGGCTCCGAGAATAAATCAGACAGCAATGGATGATGCAACAAATCAGATTCCAATAGGGACACATCCGATCCGATCCGTTGCCCATAGGGATACATGGGAGACAAAATCGGATCCATGAGTATCTGTTTAGATACGGATACACACGGATGCAGCAAAATCGTGAAGTGAAGGCAGCCTTAGATGTGTATCCATGCTCCACCTGTGTATAAACACAGATATAAACTTGCAGAACACACATACACAGTTGTGGAAATAAGTATTTGATGCCTTGCTGATTTTGTACGTTTGCCCACTGACAAAGATATGAACAGTCTATAATTTTAAGGGAAGGTTAATTTTAACAATATCAAAGATAAAATCCAGAAAATCACATTGTCTAAATTATATAAAGTTATTTACATTTTGCAGAGACAAATAAGTATTTGATCCTCTGGCAAACAGGACTTAATACTTGGTGGCAAAACTTTTGTTGGTAAGCACAGCTGTTGGACATTTTCTTGTAGTTGATGAAGAGTTTTGTGCACATGTCAGGAAGAATTTTGGTCCACTCCTCTTTAAATCATTAAACTTTTGAGGCTGTGCTTGGCAAGCAGCGTTTCCCTGTGCGCCCGGGATAAGCGGTGACTATGCAGGCTGCTGTAGGAACTGGTTACCACAATACACATCAGGTAACCAGGGACAGCGTCTGCTGGAAGCGGCAGCATACACGCACCTGCGCTGCTCTGCCAGAATCTAAGTATTTAGCGCAAGAAGCGCTAAATACTGAAGCGCAGGTGTGTGGACAATGCCGTAGACTGATTCTGAAACACCTACTTCCTGGAAAGTTTCTTCACTTGGGTGGGATTTATCTTCACCATGAAAATAATTCTATAATCATCCACCACTGTTGTCAGGGGTGAATCGATAAGGTCACCCAAAGACACAGCTGAGGCTCCGTAGTAACCGCTAACTATGCGTTTACTATGGTATCTGTGCTGTATCCTCGAATGATCTCACTGATTCACCGCTGACATGGCCGTAACTCACAGTGCCGTCATTCTGTGCTCGGAGACCGTGATGTAAGGATGCTTTTTCTTTAGTGTGGACTCCATTGCTGCAGAGCTGAGATGTGACCTAGTACCTCGTTTTGATGATCATCGGTGGGTACGTTTTGGGGTTAATAAATGGGATAATGAGGGTTGTCAGCGAGTTTTATTTCAAATAAAGGATTTTTCTGTATGTTTATGTGTGTTGTCTAACTGTTTACTTACTGTATTAGTAACGGACGGGTATCATAAGATGCCTGGCATTACCAATTCAGGGCTTAATGACAAGCTGTTAATACTCAGTTGTCATTAACCCTTCTATCACCCTGGTGCCATTTAATCAGGGCGTTGCAAATGTATGTAAAGTGCTATGGAATTAATAGTGCTATATAAATGAACACATATTATTATTATTTTGGGAAGAGTCGGGTAAAACGCCAGGAATTGGTGATTCTAATGAATGTGGCAAATTCTGGGATGGCTGCAGGCTGCTATTATTACCCTGGAGGGTCAATAACTATGTGCCTCCCCTGGGTAAGAATAACAACCCCCAGCCGTGCACTTTATATTGGCTGAGTATCAAATTGGGAAAGACCCCACGCCGCTGTATTTTAAATAATTCATTTAATTAATAAAACAGCATGGGGACTTTGTATTTGATGCCCAACCAATATAAAGTGCATATTTGGGGCTGAAGCCCGCAGCTGTATGCTTTATCTGTGCTGAGAATGCAAAAATGGGGGACCCATATGCATTTTTTTCCTGTTATTTATTTATTTAACACACATATGATGTCAGGTTTGTTGCCATACACTAATGTGTATGGCAACAAAGCACAGACCCTGGTACAAATTGTGGGATTGCAGTGTGAGTGGAACAGCAAATAACAGATGCTTTTATGGAGAGTGAGCATCTGTGATTGGCCGTTGATGGTCAGTTCAGTAAATATGCACAACGGTCAAAGGGGGTGTCCAGGCTTTTTGTAGAATCTCTATTTGTGTATCCAGGCTACAAAATGTTGACAGTTTGTAATATACATCCTGTCAACATTTTGTATTGTCACAGAGATATCACTTATTTACATCTGCCAAGGGGCATGTTTGTATTGGAGCTTGCATGTAAATGTAGAACTTTACATTATGCCTAGACTCCTCCAAACATGCCCCCTCCCCCAGTCTACAGTAAGCCCGGCCACCTCCAGGCCTACCCCAACCCCTAATGTAACCACCCATATCTATTGCACACAGCAGCCCCTTATGGTACCTTAAAAAAACACACACACACACCAACCTTACACACACCAACACACCCCAACCCATACCCAAACACACACCTTTTCTCACCGGTCCTCCACAGTCCGCACTGTATGTACCAGTATTCTGGATGCCACTCTGAACTCTCTGGCTGCTGTAGATGGTTAAGCCACCAAACAATTGGAGGACAGCAGCCGCTGACCAATCAGAGACCCACAAGTAATGTCATGCGCTGACGTTAACTTTGATTGTCCGGTAACTCACCATAAATCAATGGCAGCCAGAGAGCTCAGAGCAGCGCCCGGAATACCATACAGTGGCTGTCAGCAGAACAATGGCGGCGTGTATGCTATGGCAAATATAATCA
This sequence comes from Allobates femoralis, assembly GCA_033576535.1. Classification (NCBI taxonomy): domain Eukaryota; kingdom Metazoa; phylum Chordata; class Amphibia; order Anura; family Aromobatidae; genus Allobates; species Allobates femoralis. Next base: position 185,427,308 of record JARQOC010000007.1, read on the forward strand.
CAGCTGCATGCCCTGATCTTCTGTTAGGCGGGCATGCTTAAAAAATAACTTTGGTTGGTCTTAGTTTTGGGGGGTGGCCTTATATTTAGCAGTTCTGCAAAACCCAAACTAGGACTTATTTTCGGGGAAACACGTTATCTATCCTATTTTCTATCTATCATATCATCTATCTATATATCTGTCTGTGTATCTATTCTAACTTTTTGCAGCATGGGAAAGACCATGCTAAAAACGCCATCCGTGAGTTGTGCGATTTTTTTAATTGCACCCCTTCACTTGCATTTGGAGAATATCGGCAAGATACGCTGCCATACACAGCATGTTGCAAATTTTTCCCCACCAAGTTTCTCACTGTGCAAAAACTCACAGATGGGCATTGTACTATAGTTTAACCTTGTTGTGAGTGCACCCCGATGTTTTATCGGATTGCATTCGCTGAGTTTAAATGCAGATGTGAGCGCATCCTAAGGATCAGACAATTTTTTTATTTGCTTTAACTTTGCCAGATTCATGGACATAACATCCTTTACATTTTTACTTTTTGAAAATTCACCATTTGAGGTCTGGATTTTTTGTAGTTTTTAGGTGACTTTTTGCCTTGCATTCATATTAACTTATCTTATAGATAAGTATAGACATTAAAAACAGTTGAGACATTCTTACACTATTTACAGTTGACAAGTATTAATGTGTTCACTATCTTTTAAAGGTTGCAATAATTACAGTGATAACAAAGTACATCATATTTACTGGTTTGTGATATTTAAAAAACATACAAAAAATATGAAGATGATGATTATGATGATGAGGAGGAATATTATTATTATTATATTTTCTTTTTTTTAGTAACTTGATAGAAAACAAAATAACTTCAGAATTTTTATCTATAATATACTGGCATATAGATGTATATATGTAAGTATACACCAGTACAAACTAAGGGAAAGAAAGAACACCATTTATATACTTAGGCAGAAAAATTCTCTTAAAGAAAACAGTGAAGTGTGTGACTCTTCGACAGGTCTTCCTGCAGGATTGTTTTTAGGTCCATCTTCTTCCCATCAACTCCTCCAAGCCTCCTTGTCCTTGTGGAAGAAAACCTTCCCCACATCATGATGCTGCCACCACCATGTGTGACAGTGGGAATGGTGTTTTCAGGGTGATATGCAATGTTAGTTTTCCACCACACAAAGCACCTTACATTTAGTGCAGATAGTTCAATTTTGATCTCATCTGATCAGAGCATATTCTTACACTAGATGGTGGCCCGATTCTAAAGAATCGGGTAGTCTAGAATCCATATATAGTTTATTTACTAATAGTTAGGGGAGTGCGGTGAAATGAATTGTGTGTATACAGGTGGCTCAGTGGGTAGCAGAGTAAGAGGTGGCTCAGTGGTTAGCAGTGAGTGCGGTGGCTCAGTGGTTAGCAGTGAGTGCGGTGGCTCAGTGGTTAGCAGTGAGTGCGGTGGCTCAGTGGTTAGCAGTGAGTGTGGTGGCTCAGTGGTTAGCAGTGAGTGCGGTGGCTCAGTGTTTAGCAGTGAGTGCGGTGGCTCAGTGGTTAGCAGTGAGTGCGGTGGCTCAGTGGTTAGCAGTGAGTGCGGTGGCTCAGTGGTTAGCACTGAGTGCGGTGGCTCAGTGGTTAGCAGTGAATGCGGTGGCTCAGTGGTTAGCAGTGAGTGCGGTGGCTCAGTAGTTAGAAGTGAGTGCGGTGAGATTGGTCAGCACAGCGTCGTGGGCAGAGTGGTTAGCACATACATACATACATACACACACACACTCCGCTCACGTTAGCACCGACCCTGCGTCTTCCCCGCCGGTTGGATCCTGAGTCGACATGTCGCCGCCCGCGGACGACTGGATCCAATATGGCGTCCGGGAATTTTGGCGAGACTTCTTGGGCGCTATATTGGATCCAGTAGCTCGGGGGTGGCGACATGTCGACTGAGGATCGAGGCGGCTGATGCAGGTGGTAAGTATAGCGGAGTGTGTGTGTGTGTGTATGTGTGCGGACAAAGTGAGGGAAGTGCGGACAAAGTGAGGGAAGTGACTACATACACACATATATACACATACTGTACATTGCATATGGAGGGGTGAGGGGAGCGGAGGCTGGAGTGGTGAGGAGGGTTGAGGAGAGCAGAGGCTGGAGGGGTGAGGAGGGGTGAGGAGAGCGGAGGCTGGAGGGCAGAGCGGAGGCTGGAGGGCAGAGCGGAGGCTGGAGGGCAGAGGCTGGAGGGCAGAGCGGAGGCTGGAGGGGAGAGCGGAGGCTGGAGGGGAGAGCGGAGGCCGGAGGGCAGAGGCTGGAGGGGGAGAGGCTGGAGGGGCAGAGGCTGGAGGGGGAGAGGCTGGAGGAGGAGAGGCTGGAGGCAGTGAGGTAGATGGGCGGGGGGTGCACACTCACCGCGGGCGCTTCTACAGCGTGGCTGCTGTAGGAGGAGAGGAGGGGCGGGCAGAGCAGCAGGACAGGAAGTCCCGTCCTCCCTCCTCTCCGGCCGCGCGGCGGCCGCTGCTGGTAGCACGGGTCCCCCCAGGGGGTGCGGGGCCCCCCCAGGTGGCGGGCAATGGGCCCCCCTGCCTACGCTAGTGGCTGGAGGGCAGAGGCTGGAGGGGAGGGCTGGAGGGCATGGAGGACTTTGAGTTTCAAATTTACCGCTGTAAGTGAGGCGCGAAGCTAATTGGTCGCTGTGTGCTGGCGCCGACCAATGAGCATAGCGCCTCACTTCCCATTGAGATACATGGAGGACTTTGAGTTTCAAATTGACCACTGTAAGTGGGGCGCGGAGCTCATTGGTCGCTGTGTGCTGGCGCCGACCAATGAGCATAGCGCCTCACTTCCCATTGAGATACATGGAGGACTTTGAGTTTCAAATTTACCACTGTAAGTGAGGCGCGAAGCTCATTGGTCGCTGTGTGCTGGCGCCGACCAATGAGCATAGCGCCTCACTTCCCATTGAGATACATGGAGGACTTTGAGTTTCAAATTTACCACTGTAAGTGAGGCGCGAAGCTCATTGGTCGCTGTGTGCTGGCGCCGACCAATGAGCATAGCGCCTCACTTCCCATTGAGATACATGGAGGACTTTGAGTTTCAAATTTACTGCTGTAAGTGAGGCGCGAAGCTCATTGGTTGGCGCCAGCACACAGCGACCAATGAGCTTCGCGCCTCACTTACAGCGGTAAATTTGAGACTCAAAGTCCTCCATTATCTCAATGGGAAGTGAGGCGCGAAGCTCATTGGTCGGTGCCAGCACACAGCGACCAATGAGCTTCGCGCCTCACTTACAGCGGTAAATTTGAAACTCAAAGTCTTCCATGTATCTCAATGGGAAGTGAGGAGCTATGCTCATTGGTCGGCGCCAGCACACAGCAACCAATGAGCTTCGCGCCTCACTTACAGCGGTAAATTTGAAACTCAAAGTCCTCCATCTATCTGAATGGGAAGTGAGGCGCTATGCTCATTGGTCGGTGCCAGCACACAGCGAGCAATGAGCTTCGCGCCTCACTTACAGCGGTAAATTTGAAACTCAAAGTCCTCCATGTATCTCAATGGGAAGTGAGGCAATATGCTCATTGGTCGGCGCCAGCACACAGCGACCAATGAGCATAGCGCCTCACTTACAGCGGTAAATTTGAAACTCAAAGTCCTCCATCTATCTGAATGGGAAGTGAGGCGCTATTCTCATTGGTCAGCGCCAGCACACAGCGACCAATGAGCTTCACGCCTCACTTACAGCTGTCAATTTGAAACTCAAAGTCCTCCATGTATCTCAATGGGAAGTGAGGCGCTATGCTCATTGGTCGGTGCCAGCACACAGCGACCAATGAGCTTCACGCCTCACTTACAGCGGTAAATTTGAAACTCAAAGTCCTCCATCTATCTGAATGGGAAGTGAGGCGCTATGCTCATTGGTCGGCGCCAGCACACAGCGAGCAATGAGCTTCGCGCCTCACTTACAGCGGTAAATTTGAAACTCAAAGTCCTCCATGTATCTCAATGGGAAGTGAGGCGCTATGCTCATTGGTCGGCGCCAGCACACAGCGACCAATGAGCATAGCGCTTCACTTACAGCGGTAAATTTGAAACTCAAAGTCCTCCATCTATCTGAATGGGAAATGAGGCGCTATTCTCATTGGTCAGCGCCAGCACACAGCGACCAATGAGCTTCACGCCTCACTTACAGCGGTAAATTTGAAACTCAAAGTCCTCCATGTATCTTAATGGGAAGTGAGGCGCTATGCTCATTGGTCGGTGCCAGCACACAGCGACCAATGAGCATAGCGCCTCACTTCCCATTGAGATACATGGAGGACTTTGAGTTTCAAATTTACCGCTGTAAGTGAGGCGCGAAGCTCATTGGTCGCTGTGTGCTGGCGCCGACCAATGAGCATAGCGCCTCACTGCCCATTCAGATACATAGCGGTCTTTAGAGCTGTGCATGGCCAGGCACTTGGTTTTGTTTTCGGCCACGGCGCTCGGCTCTCGTCGGTCAGAGCGACGAAGTCTGTAGCTCCGGCCCGCTGTATTCTCAGTGCTCGGCGCTTGTAGCCACCGCCGGAGTTGGCGTTCTGGCGGGGTGTACATGGGCAATGGCTCGCTGCAATGGCTCGCAATGCCCGCTGCGCGGGCGATGCCTCGCAGGTCGCGTGGGCGCCGAGCGCCCACGGCCACAACGACGGAAACAGCGCCGAAACTTACGGAAGTGCGTTAGGGGAATTATATATTACATATGCTAGCTATGTTCTTGACATGACATGTAGAAGAAGGTGCAAAGCACAAAAACATACTGCCAGAGCTTTAACTGAAAGGTTTAGATCAAAGCATGTTCATGTGTGAATGGCCAGTCACAGTCCAGACTTAAATCCTATTGCTAATCTGCAGCAAGACTTACAAAATTGCTGTTCATAGACACTTTCCATCCAATCTGACTGAACAAGAGCTACTGTACAAAGAAGAATGGGCAAAATTTCAGCCTCTAAATCGGCAAAGCTGGTAGAGATATACCCCAAAAGACTTGCAGCAGTAATGGCAGCAAAAAGCGTTCCTATAAAGTACTGACTGAGGGGAACTGAATACAAATCCACATCACAATTTTCAAATTAATATTTTCTAGATATTTTTAAAAAATCTATCATTTATCCTATAACTTCACAAACACTTGATACTTTGTGTTGGTCTCTATTATAATACTTACCTTATGGTATCGGTCATCAACTTTCGCCATAATCATGTCCTCCTATCATCTGATTGGACAGAGGCTAGAACAAGCTCTGATCAACATATTTGAATGCCCAAGTGATGGGTATTCAAATATAGCAAGCGCAGAACCGATGACAAAAACAACCACTGCATATGCTACCATACCCCTCCCCCCATGCACCCCAACTCCACCACACACCTCCAACTGACCTCTGTGCCTCGCATACAAAACCTGCAATAATGTCACAATAATGCAACCAGGTGCATGTAACTGATCATGTGACCATAACATCATCACAGATACTCAAACGCAAGAGAAGACAGGTACTGTGGCTTGCACACCTCACTCTCCCCACATCGCACTCACTCTGCACCTTACTCACCCCACACTTCACTCACTCCGCACCCCACTTACCCCACACCACACTCACCCCACACCTTGCTCACTTCACTCACTCCATTTCACACTCACTCTGCACCTCACTCTCCTCACACCTCACTCTCCTCACACCTTACTCACCCTGCACCTCACACCTCACTCACCCCACATCTCAGTCGCTCCACACCTCACTCACCTCACACCTCCCTCACCCCACACCTCACTCACCCCACACTTCACTCACCTCACACCTCACTCACCCTGCACCTTACTCATCCCGCACCCCACTCACCCTACTCAGCCCCCTCATCCCAGTCCACGCTCCCACCCGCATCCAGTCCGCACTCTCCAAAGTATAATATCCCCTCTTCTGGCCCCATAAAAAATATTTGCAATTTTGGCCCTCATACAGTATAATATCCCTTAACCCTTACTTTGAACGCCATACAATCTAATGTCCCCATTGTCATTCCAAAAATTATAATGTGACTCTTTGTGGCCTACTATATAGTAATTCATCCTCATTTTTGGCTCTCACACAGTGCATTATTTCTATTGCACCTCTGGCACCTAACAAGTCCTCTATCGTGGCCACCGCGCAGTATAATTTTCCTATTTATGTCCCCAATATTGTATATTATCCTCTATTGTGTTCTCATACAAAATCATGTACTCCATTGTGACCTTTATAAAGTACAATTTCCAAATCTTTGATCCCTACAAAGTATATTGTTCCAATCTATGGCCCCATACAGTATAATGTCTCCCTCTGTGATCCCAAAACAGTATAATGTCATCCTCTGTATACTCCTTAATGTATCTAATGTCACTTTTTGTGGTCTCATGCAGTATAACATCCCCTCTTCTGACCTCATACAGTAATAATGTCCCAAATTGTGTCTCATTTTGGCCCTCACACAGTAATAAGTTTCTTCATTGTGGCCCCAATAAAGTGTAAAGTTCTCCTCTGTGACTTCCATACATTACACTGTCCCCCTCCATTTCCCCATACTGTATTATATCCTCCTTTGTAGCCCTGGTTTAGTATGTTGTCATCCATTGTGGCCCCCTTGTGCCTCTTTAAGCATAGCATCTTTTCTTGTGGCCCTATTATTGTTGCCCTCATATCGTATACTGTCCCACTCTGTAGCCTCTTTAGAGTATAATGTATCCCTCTATGGCCCTATACATAATAATGTCCCCCTCTTTTGTTCCTATAAAGTATAATGTCTCCCTCTGTGGCCCCAATACAATAATAATGTCCCCCTCAGTAAAGCCCCTCAGTGGTATGCACAGGTATTGTGCAGTAGAGAGCTATCAGCTCTCTTCTATGCAGTAATTTTCAACTGTGCCTCTGAGAAAGCATATCCAGCTGAAAATAGTGCTGGCATTATTGGGTTCCGGGCTTCTGGAGTAGTTGTGGTTTCATCCTTTGTGACTGCGATCATTTCAACATGGATCTGGAGCACACCTGTAAATTCTCTGGGCCACCGGTGGGCTAGTCCGTGCCTGATTGCAATTCTACAGCTATCCATAAATTAAAACAGCTAAAGGATACTTCTGCAATGATCCTGAATAATATGTGCTATGTCCCATATATTTACATACAGTAAATCCTAACTTCTTTACCTCTACAACATTCTTCTGAAGATTCTAAGATCCTGAAGACACGTTGCATATGTAGTGAACATATGCTGTTTTTTTTTACTTTTATTCTTTATGGTCTGAAGATTTTTACCTGTTTTTACCCATGATGCACCTTATGAACAAACCTTAAAGTCGTTGTCCACTACTAGGATAGCTGCAGCTCTCACTTCCTGTTGATTAATTATACATCTAAAGGAAGGAGAAAAAAGACATCCGTGATTGGGCGTGGGGCTCACATGACGTCACAACCTAACACAAGCCCTGGGAATGCTAGCGTCGACACAATTGGAGCTGCACCATCACGGGGGTGAGTGTAACAATTCATAATGCTAGCATTAAACAATGTGCTAACCAGAGCAAATTTGAGTTATGTAAACAAACTGTAATAACTAGAGATTAGCTTCAGGCAACTGCAGTTCAATGTCTAGGTCAGTGCCCTCTGGATATGCGCAGAAGCTACATGCATTTCCAAAGCTTCTGAGTTACCCAGGGTAGCATTTGATTTGCTGGCCTGTCTCCTGTGTGCCATGCACGAAATAGATGGTGCCTTGCCAGCCCAGCTAATCATAAGGTGAGTCTGGGTTCCTGAAGGGTAATATTTACTCAGCTTTTGCCCATGGCCAGAAAGCACTGATCTTGACTGTGGATCATGGTTGTGTGAACCAATCAACTCCTCTCTAATGATAACAATTTTTGAGGATTAAAACAAACGATTGGTTAAATAAAACAGATGCCGGTTGCAGAATCCACACCAGAAGTCATTACAATGTAAGGAGGTACTGGCAACATAAGAAGCTGAATGTTAGCAGGCACCAAACACATTGTATTTAAAGGGATACTGTCAGGTCCTTTTTTAGTTTGATACTTATATTAAAAACATGTAAAATCATTATTATAATGTTTATAGTTTCCATTTTATCAGCATTGCCAGACCATGCAGGGAGCTCCTGGATTAGTCCTCTCCATAATAATAACCAAACAGGAATAGTCCGAGAGGTGTATACACTGTCATGTAATTATGCACTCTCTCTCAGCAGCTCTCTCCTCCCTCCTTCCTCCTGCCATCTCCCTCCTCCCTTTGCTAACAGGTCAGGTTTCAGGTTTCAGTAGCTTCTGTTATGTTGAGTAAGGGAGAAAGCTATTGCCGATATTACTTATCTAGACTTATCTAGATCTGTTTCTGTAAGCAGGAATCCCTGCTGTGACAATTTTTGTGTTATATTTCATCTCTTTCTTGTCTGCAGACTCAGAGAGCAGAGAGGAGGATACAGCCCCTTCCAGTGATCTCTTGTGCAGTGATGTGGTGTGAGTATGTGACATGCATATTCATCTTATGGGGAGTGGACAGCAGAGAACTAAGTGGATCAGTCACTGGGAGTGACAGATTTAATGATCTTTTTATTTGAATTTTACAAGAAATAGGAATGAAATATAAATAAAAGAAATACATCAATAGAGAGAGTTTAGAGGGAGGAATTAGAAAATGATAGTGGTAACATATGGATTTTTGACCTGACAGTTTTTCTTTAAACAAAGTATTGTGTTAACACAGTCATAGGGTGTGTTCAACTAGTGGAGATTATATAATTGAGACATGATGGTCCAGGTAATTTGTAAAGACTGATGGTGTAGTAGTGCACAACAACACCAATATATGGCAGTGGACTTAGGGGAAGGGAACAGAGCCCAGGCCAACTACCATGTGTTTCTTATATTATTATTGATATTACTAAGTCTGGCCATGCTAATTAAAGGGCTCTGAGCAATTTGGTCAATATTTTTTCTGCTACGCGTTGTAGTCTGGAGCTTTTTATTAATAAAGTTACGGAGATTAAGATTAAAGTATCCCGTATTATCCCTGCGCTCTACTATAGAACCGCATGTTCTATCTGAATTCTATAATATTTTTTCTGCTGTCAGAATATACTTGCACACACAGATTAGCCAAACATGTAGGTGTATTAATTGATGAGAAGAATGTAAGCTACTAGTAAATATCTCTGGGAGCTGTTTATGTGCCCTGAAAACAAAATGTAAATTAAAATCCAGCTGCCACCTTATCGTTTTCTCTCTAAATATCTGCCACTAGTGGAGAGTAGTGATGGGCGAGTCCTAAATTACTCGGAATCGCTTGACTCTAGCGAGTCCGAGCCCAGGACTCGCTACTCGTTGCGAGACTAGCGAGTCCAATGTTAATGAATGGGGAAGCGAGTAATAGCGAGTAATGTGCGATTTACAAATCACAGATGTGTCTCGGAAAGCGCTCGCATTGCCGTTTTGGAAACACAAGCAGGTGGCATACGTGCTATTTGCAGGTAGGAGAGCAGCAACGCACTGGTCTGCCACAGAGAAAATAAAGCTGAAGGGGTTATTATGACCCAAAATCTATCAGGTGCAAAAAAATAAGAAATAGTACCTCAGCTAAGCCTCTGACTTCAGCTATTAGGAAAGCTGAGTGAGTAAGCTAAGCTATGAGGTTAGTCCTGTGTGCACTGTAAGGCTGCTCCTCCCTGCCTGCCTGCCTGCCTGCCTACAGTCCTCTACACAGTACTCCTCTGTCCTCCTGGTAGCTCTCAGAAGAGCTGTTTGGGTTAAATATAAGGAATCTTGAAGTTTCCCTACACTGACTGACACTCCCTATGATCTGCTCCAGCATCTACCTCCAGGGGCTGGCTGGCACCTTTCAGCCTGGGGGGCAATCACAAGGTAGTGGCCCTCGAGCTGCAGCGGCAGCCCAACTTTGGCCAGTTTATCACTGGCCGCTACATTAATGCAGCAGAGGTAAAAGGATTTAAAAACAGGCTGATACGTATAGTAGATAAGAGAGCAAAACCGAGCTTACTACAGAGATATGGGAACAGAACGGAGCTTACTACAGAGATAAGAGAGCAGAACTGAGCTTACTACAGAGATAAGGGAACAGAACCGAGCTTACTACAGGGAAAAAAGAGCAGAACCGAGCTTACTACAGAGATAAGAGAACAGAACCGAGCTTACTACAGAGATAAGAGAACAGAACCGAGCTTACTACAGAGATAAGAGAGCAGAACCGAGCTTACTACAGAGATAAGAGAGCAGAACCGAGCTTACTACAGAGATAAGAGAGCAGAACCGAGCTTACTACAGAGATAAGAGAGCAGAACCGAGCTTACTACAGAGATAAGAGAGCAGAACCGAGCTTACTACAGAGATATGGGAACAGAACCGATCTTACTACAGAGATATGGGAACAGAACCGAGCTTACTACAGAGATAAGGGAACACAACAGACTTTACTACAGAGATATGGGAACAGAACCGAGCTTACTACAGAGATAAGGGAACACAACAGACTTTACTACAGAGATATGGGAACAGAACCGAGCTTACTACAGAGATAAGGGAACACAACAGACTTTACTACAGAGATAAGAGAGCAGAACCGAGCTTACTACAGAGATATGGGAACAGAACCGAGCTTACTACAGAGATAAGAGAGCAGAACCGAGCTTACTACAGAGATAAGAGAGCAGAACCGAGCTTACTACAGAGATAAGAGAGCAGAACCGAGCTTACTACAGAGATATGGGAACAGAACCGAGCTTACTACAGAGATAAGAGAGCAGAACCGAGCTTACTACAGAGATAAGAGAGCAGAACCGAGCTTACTACAGAGATATGGAGCAGAACCAAGCTTACTACAGAGATAAGAGAGCAGAACCGAGCTTACTACAGAGATAAGAGAACAGAACCGAGCTTACTACAGAGATAAGAGAGCAGAACCAAGCTTACTACAGAGATAAGAGAGCAGAACCGAGCTTACTACAGAGATATGGGAACAGAACCGAGCTTACTATAGAGATAAGGGAACAGAACCGAGCTTACTACAGGGAAAAAAGAGGAGAACCGAGCTTAGTACATAGATAAGAGAGCAGAACCAATGCGTGGCTAACGCCATTAGGCAAAAAAGTCCACATTTTTTCTATATTTTTGTGCTGTTTTTCCTTTTTTTTTAACTTTTACACTCATAACTCTATTATATAGTAGATGGTGGCCCGATTCTAATGCATTGGGTATTCTAGAATATATATGTAGTTTACATACTGTGACTGACAGAACTTGTTCAGTCAACGTGAGTGAACTACACCGCTCCTCCTGTCACTGCTCTTCCTGTCCCCGCTCCTCCGTCTCTCCTCCTGTCACCGCTCCTCCTGTCCCTGCTCCTCCTGTCCCTGCTCCTGTCACCTCTCCTCCATCTCTCTTCCTGTAACCGCTCCTCTGTCTCTCCTCCTGTCACCTCTCCTCCATCTCTCCTCCTGTCACCGTTCCTCCTGTCCCTGCTCCTCCATCTCTCCTCCTGTCACCTCTCCTCCAAATCTTCCTGTAACCGCTCCTCTGTCTCTCCTCCTGTCACAGCTCCTTCGTCTCTCCTCCTGTCGCCGCTCGTTGATCGCTCCTCCTGTCACTGCTTGTCCATCGCTCCTCCTATCCTGCCTCCTCCATCTCTCCTCCTGTCACCGCTCCTTCATCTCTCCTCCTGTCACCGCTCATCCATTGCTCCTCCTGTCACTGCTCCTCCTGTCACCGCTTGTCCATCGCTCCTCCTGTCCCGGCTCCTCCGTCTCTCCTCCTGTCACCGCTCCTCCTGTCCCCGCTCCTTCGCCTCTCCTTCTGTCACCGCTCGTCCATCGCTCCTCCTGTCACTGCTCCTCCTGTCACCGCTCCTTTATCTCTCCTGTCACCGCTCGTCCATCGCTCCTCCTGTCACCGCTCCTCCGTCTCTCCTCCAAACCCTGTAACCGCTCCTTCGTCTCTCCTGTCACCGCTCGTCCATCGCTCCTCGTATCACCACTCCTCCGTCTCTCCTCCTGTCACGGCGGATTTCCATTACAGACAGAAAGACGCGATTAGACAATTATATAGTAGGATGTAGCAGAGCTGGTGCTGTATTTTTTGTGCATTATGATGTCTGTATGTCCTGCAATAGATTGACCTGCACTTCAATAACAAACTATGAACGATACACAAACCATTTCAGCTCTGCTATGTCAAACTCAACTGTGCTACATCTACACTTATATACTGCTCCCAGCCTTCCAACAGTTGCCATGTATATATTTAGATGTAGCAGAGCTCATGCTGTGTTGTTTGTGCATTGTGATATCTGTGCTGCTGTAGATTTAGCTGCACTCCTATAACACACTACAAAGCCACCTGACCACCTCAAGCTGTGGCGGTGTCACATCTTCCATGATTGTGGACGCTTCCACTGTGGGAGGAGTGTCATGCAGTGATGGCCTGACATGCTCAATCACACAGAGGGACAGATGCAGGATATCATGGAAGATGTGTCACCGCAGTACGGGGAGTGGGTAACAACGAGGGGGAAGGGGGCTGAGAATTCACAGTGCGGCGAGGGTTGACAAAGGGGGGCTGAAAGGACGGACACTTCAAATAGCCGGTGGGAAAGTCGACTTCACCGCCGACTTTCCTGGCCGCTATTTGAAGTGAAGCGCTGTCTCTCTGTAACGGAAATCCCACGTCGCTGATTGGTAACGGAGCAGCCAATCAGCAATGCAGGATTTCCGTTACAGAAAGAAAGACGCGATAAGACAATTTTATAGTAGGATTACACACATACACACTCGAGACTGCTGTGGGCTGAATACACAATAGCTATATACATAATAGAGAATACACAATAGAGATGGCTGCGGGCCGTAGAGACAATGGAGATGGCTGCTGGCCTTATAGACAATGGGGATGGCTGTAGGCTATACACACAATAGAAAATACACAATAGAGACTGCTGCTACTATCCATCCATCCCATTGTCCCCCCCAGGTTGCTATCTTCGGCTGTAATAGCGCCTTACCTGACTCCACACTCCTGATCCCGGATCCCGACAGCTTCTTCCTCTGCCGCTCCTGGTCTCCCGCTTGCCGTCACCAGCCGACACCCTGCACCAGCCAGCATCCGGTGGCACCCGGAACCGCCAGCACCAGGCGGCAGCTGCCAGCATCCCGCATCAGTCAGCACCCAGCAGCCACCAACACCCAGCAGGCAGCCGCCAGCACCAGGCATCCAGTGGCAGCCGTCAGCATCCGGCACCAGCAGCCAGCACTCGGTAGCTGACACCAGCCACCAGCATCCAATAGCCAGCACTAGGCGGCAGCCGCCAGCATCCGACAGCCGGCATCAGGCAGCACCCGGCAGCCACCAACACCCAGCAGGCAGCCGCCAGTACCAGGCATCCGGCACCAGCCGCCATGACCCGGCACCCGGTGGCAGCCGTCAGCACCCGGCACCAGCCGCCAGCACCCGGCACCAGGTGGCAGCCGCCAGCACCCGGCACCAGGTGGCAGCCGCCAGCACCCGGCACCAGGTGGCAGCCGCCAGCACCTGGCACCAGGTGGCAGCTGCCAGTACCCGGCACCAGGTGGCAGCCGCCAGTACCCGGCAGCAGGTGGCAGCCGCCAGTACCCGGCAGCAGGTGGCAGCCGCCAGCACCCGGCACGCAGCCGCCAGTACCCGGCAGCAGGTTGCAGCTGCCAGTACCCGGCAGCAGGTGGCAGCTGCCAGTACCTGGCAGCAGGTGGCAGCCGACAGTACCCAGCAGCATGTGGCAGCCGCCAGTACCCGGCAGCAGGTGGCAGCCGCCAGCACCCGGCACCAGGTGGCAGCCGCCAGCACCCGGCACCAGGTGGCAGTCGCCAGCACCCGGCACCAGGTGGTAGCCGCCAGCACCCGGCACCAGGTGGCAGCCGCCAGCACCTGGCACCAGGTAGCAGCTGCCAGTACCCGGCAGCAGGTGGCAGCCGCCAGTACCCGGCAGCAGGTGGCAGCCGCCAGCACCCGGCACGCAGCCACCAGTACCCGGCAGCAGGTGGCAGCTGCCAGTACCCGGCAGCAGTTGGCAGCTGCCAGTACCCGGCAGCAGGTGGCAGCCGCCAGTACCCGGCAGCAGGTGGCAGCCGCCAGCACCCGGCACCAGGTGGCAGCCGCCAGCACCCCGGCACGCAGCCGCCAGCACCAGGTGGCAGCTGCCAGCACCCGTCACGCAGCCGCCAGCACCCGGCAGCAGGAGGCAGCCGCCAGCACCCGGCAGTAGGTGGCAGCTGCCAGTACCCGGCAGCAGGTGGCAGCTGCCAGTACCCGGCAGCAGGTGGCAGCTGCCAGCACCCGGCAACCGACACCAACTGGGAGCCGCAAGCAGCCGGCACCCGGGAGCCGCCTGCACCCAGCACCAGCCACCGGCCGCAGCAATGTGCCGGCGGCGGGAAATTCAAATTTCCTCTTCCAGTCCTCCTCCCTCCTCTGAGTGAGCCTTCAGCTGCCTGCCGCCGCGGCCTGTGAAGGGAGATACATTGCAAAGGCAGCAGGCCAGGGTGGGGCGGGGCAGGCCGGGTGACTGAGTTGGGGGCGGGACTCACTCACCCGAGGACACACACAGCCTCGGTCTGGCCCTAAAACTGAGTGGCCATCCAATCCCAGCCTCCCGCAGGCCGGCCGGGTGCCATGACAACAGCCACTGCTGCCCAGAAGCCCAGACCGGTCCTGTGGTGGCACTGCCTGCAGAGAGAGCTGAGAGCTCTGCTCAGAGCAGGTGAGTGCGGCTGCGGCCGCGCCGAGCCAACAGACGGCCGCCCGCGGCTCTAGAAGTACTGTAGCACTGACTCAGTCAGTGACTAAATCCCGCCCGCGCCCGGCGTCCCACCTGTTCCCAGGACGACGCAGCCCTTGCTGCGATTTGAAGCCCGGAGCGGTCCCACTGCGGCCGCACAGCGCTGACAGCTGGCCGCTGTCAGATGATCATTTCACTGTTCAGGGCGGCTGCTGGCAGTATCGGCCGGCCCTGAACTGTTACTAAACCGGCAGCCTGGAGGGCAATTGCCCCCCAGGAACCCGGCCCAGTCCGCCCCTGTCTACCTCACCCTGCACTAGCTCAGATCGTCACAGGAATGTGGAGGAAATGGCGGTGGCAAGGCTTATATACAGCCTCGCCTCTCATACATGACATAGGCATCACGATGGACAGAAGCCAATCATAGTCCTGCCACAACCAACATGGCTGTGGCATTACTGAATATGATTGGCTAACATGCTTGTCCATCTTCACAAGTTTTCTGACCTAACATGCTAGGCTGTCTCGGAAGCTTTGTCGGAACATAACAGATTCTGTATTCGCAAGTGCCGAATACAGTATACAGGACTCGGATTCGTAGACTCGCTCAGACTCGCTGCTGACAGCGGGTATCCGTGAAGCGGTGCGATTGTTTAAACGATTTGGGGAGATTCAAGCTACATAGTGATATGATATAGTGAGTCTAGCGAGTGAGAAAAAGTAAACTCTGACAAAACTAGGATTGCCATTGACTTGCATTGGACTCGTTACTGTGCGAGTAATCGCTGGGAAACTCGCCGAGCACCGAGTCCTGCGAGTCCCTTACTACTCGCCGAGTAACGAGTCCTAGCGAGTAGACTCGCCCATCCCTAGTGGAGAGACATAACTTTCCTTACACAGTAAATGAAAAGCCAAAATGAATTCATGTTTAAAGAGGAACTGTCACTCCCCTGGTGCATGGCAATCTAAATGCACCACTGAATTCCATCATGTCTGCTGCATTCAGTGAAGGGGTCCCCCATGTCTCTAGCCCCCTGTGCCATGAGAAATAGACTTTATAAATCTTACACATAGTAAGTTCGGAGGGCCTTCATTCTTATGCAGTCAGCGCTGGCACGGAGGTTCTCCCCACCTCCGGCCACTCTGTCCCACCTCCTGCTGCTCTGTTCCTCCTCCTTATTGTGTGTGGCCCCCTCCTTGCCTGCACTGGAATCTAATCTTCTGATGTCAAGCAGGTGCACAGCAAGGATGGGAGCTGTTGGCTGACGTCACGGCCTCGCTGTGCGCCTGCATGAGATCAGAAGCTTAGATGCTGGCACAGGCGAGGAGGGGGCCGTACACAATAAGGAGGAGGAACAGAGCAGCAGGAGGCGGGTCAGAGCTGCTGGAGACTGGGAGAACCTCCATGCCAGCGCTGACTACATAAGAAGGAAGGCCCTCCGGACTCACTATATGTAAGATTTATAAA
The DNA here is from genome assembly GCA_033576535.1 of Allobates femoralis. NCBI lineage: Eukaryota > Metazoa > Chordata > Amphibia > Anura > Aromobatidae > Allobates > Allobates femoralis. The sequence goes on from JARQOC010000007.1 coordinate 185,443,604, forward strand.
GTCTATTTATCAGGGCACAGGGGGGCTACAGACAGGGGGAACCCCTTCCCTGAATACAGCAGGCATGCTGCATTCAGTGTTGCATTTAGATTGTCATGCACCAGAGGGGGTGACAGGTCCTCTTTAAGGACCACTTCTTAAATGATCAAAAATAATTACCAATATCAGAGATGAGCAAATTGATTTCATTAAAATCAAATTTGTGTTTTTTCAAAAAAAAAAAAAATTTGCAAAAATTTGCTGAAGGTGACTGTGACGAAATGGACTCCTTCCATGTAGAACATATGATGATTTCTTATATAACCCAGACCATATTGTATATTGGCATGTAAACTTGTAATGGCCAAGGAGCATTTCCTACAGTATTTTCATACATTACTGTGGTTTAAGTTTAGCATGGTAATGTAATTATCTAACTTGTTTGTCATTGAAGGCCAGAGAACTTAATTATGCTAATCATTCATTGTCTATTACCCTGTGAATGTTGATTCTATGTACATGGCTCCAACCACTATTGTTTTAATGTCATGGCTTGCAGACTGAATGTCCCCTACTAACATTCCATTGTAAGGACTATGTCAATCAGTATGTCACTCTACCTTGTCAGGAGTACAATACTACTAAAATATGTTAAATGAGGCTTGAGGTCCAGCCAATGCAAAGACAGTGTTATTGCACCAATCGTGACACTCCCAATATCCTGCAATGAGGGCTGAAGGTATATAAGGAGATGTGTTCATTAACCAGAGTCAGGGCGAGAGAATGAAGATTGGATACAGGCAGCTAATCTAGGGTCTTCGGTTCCGGTTAGCGAGCTATAACCCCAGGCCTAGGTATTTCGGTGCCGACCAAGGGGACCAGAACATGGACTATAGATCCACAAGGACTTCAGCATTGGATTATCGGATTCAGCTGTGATGACAAAGACTGCATAAGGATAAGGAAGCAACCCAGGTTGGGACGATACAGTCACCTGGCTACAGACTTTGCTGTGCTACATTCTAAACCCTGGTGAGCCAGCGGAAGGGTGAGACTCTGTTGCCGGTTACATTGTTGTGTTTTGCTGGTTATGCATTATATGCTGTTAACTGTTTGGGGATCCAATAAAGCGTTAATATTGTGGTTCCCTCACCCTGTGTTGTCTGAGTAGTGTTTCGCCCACGGTTAAGGAGCTCGGGCGTTCAGTTGGGGATGAGCCCTGGTCCACGCTGTCTTTGTAAAGGCAGATGGGCCTGCGGACTAGAGCACCCACTAACCCCCGGGTCTCCACAATTGGTGGCAGCAGTGGGATACTACTCAGCCTGGTTTATCCAGGGGAGCTGCAGGGGACTGGTGTTTGTGGACACCGTCCAAGGGCTCAACAACCAGGGATGCATATAAGCATACCCAGCAGGCCATAGTGAGGCATTCAGGTTTTGGACACTGCCATGTCCAACCCCACCAGCTCAGCCATGAGACGAGGACTGGAGTGGAAGTACGGCCGCTATAGGAAACTGCAACTAGAGGTGGCATGTCTGTTCCGAGAAATCGAAGCCAGGGACACTGACATACGGTCGGATTTGATCCAGAAATTGGTCCAGTGGCATGCCCAAAAGGATGCAGAGAATGATGAGGACCCCACCGAGATTGACCCAAAGGAATTAAACTGTGTGCCACATCATGGATCCACTGACAATCTGGAAGGACACCAGTTCCAAGCCCTGGAACGGCAAGAAACTGATCCTGTCAACACCTTGCCTGAGCAGGGAGAGGACAAGTTGGAGTTTATGGACAACGTCCCTATCCCTGTTGCTTTGGAGACTGACCAGGAAGAGGTTGATGGGGGATTTGTGAGCAGCTTTCCCACACCTGTTGTTTCAGGGGCTAACCAGGAGCAGGTTGAAGTGGGGCTCATGGATGGCCCCCCCACATCTGTTGTTTTGCAAGCTCACCCAGGACAAGGACTATCCAGCCAGTTTGTCACCGCCATCCCCCACATCCAAGAAGCCAAGCAGCACCCTGATGTGGATCTTGCTGCCCCACCTTCTGAGGATAATCCATGTTCCTAGCCACCATCATTCTCCACTGAGCCATTAACAGTGAGTACACCTAGCCAGACTGTGGCCATTGACTGGGGGAGAATTGATAGTCAGACGTTTATGGGAGCTCAACTCCTGAATCCCATTTTACTGCTTGTCCACAATATGTCTGCCCATCCTGGGGGAGGTAATCTGGGGGAGGTGTATAGATGGAAGCCTCGATTGCTGACTTCACCATTAAAAAAGACAATACCGCCAAGAGGAGAAGGATAACCAGAGACTTATCACATCTGACTGCCCTGTCTGGTTACATAAGAAGGGGGAAGTATGTGACGAAATGGACTCCTTCCATGTAGAACATATGATGATTTCTTATGTAACCCAGACCATATTGTATATTGGCATGTAAACTTGTAATGGCCAAGGAGAATTTCCTACAGTATTTTCATAGATTACTGTGGTTTAAGTTTAGCATGGTAATGTAATTATCTAACTTGTTTGTCATTGAAGGCCAGAGAACTTAATTATGCTAATCGTTCATTGTCTATTACCCTGTGAATGTTGATTCTATGTACATGGCTCCAGCCACTATTGTTTTAATTTCATGGTTTGCAGACTGAATGTCCCCTACTAACATTCCATTGTAAGGACTATGTCAATAAGTATGTCACTCTGCCTTGTCAGGAGTACAATACTACTAAAATATGTTAAATGAGGCTGGAGGTCCAGCCAATGCAAAGACAGTGTTATTGCACCAATCGTGACGCTCCCAATATCCTGCAATGAGGGCTGAAGGTATATAAGGAGATGTGTTCATTAACCAGAGTCAGGGAGAGAGAATGAAGATTGGATACAGGCAGCTAATCTAGGGTCTTCAGGTCCGGTTAGAGAGCCATAACCCCAGGCCTAGGCATTTCGGTGCCGACCAAGGGGACCAGAACATGGACTATAGATCCACAAGGACTTCAGCATTGGATTATCGGATTCGGCTGTGATGACAAAAACTGCATAAGGATAAGGAAGCAACCCAGGATGGGACGATACAGACTGGCTACAGACTTTGCTGTGCTACATTTTAAACCCTGGTGAGCCAGCGGAAGGGTGAGACTCTGTTGCCTGTTACATTGTTGTGTTTTGCTGGTTATGCGTTATATGCTGTTAACTGTTTGGGGATCCAATAAAGCGTTAATATTGTGGTTCCCTCACCCTGTGTTGTCTGAGTAGTGTTCCGCCCACGGTTAAGGAGCTCGGGCGTTCAGTTGGGGATGAGCCCTGGTCCACACTGTCTTTGTAAAGGCAGCTGGGCCTGCGGACGAGAGCACCCACTGACCCCCGGGTCTCCACAGTGACAAATTTGGATTTCAAAACATTCGATGATCATTACCAGTCAACTAAAATTATCACATAATTTAAGCATAAGATGCTATATCTGGAACATTCTAATTCAGCAAATCCAACATAAAGCATAATTTTGGGATAAATTATACAAATATCAGTATAAAAATTAAATTTGTTTCTGAGTTCCAATTCAAATCGGAGAGAGGTGCAGACGCTAGTCTCTAACCACCCTCTCTCCCTGCCTACTTGCACAACCCACCCTAAGCAGCGGTCCACAACTGGATGACAGTCCCTGCTTTTATAAAATACTGGGACCTACAGGAACAGATAAAGGAAAAAAACTAACCATGACCAAGCAGACACAAACAAGGAAGACTTAAGGTAAAAAAATCATGTACCATTGCTAAAAGAACAGAAACCCAGCGGGGAAATAGTGCCAGAGGGAAGTCAAACAAGCTAAGGTACAGAAATAGGATGGAAAACAAATGCAATCGTAAGTAAGGAAGCTTAAGTCAGGTAAGAACACTGATCACAGGCAAAATAAAAATGGAACTACAAACTAAAATAACCTATCTAGCAGATCACATGATTCCTCCAGAATACATGATCCAAAAGGTGTAGCGAAGGCTAATGTCAGCACCCAGCACTAGTGTTGGGAGAACCGAAACTGTAAAGTTCGGTGTCCATACCGAATACCTAGTGTTCATGTATGGACCCCTGAAAACATTAAACCCAAACAGTGTTACTGTTTGGGTTTTGCAAGGGTTGCTGCAAAAGGTAGCAAAATGGTGATTAAAGCAGGAAAATCATACTTACTGAGGACTGCACGCTTTTAACATTACTTCCGAGTCTGCTCCATAAAGCCTCATGTTTATTCCCGCCCAATCTCTGAGACCCTCTATGAGACCTTCATGTTATCAATCCTTAAGAAAATAGTTAAAAAGACACGGACATAGAAAAAAATCCTTTATTTGAAATAAAACACACAGACACCCTCTTTTACCCATTAATTGACTCCAAACATACCCAGCTCCGATATTAATCCTAAACACCATGTCCTGTAAAGCTTCCCAGATATTCTACATCACCACTCACCGCAAGCACCGAGAGCTGTGGCTGTTAGAGCAGTGACATTAGTGACCACAGCTATGGACTCATGTGAAATCAGTAGTGGGTTTTATTTTAAATAAAGGATTTTTCTCTGTGTCTATGTTTTGTAACTATTTACTTTCAGGATTGTTAATGTTTGGGTCTCATATAGACCTGAACATCACCAATCCAGAGCTTGATGTCAGCTATTTATTTTAATAATTAAAAAAAATCCTGCGTGGGGTACCCCTTTTTTTGATATGCAGCCAACATAATGCATACTGCTGGCGGCTGCAGATTAAAGCCTTGTGCTTTATCTGTGATAAGTATCAATTTACGGGGGACCTCAAATATTTTTTTCAATTATTTATTTATTTTAACACACATATGATGGCATGTTTGTCACAGACACAAGCACAATGGGTGAGGGCGCAGTCTGACTGCAACAGCTAAGCACAGACACTGTCACAGAGAATGGGCGGCAGTGGGATGCAGAGAATAAACATGAGGCTTAATGAACAGACCCGGAAGTAGTGTTACAAGCGTCTGGTCCTCGGTAAGTATAATTCTCCTGCTTTAATTGCCCTTTTGTTTCCTTTTGCAGCCCCCTAGCCATTACTGCCACCATTTTAAAGCATTACATTTGGGTCCCTATAAACTTCTATATTTGGTTCGGACTCAGTTTCAGGTCAAGTTCGTCCCCGAACACAGACTTTTTCTAAAGTCCAGCCGGATCCGCTGAACCCCAACATCTGCAGGTATGCCCAACTCTACCCAGCACCACACCCACTACCACAGGGCAAAACCTTTTCTGGTCATGAGACGTACCAAGAGAACTCCTGATCATCCACCAGGAGCAACACACAGACGCAGACATCCCAAGAGTTGTGTTATTGACATATCATTTTGTGTTAGAAAAAACTAATGTTCTTCATCATCTTACATGCAAAACCTGGAGAAGATAGAATTGATTGTCAAGATTCGATATCGTTGGCTAATTGAAATCATTCACATCTTGGAGAGTAAATGGAGTATAGAATTTCTCAGTTTTCATCTATATAGTAAACGAGAGATAACTCACTATTTTCAATATTTGTTGCAAATCAAACTCATTCACCCTTTTGAGAATCAATAGAGAAGTGGGTTTTGAAAGACTTGCTCTTTTTTTAGCTACATTTCTAAGAAAGTTCAATCATGATGTAGTGTAGTTGCTTAATGCAAGCTTGAGTGGACAGATTTCAGATTGTTTGGGTTTGCCTTACGAACTACACCAATATAATCAATCCAGTTGACATTAGATTATCCATCCGCTTTACATTCTACAGTTTTTAGATATTCTCAATGATTTTTTTCCCCTTGAAACCACAAAAGATATTTTAGTTTCATGAAGCTTACCACCATAAATCAAATATCTTATTTACAGAAGTTGAGAAAACACTTTATTTGGCGTTGTCAGCATTATAAACAAATGCAGAAACTGTTCCCTAGTCAAACTCAATAGTCGAGCATATAAAACATTGGCATAGATCTCCGAACCATTCCCTTAAGGATTAAAGAAAGGGCTGAAAAGAAGATTGTAAGCAAATTCAATATGAAGTTTACAACAAAAAAAAAATTGAAGTAAATCTAAAACTGAATTTATGTTTTTCTAATGAAAATAACTTTGTAATTTAACATTTCAACTTCTTTTAAAAATAACCAAAATCCAGTTTCAAATGTAAATATAAAATACAGTTTACAATTTCCATATCCAAATACCCATAATAGAGAATGCTGTATAAATAGAGAAAAAAGACTCTGAATGTCAGGCTCAGTGGAGATTTAACTATCCAGATAACGGTGTATATGATATATTGTAATAGGTTTCATACCCAAAAGTCTTTCTGCTTAGACGTCATTAAGTGTAAGCTATAAGTATGTGCATCGTAAATGTGAAAGAATTGATTAGGGTCAACATTTAGTAAATTAGTTATATGCAATTTGCAGATTCAATGGAGGAAAATAATTTATTTTAAAATATCTTTTATCTGTAATGTATAAAAATTAGACAAAACCAAAAATATTGTGTACTAATATCTAAATTGTCATTTAATTCATAGGTAGAAATGAATACATTAGCTGATAATTTCCTATCATTTAAGTTTAATTGTACTAACAAAATATACTTTTTCAACAATTATTTCAGTGAATTTATTTTTTGCCTCTATAAATTTGATGCCACAAATCAGCCAATCACTGTGATTTAAGGATGGTGTGCTTGAAAGGCTATAGGTGGTAGAGGTGTGCTGCTCTGTCAAGATGCTCAATGACAGCAAAGCCACCCAATATGGGACTGGAGAGGGCTGAGCCATTCCCATGCAAATTGAGGATTGCTTTGCAGCCTTATCACAGGCTGGGGCTGCTGGATTTCTTCCAGGTGTCGTCCTTAGGTGATTACCGGCTATTTAGCTGGCTGGCAGTGGTCAGATCACTGCCAGTTGTAGCTTTAAGCTTGGTGGTGTGTGCATTCCTTGTCCCTGGGCTCAGTCTCTGATCTGTTGTTTCCTACTTCTGACCATGCCTCTAACTACTTTTTTGCTTAGCCATTTTATCTTGAGCAACTACCTTCCTGGAATTTTGATCTCAGACCATGACCTCACTATACCTTTGTCTAGTTGTGTACTCACAGCTGAAAGTGACACCTGTATAGAAATACACACTGCAGTGTCACTATCGGCTGATTTCAAAGTGATACAATAGTCACTAATGCAGCAGGAATACAGTGCGAGCTATATACTGTGTTTGTTCCCCTTGCTCCCCCTTATTCCCATTGGAAGCCCCCATCATTAAAACAATAAAGCTTTACACTCATCTCAGGCTTCAGTGCCGGCAGGGGTACAAGTGCTGTCAGGACCTGCAGCCACGGAGCTCACGTGACCCATGACCAATCAGCATCTGGAGTAAGTATGTCCTTCCTTCTGACTCTGGTTGCTGATTGGTCACAGGTCACATGGGCTCCATAACTGCAGGTCCTGAGTGAGATCAAACAATGTGTCCTGAGCCCTGCTGCCTCATGCTCATCTTTATGGGTAAGTATCATGCTGTATACTGTATACTGTACTAGTAGTAGGATTAAAGAAGGGAGTTCCAGTATTATGTCTTTAGGATAAAATTTGTAGATTTTACTGAAACATTCTTTATGCCATGAGATGCTGGAATTCCCTTCTTTAATTCTGGGTACTGCAATATGTGAATATGTAAATATTTTAAAGAATGTTGCAATAAAATCTGCAAATTTGAACCTGACGACATGATGCTGGAATTTCCTTCTTTAATTCTGGATACTACTAGACAGGCACAAATTTCCTTGCTAACACTGGTGTCTCATTAATCCATCTGGTGAGCTGGACTTCTATCTTTTTCGGAAATTCACTGTACCAATAGTAGGGTAGCTTCTCCCTCCATTCCTGAGTCCCACCTTCCAAGTCTGCTTGTCTACCTCCAAAGTCTACCTCCCTGCAGATTTGCTCATCAACAACTGGTATTCTGCACCCCCCAAACATGGGTCCCAAAAGACATAGCTACACTGTGGAGTACAAGTAAGAAATAGTGCAGGACTCATAGGGTAAAAATCTTACTGCTTTTGTCAAGGAAAATATGTTGATTTTTTTGTTCAAGCATCAATTGCTTATTCTTGGCTAAATATAACCCTACCCCAAAAATAAACCCCAGCCCTTTTTATGTAGGAGAAAAAACATAAGACAATGTCTTATTTTTGGGGAAACATGGTATTAATGCCACAGCTTAGGGTTAATTCACATAATGATGCCATAGATCAAGGATAATCTACTTACCGTATATACTCGTGTATAATCCGACCCGTGTATAAGCCGACCCCCCTACTTTTGCCCCAAAACCTGGGAAAACCTATTGACTCGTGTATAAGCCGAGGGTGGACCCCTGCACAGGTATACAGCCCCCAGCAGTGTGGTATACAGCAGCCCCAGAGGTATATACAGCAGCCCCAGTGGTAGTATACAGCAGCAGCCCCAGTGGTATATACAGCAGCAGCTCCAGTAGTTAGTATACAGCAGCCCCAGAGGTATATACAGCAGCCCCAGTGGTAGTATACAGCATCCCCAGAGGTAGTATACAGCAGCCCCAGAGGTAGTATACAGCAGCCCCAGAGGTAGTATACAGCCCCAGTGGTAGTATACAGCAGCCCCAGAGGTAGTATACAGCAGCCCCAGAGGTAGTATACAGCCCCAGTGGTAGTATCCAGCAGCCCCAGAGGTATATACAGCCCCAGTGGTAGTATGCAGCAGCCCCAGATGTATATACAGCCCCAGTGGTAGTATCCAGCAGCCCCAGAGGTATATACAGCCCCAGTGGTAGTATACAGCAGGCCCAGTGGTATATACAGCCCCAGTGGTAGTATACAGCAGCCCCACAGGTATATACAGCCCCAGTGGTAGTATCCAGCAGCCCCAGTGGTATATACAGCCCCAATGGTAGTATACAGCAGCCCCAGTGGTATATACAGCCCCAGTGGTAGCATCCAGCAGCCCCAGAGGTATATACAGCCCCAGTGGTAGTAAACAGGCCCCCAGTGGTGGTATACTGGCCCCCACCAGTAACACACAGCCCCCCTCCTTAGTATGTCCCCCCCCCAGGCTGCGGCAGCTGTCAAAATAACAAACACTTTATACATCACCTTCCGGCGCAGCTCCTCCGGTCCCGTCTTCTTTTTCCTTCTTGTGCCGGCTTCTGTGACCGCGCGCAGGAAATGACATCATCTCCTGCGCCCGGTCACATGTCACTGGCACAAGCAGGAAGAAGAAGACGGCACCGGAGGAGCTGCGCCGGAAGGTGATGTATAAAGTGTTTGTTATTTTGACAGCTGCCGCAGCCTGGGGGTGACATGATAAGGTGGGGGGGGCTGTTTATTACTGCTGGGGGACCCATAATAAGGAGGGGGGGGCTGTGTAGTACAATATGCACGGCATCCCCCCGCCGCTGATGGACAGGGGGATGCAGTGCATATTCATTGCACTAATGAGGCGGCCCCACGTGACCGCCTGCGGTCACCGCGGCCCCCTCCTGCCTCCTCCAGCCACCGGTGCAGCCCCCCCCCCACAGCATACCGTATGACCCGTGTATAAGCCGAGGGGGGGACTTTTCAGCCCAATTTTTGGGCTGAAAAACTCGGCTTATACACGAGTATATACGGTAGTAAGCTTTTTATTTAATTATTATTGCAACTATAGGGCTAATTTAAATATGATAACAGATAAATAAAGGAATAACACATGCTTCAATGTGATGTCATATAACAGGAATAACTCCATAATGATAACACAGGCAAGTATGATGATATCACACAACAGAAAAAATGCAAAAGGTGATGCTTCAACACGAGGACAATGCACACAATATGCTTTTCAGTTGCAAGCTATACCCTACCTCTATGTTAAGAGGGGATTCTTAAAAGGAACTTGTCATGTGAAAAAAACACTATTAACCTGCAGATATGGGGTTAATCTGCAGGTTCATAGCAATTTAAAGTTGACCATTGCCAGTAGCTAGAGTTCTGGTGCTGGTAGGAAATGAACTTTATTCCTTCCGGCAGCTTTCGGCTTCCAACCATCGGGGTGGCATCGGTACAGATTCAGTTACCGCTTAGTGTATAGTGAGTGGTGGCTGTAACTGCACCCCCAGCACTGGCTGACAGATGAGTCTAATGCAGTCAGTTAACTGTAGAAATGAGTGGATTAGGAAAAATTGAAATTCACCTATTCACGAGGATTTACCTATTCACGTGGAATTTCCTTGTATAGAGGGTATTCGCTGTAAATTTAATGACCCTTATTATGCTCTGGATTCTCTCCAGACACCAAATTATAATAAACATAAGATGTAAACTATAAGACCAGAAGGTCAGGGTCCTCTCCCCTCTGTTCCAGTCTGTCAATGGAAAAGGAAGTGTTCCAAATTTGTGTCTCTCGATGGGAAAAACAACACATTTATTTGAGATCTATTATATAATTGCGAATAGCTTTTTTGCCCCCGGCGTGGCCATGTGGATACGCGCGAAGCATTGGCCGCGAAGTGGCCATTGCGAGTCGGCGTGGTCATGTGGATACGCGCGAAGCATTGCGCGAAGCGGCCATTGCGAGCAGTTCTAAATCGACTCGCAATGCCCGCGCAACCGCCATTGCGAGTCAGAGACTCCACGTACTAGAATCCCGATGCATGTGCATCGGGCTCCCAGCTAGTCATAACATAAACTGTACTGTACTAAGTCATTCATGGTTTTTGTGATTTTTTTAACCTTTTATGTCAGTTTCATGTTTTGACCTTAAATTAAATGTGTTTTTTTCACCATTGAGAAGCACCAATTTTTGTCCTATTTTCTGACGTGCACAGCTTGGTGCAATGCTTGAAAAACTTCCTTATTCCATTACCACTTTGTCGTGACTCACTGGGAAGTTCTCTGCACAAATCTTCTGGACCAGCAGCTGCCTGCTAGAAAAAGTCATAAGGGATACTTCACACACTGCGAACATCGCTAGCGATATCACTGACACGTCACAGGTTTTGTGACGTAAAAACGACCTCTCCAGCAATGTTGCAGTGTGTGATACGCATCAGTGACCTGGCCCCTGCTGTGAGGTCACTGATCGCTACAAATCATTCAGGATCATTTTTTGGTCCTTGGTCTCCCGCTGGTCAGTACGCATCGGCGTGTGTGACATCGAGAGACCAACGATCAGCAACCTCCCAGCCAATGCCCAGCGCCGCACATTAGATGCTGGGCACTGGCAACAAGGGTAAATATCGAGTAGCTAAGCAGCGCGCTCTGCTTAGTTACCTGTTGTTTACCCTGGTTACCAGTGTCCTCCCGCTTAGCCCAGCCTATAACGAGGGTAAACAACAGGTAACTAAGCAGAGTGTGTTGCTTAGCAACCCCATATTTACCCTGGTTACCAGCGATCTCGCTACTGACTGGTCGCTGGTGAGTCTGCCTGTTTTACAGCTCACCAGCGACTGCATAGAGACTTTCCAGCGATCCCGGCCAGGTCGGATCGCTGGTGGGATTGCAGGAAAGCCTCAGCGTGTAAAAGGGGCCCTACATATGATAGTCTCAAAACCATATGTTATAAGGTTATATGTTGTATGTTATTTTATAAGGTAACATTCACATTTATCCTAAGTTTTATCCATATAACCTTTTTCCAGTTAGTCAATGTTAGTTTGTTTATTGTAATTTGTATTTTTCCTGTAAGCCCCTTTTTGTATGTACAGCATCATAAAGTCAATGGTGCTATAAGATTTTATAATAATAACAATGTAATAAACAAAAAACACTCCCCTCACCACTCACTTCTGCTGCCCCTCCACTCCTCACCATCTTACATCCAGTCCTCGCGACATCTGAACATCACAACCATGACATCATGATGCCCTGACCTTATGCACACTTGCTCAGAATCCATCATTATCCACCTAAAGCCAGATGTCCCAGTCCTGCGCGAGAGGCCTGGGAATTTTATCGCAAGTGGTGGCGTTCTGAAAGTAAGTCAAAAACTGGACGGGCAATGCAGAGTGAGGTGAGTATAAGTATAGGGTTTTTTTTGTTTACATTCTGAAGGCTCAGAAAAAATGTCCGTCAATGGTGATTAATTAATTTTGCTTAATGAGGATTTTTGTAAAATTTTAGTAATATTAATTACACATTATTTTTTTCCTCATCTCTCCCTTAGACACAGAAACACTCGGATCAACCAAATATTCCTGCGCTATCTGGCAGCAGGTTGTTTCATGAAGAACAAAAGTGTTGGTTGTTCGAAATACAACTTGCCTGATCCTTCTCTCCCATCACATCTTCTGTCAGAAATAAGTCAGGAGCCCTCAATACACATTTGACTGTCAGCTGATGTAACAGTTTCAGTCTAACATGTGGACATTTTGGTTTTAGGGTTTCATTAGGAGTGCAGTGTAGGCTACTCTGGGTTTTATTTATAGCAGTACATGTTTTACTTTACCAGTTCAGGTTTCATTTCTCATGCTGTTGAGCATAGGCACTGGGGAAAAAATAAATAAAATATTTGGTGCCTCAGGTATTGGGCTTGATTTTATGTAAATTCAGTCCTCCGAATCAGAATTATTTCTTTGTAGCAGCTCTACTTATAGAGATAATATACAGTTGCCCACACATGAATTTGGGATTTTTTTTACTGTATTTTTTTTACTTTATAACACTTTCCAGAATATAAGACACAACTTCAAATTTAGATGAAGAAATTAGTAAAAAATGTATTTAAAATAGGGGGTCCGTCCTATAATCGGGTGCATCTCATGTGCATGTGCATACTCAGAGGGGCCACAATGGTGGTAGAGTGACAGGATCACAGAAGGTAAGATCGAGGTGATGGGAGTCATCGTCGGTGCTAATGCTGTGGGCAAGAAGCAGGGTGGGTGTCTGAAGTGGGGCAATGCTGTGGGCCTGGAGCTGGGGATATCATAGTGTTCAGTGGTTTGCGGCAGTGTTCAGCAGGCACTGATACTTCCGGTTACCGGCAAAAGGCTGCGGAGGAAGTGTATGCATAGATGAAGATATTGGACAGCCAAAATCTCCATCTGTGTATGTACCACCTCTGCAGCCATTTTCTTGAAGTCTGTCCGGTAGAGGCAGAGTAGACACAGATCGAGCTCTCGGCTCTCTGAGATCTTTAGCTGTGCCTGCTCTGCCTTACAGCCATTTGCCGGTACCTGGAAGTATCAATGCCCGCCAAAGACCGCCGCACACCGCCAAACACTGTGACACCCCCAGCTCCAGGCCCACAAGCATTGCCCCACTACAGACATCTTCCTGTACCTCTGCTGGACCGCCACCAAAATCCCAGGTAAGCACAGTTCGGATTATGATTATAAGATGCAATCCCATTTTTCCCTTAATTTGGGTGGAAAAAATTGTGTTTTATAATCCAAAAAATACAGTAATTGCAGAATCAAAATCACACACCATCACAACAGAGAAAATAATTTACTGCCAATCTTCTCAGAGGAAAGTCATTTTGTTAAGGGCTTGCTAAAGAAAATGTAGATATATCACAATTTTAACCAAGTGAATAATGACTGTGCTTAGGCAATTCTAAGCAGAGCTAAAAATATGTGCTTTTATAACAAGGTAACAAATATTGATCAGCCCCAATAGGTCACTCAACTAAGATGACTGAAGAGCAGAACACAATTGCTCTGGTCCTACAGAAAATATCCAGTTACAATCACCAGTGACCATCTGTGTGGATCTAAAGTTGAAGAATATTTTCCTGGGACAGCAAAGTCAATACATGAAGTATCCCTGTTTTATTGTCTCTGGGGTAGCAGATAAAAAATGAGTATTGGGTGAGAAAACAGCAGTCTCTGAGTGAACACATGGTAATAGACGTTCAGAATGTAATTATAGAACCATTGGTTGACGTAAATGAAATCAGTTTACTACCACTACACACCAAATTAGGTATAATGAAGCAGTTTGTAAAGGCTGTAACCAAAGAGGGAAGATTCTTCAACTACATCTGCAGAAAATTTGCATGACTGACCATGGAGAAGCTAAAGGTGGGTATTTTTGATAGTCCTCAAATCATAGCACTCATGTAAGATCCATACTTCAAAGGTTCATTGAACCATGCTGAGGCAGAAGCATGGTCTTCTTTCACTATAGTTGTATAGAATTTTTTTGGGAACTATAAAGCAGATTACACTCAAACTAGTAGAAAGAATGCTATCCTCTTTCCATTACTTCTGCAGGACAGTACATTTTAAGGTTCATTTTTTAACACAGCTTTGTATTATTTTTCCAGAAAACCATGGTGACCTAAAATGAAAGTGACACCTATCTGGCAGGGGCCCTTTGTTCAGGAATTGGACGCTCCTGTAGGGTCAGAGGGGAATGCTAATTATGTGTAGGAGACAGATGTAAGAATGCAATTTTGAACTATAATAGGGATTTGTGATTATAGAAATATTGGGATATTGCTTGATTGATTGATATGTCAGAATATATTCCATATTCTTCATCCCATGTATACCTAAGCTACTGCAATGTCCTGTGCATACTATACTACATTTCTAATTAGAGATATTTGCTAATATTATTATTATTACATCTTCTACACATTGGGATTGGATCTTGGAGTTGGGAATATCCCTTTAATTTAAAATAAGACACACCAAAAAGAAACAAAAACTGCACTCTCAAAACATAATAAAATTTATTTAACACTAGAATACTGAGGTAGTCATTTTGACTCTTCGCACTATGTATTTCTATGAGGTGTCATGAGTCCAGTAGTTCTAGTGTTAAAACATAATGAAAAAAATGCAAGAAACCTTATGTACCTTAATAGTAAAAGCAAGAGCCAGCACTCCTGTTAGCATAAGTGTAAAATACATGTGAACATGTACGCTGTGTTCATCAACTAACAAACAAATAGAAAAAATATAACTAGTAGGCACACTGAGTGAATAAATAGTAATAGATGTAAAAACCACAGAGTACTTAGTTCACAAAAGAGTAAAAGACTGTGGTGCAGTTATTCAGTGGTGTGAACACAGTCCTACAGACCTGTTCACTTTGTGCTTTGGCTTAGCTGTAAGTTTTCATGTAGTCTCTTGTTATGCAAGATAGGGAGTGCCCCACCTCTTCCTTTCAGAGCCAAACACATAAGGTGCTGTCTGCTGCACTGTGTCCATATTGGACTCTGGCCCGTCTTCATCCTGCATCCATGAAGTATGTTTACATAGGATCAGGTGTTAAATACGTTAGATAGGGACTGTTCTTATATGGGTCACCTTGACGTCAGTAGAACTGCTTCACACATTTTTTTGCAAAAAACATATTAACTAAGTACCCTGTTATTGACAATGTTTTTTAGGCCAGAGTCACACATCCCAATCCACTTTTTTAAGCCCCTAGAAAAACTGATCCTTTTTTTAGGGTGCCAATAGTGCCCCCTGAGGTCCTCGACGTTTTTTGGACTTTTTTGGACTTAATCATTTTTTCACCAAAAACGCATATGAGTTAACGCATGGTACCTATATTTACATGCGTCTCCAATAGGGCTCCAAGTTAAAAAACGCACACACACATGCGTAAACACATATGCATTTTTGGACTTTGAAAAAAAAATAAACAAAATGATCCCAAAAATGGATTTAAGCCAAAAACGAATGGTATGCGTGACCCTGGCCTAACTGAAGAGCAGGGTGAAAATTTCCACTAAGATCTAAAGAGGACCTGTCACCCCCCCGGGTGCATGGCAATCTAAATGCACCACTGAATGCAGCATGCCTGATGCATTCAGGGAAGGGGTTTCCCATGGCTCTAGCCCCCTGTGCACAGGCAGGCACACAGTGAGGACGGGAGCCGGCAACTGACATCACGGCCTCGCTATGTGCCTGCGTGAGATCAGAAGCTTAGATGTTGGTGCAGGCGAGGAGGGGGGGAAACAATAAGGAGGAGGAACAGAGCAGCTGGAGGCATCGCAGAGCGGCCGAAGGCAGGGAAAAACCTCTGTGCCAGCGCTGACTCCATAAGAAGGAATGCCCTCCGGACTCACTATATGTAAGATTTCTAAAGTCTATTTCTCAGGGCACAGGGGGCAAGAGCCATGGGGGACCCCTTCCGTGAATGCAGCAGGTATGCTGCATTCAGTGGTGCATTTTGATTGCCATGCACCAGGGGGGTGACAGGTCCTCTTTAAGAACTATTGGAGAAAGATATCAAGAATATTGGGATGCCCACATGATGGCCGATTACTGTTGTCTATTCAAAGTGAATGCCTTGGCACAACTCACAGCAAGATATCTTTAAAGCATTGCTTTTGTGTAGTATCTGAGTAAATTAACAGTCTATCAATGACAACTTTAATGCACATTTAAATTTAGGTCTTATTTTTATGTAAATTCTTTATTAAAAAAATGACCTGTATTAATCTGTGTTAATCTGTTTCAGTAGTCAAGAAGACAAAACTAATAGTATTTAGTACACATCATTCCTAGTGTTCAATCGTTTATATGCATATACATACGGTATATCACATCCCGTTAACTAGAGCTGCTGGAAGGAAAATAAGAGCAGATTAAGGGTATGTGCACACTGGCCGGCGGGTTGGTCGGCGGCGGCTGGGCGGACCCGCCAGGAAGCTCCGGAGCCGTCCACCGGCATCCTGGCGGGTATGTGCGGCGGGTGACGGGCGGGTGCCGGGCGGGTGGCCAGCGGGTTAGCGCCGACGGTGTTGCGGCGGCTGGAAGCAGTACATGATTCTGCTTGCAGCCGCTGCAGAACCGGCCGGTTTATAGAACATGCTCAATCGTTGCTAACCCGCTGGGAACCCAGCGGGTTAGCAACGGATTAGCATGTGTAAACCGCCGGTGTGTGGACACCGGGTGTCAGTTTACATAGGTTTTAATGTTAATCCAAACGGATTAACATAAATTTACATGAAATTTATGTACACCGACTGGCGGTTTACACATCTAAACCGACCCTAACCCGGCCAGTGTGCACATACCCTTAGATTCAGCAACAATAAATTACTTAAGAGCAGGTTAAATATCTTGGTCACCAATTTTCTTGTTCCTGAGTGTTATCATTGGTTAAAAAAGGATCTAGAATATGTAATATTTCTTTTACTTTTTTACTGTAAAAATGTCATTTCTAATTGATTTCTATTATGCACAATTTGAATATGATCCCTGATTACTATCCCTCAATAAACTAGCCAAAAATGGGTGAAAATGTTCTACTCGAAAATTGGGGATATAATTACTAAGAAATGCTGAATTTATTTTATTCAATCAAATACTTATTCATAGATGAAAGTGTCGAATGTATCATGTTTTTTTCATCAGAAAAAATCGTTATCTTTTTAGAATTTAATTAAAATATTTTCTATTGCTACATGTGTCTATTTAAATTGACCCTCCTCTTCATCAACGCATTTATTCATTCTTAAGAATTTCCGAAAATATTTTACTTCATAATTAATGTTCTTTTTCTATGAACCTAGAAGCAAAAATAATATGAATGGCATTTAATTTATAGAATTATGGGTATCATCTAAAGGTCATTTACAGAAATATTCTATTCAATATCTTTCAAGAGTCATCAGCTAATCCTAAAGCTTTTGAAGTTCTACGAAAAATAACAAGGTATTTTATCCTGCCATTTCGCTTCGACAGGTTGGCTGGACAGCCAAATCTCTGTCCATTTAATTAAATTGTAAATCATTTCTGTACGGTATTTCCTATAGGTATAAACAAACGTGTGTCTGTTTCAGAAGAAAAGCAATTATGGTCTTTCATCGCATACTGTGCCTATCTATACAAAATTTCATACCATAACAATCATATAATAACACCAACATACGCCTTATGTGCAAATAGAAAATATAAACATATTTTTCAATAGGTAATTTTGATTGTGAACCCCAATGGGGACAATGATAATGTCAGCAAAATGCTATGGAATAATAAGTGGGGAAGATAAATGAATAAGTAAATATTAATTGGAGGCTCATATCTGGGTATAATAAATCGGTCCAATTTTTATCCAGAAAAGTTGGACGACTGTAATCTGTTTGTTATTCCAAATGTCATGCAAGTGTGCAATATTTTTCTTGCTAAGGCTGGCTTCACACCACGGTGTAAACCAGACAGCCCCGGACCGGTTTTTGGCCCCATAGCAGCCTATGGGGCCGGATGGAGCCAGATGGCAGCTCTCAGCCATCCGGTTTCATCACTCCAGGACAGTCTGGGGGAATACGGATTATACTCTCCGGACACAAAAATGATGCTTGCATCGTTTTTTTGCCGGGGAGAAAAATCTCCCCAATTTACCGGATCCCGGATTTGGCCGGATTCTCCCGGAGCCGGGGCAATCTGGCGCTCCCTAACATGGGAGACTATGGGGCCGGATTGCCAAGGACTGGGAGGATCCGGGAACCGGACACTGGCGGCTGCACGCCGCTGTTCTTTCAGGACCGCGGCTAGCTCCATGCTTGCCGTGGTCTTGAAAAATCAGCAGCTGCGGCTGCAATTAGCAGCATTCGGCTGCACACAGGACCGGAGGGCACATTTTGCCCTCCGGTTCTGTGTGCTGATCCGGTCCGGGGCTATCAGGGTCATCCCGGACAGCCCCGGACCGGATCACACCGTGGTGTGAAGCCAGCCTTAGCATCCAAATTATAATAATAATAAATCTTTATTTATATAGTGCCAACATATTCCGCAGCGCTTTACAATACAGTGATATACAAACGGTTATAGGTAACAATGAAAAACATACAATAAAGTAAGTAATTAAAGTAGAGAATCAATATAAAACATCCAATACTCTTGGAATTATATGCATATGCCATCCGTATCTACTGCATTTTTTATTTGCATTTCTCATTCGCAGGAGTATTTACAGTGTTCTATGTGACAGAATAGGAATGTTTCTGTTAAAAATGGAAAGCATACAAATGGTCCAAGCGCTGTCCATCTTTTTCTGGCATCCAGATACTCAGATTTGAGTAAACCCTAACTTTGACAAAGAGCTCCCAGAAGCACAAACAGGATTGAGAACAAGCAGAGGAATAAGAGATGTAATTGCTAACTTGAGATGGATAATGGAAAAGGCTAAAAAACTACAGCAAGGGGCTCTATTTTTGCCTTAATGACTAAGCAAAGCATTTGACATTGTTGATCATCAGAAAGTTTGGAATACCTTGAAGGAAAATGTTATGCTGAACCATCTGACCAGCCTTATGAGCAACCTTTACATTAACCAAGAAGTAACAGTGTTAAAAAACATGGCGACATGGCATCGTTCAAAGTAGAGTGAGGAGTCAGACAACACTGCACCCTGTCACCATTTCTCTTCAATTTATATGCAGAAGCCATTTTCAGAAAGTCTGGCCTTGCTGAAAAAGAAGAAATCTAAATTGCAGGATGTATCATCAACAATCTTAAATACGCAGACAGCACAACATTATTGCCAACAAGTGTAGATGGAATTAAGGACTTATTACGGAGTCAAGATGGAAAGCTCGAACTTGGGACTCCTACTCAACATAAAAAAGACAAAGATATTAATTACTGCCAGGTACCACCGGGACACATTTGAGATGGACAGCGATGAAGTAGAAGTTGTAATGTACTTCAACCTACTCGGATCAATCAACTCTCAAGATGCAGCGATGACAATGGAAGCGAAAAGCAGAATAGCTTTGGGCAAATCAATAAAGAAGTCATTGGACAAGGTCTTCAAATTTCACTGGCAACAAAGACACAGCTCGTACATAGTCTTTTCTATGATTGATTTATCTAGAATTGCAGAAAAATGATCTTCCTACAAATCGTTCATCCATCAAGTTGCCATAGCTCGAGATCAAGCCAAAGAATTCCAAAAAATGTATAACATTTGCATTTTAACAAAATTACCATAGCATTGCTAAGACCATGAAATGATGCACCCTAAATTGTTTGGGGTGTGTGCTGTCCAATACCCAGTCAATATGATTGACAGGGCTGTGACTGTTAGTGAGGAAAGTGCCAGACAGCGATATATCAGAAGTCAGCTTTATTCCTATTTAAATACCTAGTTTTAATCCTGCAATTGCCAATGAATAAATATTTTACTAAATTTGTGCTTCATTTCTAATCAAACTGCATTCTTGTAAGTCCCTCTAATGCCCCATTGGATTGATCCATGAATTGTTTGACATCTGAATGTGCCTGTCATTGATCGACTTTCTCGACTTTGACCCAAGTTATTGAAACTAGAGATGAAAAGCCTTCCACAAACACATTTGCCAATTTCTCATTCGGCCCGAGCATTGTAAATTCGGTTTGGGATTAGAAATCCGAACAATTTCCCCAAAAAATTAGCAAACCCAGCTATATTTGGTAAAAAGTTCAAAATTTAAAATGGCTCTGAAACTTTCTTTGTTTGTTTGGGGCCAAAATGCTCACCGTAAGACCCACTGGCTGGGGACAACACCTAACCTTACTGTTTGGAATGTCCTGAGCCATCAGTTCCACCAGCTTGTATAAAGCTGTAGAGTCCCTGGAGTTTGCAGGTGTTTTGACACCTGCAGGGTATGAATTTTGGAAACAATGCCAGATGTGGAAGCAGCTGTGAATCCCAGGAAGCTTACAATGTCCTTAAAACATTAATTTAAGAGTATTTAATATTTTTTAGGGATTTATAATTTTTTTTTATTTTAGTATCATTTTATTATTATTATTATTTGGGGGGAAGCTAACCTTTATTGCAGAGGGCCAGCAGCATGGCAGGCCACCTCTTCTACACTTATCTGCTAAAACACAATGAATATAAAAGTGGATGCAGACTGCATTGCCAACAGAAGAAAAACAAATAGGTGTATATTCCAAAGTTCCAAAGTGGTGAGCTTGGTTGGTTCCCTGAGAAAGGAGTGTGGAATACACTCTGAAATGCGTTGGATGAATAAAGACCACCACTTTGGAATATACACCACTTCATTTTTTTTCCATTGGTAGCACGGTCTACATCCACTTGTATATATTTCCTCTTTGATTATTGCGCACGGTTCACGTGGTTTGTGGAATCTTCAGCAGCTATATAAGCGATCAAAACTGTTTGTGTGTCACACAACCTGCCCAGGTGAGCAATCCAAGTAAATTATTATTATTATTATTATTATTATTAGGATAAACCCTATGTGTGCTACTTTTTATACACAGTTCCGTTAAGGTACCTTTATACGCTGCAACCGCGGCGAGAAATGTTGATGGCGATATGTCACCCTGGGACAATCGCTATTAAAATCCCTCCCAATTGCGCCGTGTAATTGGGGAATTTGGCGGCGATAAATTGCCTCGCCCCAGGCGCCTGATTTCAGAGCAGTGCTCTGAAATCAGGCGACCGCGGCGAGGCGATTTATCGACGCCAAATTCCCAATTATACAGCGCAATTGAGACAGATTTTGACGGCGATTGTCCCAGGGCGACATTTCGCCGTCAACATTTCTTGCCGCGGTTGCGGCGTGTAAAGGTGCCTTTACATTTATCTACTAGCAATTTGGATAAGAATAGCATATGTCCATTGCTTTGCGCTGGTAGGTCTGCCACCAACCCCCAGCTGACTAGTTTTACCTTGATGGTAATAAAAATACAGGGAAGCCCTTTAATTATTTCTTGAAATAATAAAAAAGGTGACGTGGGGCTTTGCTGTATTTTTGGTTCCAGACAGGTGCAACTAGGCAGCTGGGGGCTGAAATCCTCAGTGTGAGGAAACCCGAGCATTCTGGCCCTCCTCCCACTGCAATTATAGCCCGCAGCTGCTGAATTCATAGAAGTGCCATTTTCTAGTGCTGTACCTGACTCTTCTAGTTACTCTGGTGCCAGCGGGAAACTGGGTAACAAAGGGTATAATGCCCTCTGAATATTGCCAGCTGCCACTAAGATCAAGTTTCAGAAAGTTAGACCAATGCTAGACCTTTATAAATCTATTGTCAATAATAAATAATACACTCAGATAAAAATCATTTCATTTGAACAAAATACACAAACACATATCTCAATTCCATTTTTATTACTCCCACATACTTCTCTACAATCCTCTGGGCCCAAAATACAACTAGGCTCCACATTTTTTTTTGTATTATTTAACTAAATGACACAAGTCTACAAAAAATTTTTTTGCAATCATCGCAGGTGACTTTGTACTTTCCTGAATTATTTTTTTGTCCTGATTTTAATAATGTATATAGTTTTTTTGTAGCAAGTATAGTTTCCAAGGGGAAGCACCGTTATTATAACATATAGGAAATATACCGGGCAAATTAAGAAAACGGTAATCTACATATCAGAAAAAAATGCTCCACATTACAAAACTGTAGAGGTCTGTCTCCTGTTGGAGTCTCACATACCAGTCCTTGCTGCCATCACCATCCTTTTCTGACTGACTCAAATCTTACCACCTCATAAGTTAGCTCCTCCCCATAACATGTGACTTTCCGAGAAGCAGTCATTGGTTGCCTGCACTGTCAATACTCCTTCCCATAAAACTCGCAAAACCTTTACTGATGTTGTCCCTATAAGAAAATACACAATTAACTTAAGGGTCCGTTCACCTCAGCATTTTTCACTGAATGCGGCAGATCTGACAGATTTACCGCATCTGCCGTATCGCCGCTAGGGATAAGCGAGTTGTCAAATATTTGGACTTGCTATACTCTTAACGAGTAGTTCCCGATACTCGGGTACTCGTTACGAGTAGCGAGTCCAATGTAAGTCAATGGGAAAAGCGAATATTGCAAGTAATTCTTCAGCTGAACCCTACACAGCGGTCTGGAGGCTGAGAAAAAGACTGAAATGGGTGCATGATTGCTTAAAAGCCAGTGGTAAAAAGCCGCCGGCTTTTAAACGATCATGCAGCCCGATCCTCCGCCTCCCATCCCGATCTTTCGCTCCCTCTGCCGAGTCCCACCCCGATCCTGAGATAGGTCCAGGAGTGGTACGCAGCACAACAGAGTGGGGAGCGCAGGACCCGGGCTGGGAAGCCGCTGGTGAGAAGACTTCACTGCCGGCTTTTCCGATTTTTCATGCTTTTTTGGGAGGGGGCATCAGGGAGCGGGGAGCGCAGCACAGAACGGGAAAGCCGGTGTTGAAGTCTTCTCTTTGCCGGCTTTCCTGCTGATTATTTCAAATGAACAGCTGAGGTATCAGCTGATGCTGATCAGCTGTTCATTTGAAGTAGCCGCACGGTGCTGTAGGGTTCATGTGAGTTCATGCTTGACAGCATGAACTCACATGAACTTTCCCATGGCCACCCAGCGCACAGCTCAACTATATCTCTGGTAGAGGTTCTCTACCAGAGATGTAGCTGAGCTAAAGAAGTAAACTGACATTAATTCCTATTTGGACTACGTCGGACGGAAGATTATTTTCTTAATAAAGATGGAGTCTCTAAGTGTTGTTTTGTTTTCTTTTGTATTAAAACTTTTTTCTCTGTGTTGTGTTTTTTTAACACTTTAGTAGAAATTCATGGTGGTTATGTCTAATATTGGTGTGACCCCATTAATTTCAGGCTTAGGGCCAGCTGATAATACAAAGCTGGCCCTATCCCCTTTATTACCCAGTGAGCCACTGCACCAGGGCCCTGGATGAGTTGGGTACAGCACCATAAGATGGCGCTTCTATGAACGTTGCCATTGTCTGGGGTGGCTGTGGACTGCAAATCGCAGCAGGGGAGGGGGGCCAGACAGCTTGGGCCTCCCTGCACTGTGGATTCCAGCCCCCAGCTGCCTAGTTGTACCTGGCTGCACACAGAAATAGTGCGAAGCCCCATGTATTTTTTTTTATTATTTCATGAAATTCATGAAATAATAAAAAAAAAAGGGCTTCCCTATATTGTTATGTCTGGCCAGGTACAAATAGGCAGCTGGGGGCTCGGGGCAGCCCATTCCTGCCTGCTGTACCTGGCTGGCATACAAAAATACTGCGAACGTCAGAGCAGTGAATAACTCGGAAGTTAATTAACTTCTGAGTTATTCACTGCTCAGCCCTGCGCAAGGTAGATGCCAAGACCAGCGTTTACCCCACTCTTCCAATCTGTCATGGTGGCAGTAGCAGACTGAGTAATAAAGGGGTTGATTTCAGATTTTTTTGGCAGCTGACATCAAGTCTTATTGCTATGACAGCTGGCATTAGCAATACTTTCAGTAAAGAGTTAAAAAAACGCACACAGAGAGATATCCTTTATTGCATGCAAAATAAAAAAAGACATCCCATTATCCAATTTATGATCTTCCAGAAAGCTACCCTCCAACGTAATCCATGAAAGTCCAAAGTTTGTGAAGTCTGTGCACTGGCAGAACTGATCAACTGATTTAGTCAGCTGACCAGTGAACAGATCTGCTGCTTTTGTCAGCTGATCTGTTCTGCTGATGATGTCTGCGCTCAGCTGACTCAATCAGCTGATCTGTTAACTGGTCAGCTGACTCAAGCACATGATCGGTTCAGAGCTTAACTGACCTGTTCTGCGTCACATATCACTAAAAATCGTGGCAGACTCTCATGGATAATATCAGAGGGGAACTTGGAGGGAACTAATAAACTGGATAACGAGGAGTCTCTGTGTATTTTCTGTGCAATAAATGATTTCTGTGTGTGTGTGTTATTTTTAAATGTGGGGAGCCCAGAAAGCTTGGACCTTACCATGCTGAGAATTCCATCCCCAGCTGCTTAGGTTACCTTGGCTTGCAATATAAAATACGGCAAAGCTCATTTTTTCAATTATCTATTTGTACAATAATTTGAGGTCAGTTTGGTTGCCAAATTGGCAACCAATCACAGACGCCGACACAGAGAGTGAGGCCTAAATTTTACTTTAACCAATTAAGAGGGGAGAAGTGACATACATGAGGCGGCCCAGAACTCCGGAAACATGGTGACAATGGTAGGGAAGCTTGATAAGATACTTTAGAAAACTGATGTCTGTTCGAAAAAAAGCAGGGCTCCACTGTAAAATGGTGTGAGATGTATATAGCAGCTTTTAGGCCACTTTGAAAGTGTTTTCTATGCCCTTGATTTTTCCTCCCATTGAGTTGAATAGAGTTCGGATGTGTAGCGAACTATTGTCCATTTGGCAAATTGAGCTTGCAAAGGTTTGCTCATCTCTAGTTGAGTTTACATATTTGGCTGCACTTTTGTCCTTGTTCCCTTTTTTCTAGTTCTTATCAGATGCATTTAACCTGAATGCCTCCACTGATCAGCAGCTACTCTGTTGATACCATCCAGAGGCCCCTTTAGTGAAGGACAGATTCCCTGCATAGGCATGAAAAGGTTACAACTAAAGATCTAGATCCTGGATCCTGCTAAGCAAATTGACTTGCCTAAAGTCTGTATATGCAAGCCTTTGGTGAGTTAATGCATGGCACATATAGGTACCTGCGTTAACGCATATGCGTTTTTAATGAAAAAATGACTAAGTCCAAAAACTTGCCAAAAACGTTCAGAACCTCAGGGGACGCTATTTGGCACCCTTAGAAAAACTGATCAGTTTTTCTAAGGGCTAAATAACGGATTGGTATGTGTGAACAAGGCCTTACAAAGTTTCTCCTGTGCTTTCAATGTTAAACACATAGAGCACATGGGCGGCACACAGATGCCATACAGAGGCCATATCTGTGCTGTAGATATAGATGTTTTTCACAGGCCCATATACTTGTATTGGCCACTGTCATCTGTGCTACTTAGAAAAAAATTAACGTGCCTCAATGTAGTTCAAATGGACACACGATCAATAGGAAAACATGGACATGGGAGCAGCACCATGACTACGTGCAGTATCTGTGAAAAAAATTGATGTCACACGTACTGGATCAACGGAATAGCTACTCTCATTATGGAGATTAATCCTGCCTGGTTGGGGTTCTGATATGGCATAAATCCTAAGTCATATTGAAAGGCTTGTAAGGGTGCGTGCACACTATCAGGATACACAGCGTTTTGGACGCAGCGTCTTTGCGCTGCGTCCAAAAACGCTGCGTAGTACAGTATCAGCATAGTGGATGGGATTTCAAGAAATCCCATCCACACTATGCATAACCCCCCGCAGCATCTTGAAGTGCGTGCGGTTCGGCATCCGCCCCGCAGCATGTTTATTTCATGTGCGGAGTTGGAAGCGGCTGCCACAGAGAGACTGCATGGAGAAGCAGCCCGCACCCGCCGCACATGGTGAGTACGGGGCGGCTGCGGTCTCTCTGCGGCCACCCGCGGCTTCCCTCAGGTCCGGAGGAGCTGCGTCCAACTCGCAGCTCCCCCGGACCGTGGGCACATACCCTTAGAGAGTCATTTTGACTTTTAGGATTGGTACTTTCAATAGAAGACACTAGAGTTCGTCTACTTCCTAACTGAAGAGACAATTTACACGTACTGGTAACAAAGACGTGAGGGGGCCAAAGGAAGAACTGAAAAGAACATCACTGTATAATAAAGGTAGAAATAAGAGGCTGAATGCACAGAATACCAGATGATTGGCTGTAGCAAGGGCATGATAGAGGACAGCTATGTATTTTTTTTTGTACTGTCATCCTGGCACGTTACAATTAAGCAAAATAGCAAAATGGAAGCCACTGGGGTTAAAAAAAAAATATTTACGTAGCCCTCAACTCTCCTTTTTACTCTGGTCATAGATGCGGTAATTGGGCTATTTTCAGCATCTTTCAATGATTAACAGTGTTTGGCATCTTCTCTACTGCGTAGGCGGTAACACCATAACAAATGTTGGGCAACATCATAACACTTCTGTTTAGTCAATCGAGGAGATGCAAAATAAACTTGGCACCAGAACATGGCCCAATGGACATTGCTCCAGTGACTGGATCCAGAGAAAACCAGACTGGAGTACGGTTGCTTTGGTTGTCCAGTGGAGTCTAATTTCTTATACTTTGTGTTCTGGAGACACGTAAGAGCAGTACTTTGTACATTCACTTCACATTTAATAAATTATACGTGAACCAAAGTCCAATATCGACATATTCGCAAATCACTATCAAGGGGATGGAACCAAGCTCATTAAATCTTTGTGACTGATGCTGTAAATTCTGCAGGTGTTTCCACTAGCTCCTCTTTAACTCCAAAATACGGCTACTAGGACTAAATCAAAAGACATAGACAAAAAATTATTTCCATATTTTTATCTCTGTAACTGGTATGTCAAGAAAAATAAACAAAAATACTACCCTTTTTTGCTTTTGTGATCTAATATACTCAATAGACATTTTTTGGCTGAATTTCTTTTTCTTTGGCTTGTTTTACAGACTAATCCATTTGCTATTGTGTACACTGCTGTTAGGAGCAGTAATCTCCTTGACACATCAGGATTACAGTCATGGCCTCAGAGCAGCTCGCCTCTGAGGCCATGACTGTTTTATTTCAGACCTTTTGCTGTTAACCCTGAGAAAACTCCAAGGAATACAGCAATTTGGTCACTGAACCCTGATGACAACCATAAGCAGCAAAGATCAAAGCTTGAAGACTTTGAAAAATTCTTTCTTAAGAAAGATAGGGGGTGTTTATCAATAATCTACCTTGTTGTAGATGAAACCACAATCTGGTAAATGTTCTGCATTAAATTGTACTGTTTGATAAATATTGGAGTAAGTAGTGTTAATGGCACTCTTAATGCTCTAAATTGATTATTTAGGTCCCAATCACCTGCAGACCTTACAAAAAAATGCCAACCTATAATTACATAATGCAAATTAGTCTAGAGTATAAGAAAGCCCCAAAGTCAGCACTAAGGTGATAGACAGCAATGTTTTACATTACTTAAGTTGTTTTTGTTTTAGGTTTTAATGCTAAGGTAAGGCGAAAGCCCAATAAGTACAAAAACTTGTGTTTAGAAATAAAAGTAAGAAAAAAGTGTAAAAGACTGAATAAAAAAGCAAGCCTCTAAGCATGAATACACTTCATTTATGGAACAAGTCAGGAAAACATGAAGGGTATGACAGATGGAGAAAAAATAATATATGAAGTATATCAAAACCCTAACTATGACATACAAAGCTATCCACAACCTGTCTCCTCCGTACATGTAACATGGTCTCTTGGTACTTACCTTCACGCAACCTGTGATCCTCTCAAGATCTCATTCTCTACTTCCTGCCTATCTTCTCTTACCACAACCGCATACAAGACTTCTACTGTGCAGCCCCCATGCTCGGAACTCCCTGCCCAACACATCGGACTCTCGCCTACTGTGGAAACCTTCAAAAGGAACCTGAAGACCCACCTCTTCCAACAAGCCTACAACCTGCAGTAACCTTCAGTCCACTAAACCGCCACTTGACCAGCTCTAATCTCTTCTAGTGTATCCTCACCCATCTCCCATAGACTGTGAGTCCATGCAGGCAGGGTCCTTTCTCCTCCTGTACCTGTGTGCTTTGTATTGTTCAGAACTATTGTACTTGTCTATGTATGGACCTTTTCCCATGTAAAGCATCATGGAATAAATGGCGCTATAATAATAAATAATAATATAGCTCCAGAAGAACATTGGTCTCAGAAATTAAAGTAAATAAATTTAGATGAGCGAAATTTGCCTAAACATGTTCGCTAATTTCAAATTCAGATTGCAATTTTTCAATGTTTGTTTGGGCCCTCGAACATGAACATTTTGCTGAAAAGTTGGAAATTCGGGTTTTGTTCGGTGATTTTTCGGATGTGTGTGTAGCTTAAGGCCTTGTTCATACATACTAATCCTTTTTTTAGCCCTTAGAAAAACGGATCAGTTTTTCTAAGGGTGCCAATAGTGTCCCCTGAGGTCCTGAACGTTTTTTTACAGCACCCAAAAAACGTTGCATGCGGTGTTTTTTGGGATGCTGAACAAAAACGCCTGTTGTTAAAAAACGTAGCTACACTTAAGTGCACCATGCGTTAAGCATATGCGTTTTTGGACTTAGAAGAAAAAAAGCCTAAAATTATCCCAAAAGCGGATTTAAGGCAAAAACGCATGGTATGTGTGAACAAGGCCTAACTAAGACAATAGCTACATACTAGGATGTAGCCACACTATGCTACACACATACACACAGAAAGTCACAGACAGATCATCTTACCTGACTCCCACTGCTTACTTGCTTCCAGGTCCAGTCTCCTGCATTTCTTCTCACTCATTTCCAATCCCAACCATTAACCATTCTGTATATCCCCTTCTCTGACCAGGCACTTTACCCTGCTCATCCAGCAACCCTGATGGCAGTGGTATGCTGGGTAATAAGGGTTTAAGCCAACTTTGTATTACCAGCTGGTTTTAAATCAAACCCGCAATTCTTAATGTTGGGCCAAGTTAGATCTGGCCATTAAGAATTTCAAATAAAAAGTAAAGAAGACACAACAGAGAATTTTTTTTATTACAAATAAAAACTAAGACATCTAGCAATGCCATCTTTATTAACCCCTCCCCCTCAAACACTCGACCCGATGTTTTGTTGAATGGAGGCTATGATGAAAAATGACAGCATCCTCATCACTGCCTCCAGTCACTGAATTAACCAGCTGCAAGCTCTGGTCAGGATGTACAGTGACTTACTGAGGTCACCGTTCAGGTAAACCAACCATGCTTATGTGGAGCCCACTGGGACGGGGTACTCGGTGCCGGATCCCGGGGTACTGCTGGGGGATGTCACGGCGGTCCTGGTCCGGACCGTGTCCCTGTGCCCGCACAATAAAATGGGGGGTTATTTACAGGGGATTTGTCACTTGTAACGCCACCCACTATATGGGCCAGTAATGGGCCGCCGCTGCTGGGAGAACCTCCGGGGATGATGGGATAGCAGCTTGGATAGAATAGTTCCTGTGGGCAGAACTGGGTTCCCCTGGGGCAGTGGTAGTAGTAGTTAAAGTCTGTGATGATAGTTATTGATGCTGCAGGAGAGTAGGGGTAGCAGTAGAGATGATGAGAGTAGAGGTAATCGCAGTATATGAGGGCAAGTGGGGCTTCAGTATAAGGATCACACACACTCACGGTTTCTGTTATTTTCCAAGTCTTTACTTGCAGATGGTATCTCACAGTATTGTCCATGGAGTCTGTACCGGGTTGCTCTCACCCTGACCGGGTCCTTGGCTTCCTACTTAAGCGCTGTGTGTGGCCCTGCTGCTGCTTGTAGCTGTACTGCTGGCCCTGTCTCTGCTCACGGGTACCAATATGCTGGGCAACTTGAGTCCTCTGTGTCACTGACCCCTTCGTGTTGCTTTGCTATGGTGCTGTGAAGATGGTGGACCTTCACTATTCCGGTGTTTACTGTCCTGTCTGTCTCAGGCACAGCCTCGATCCGGTATCCGTCTTAAGCGCCTCTCCGGGTTAAGTTTGGGGTAACTCTTTATCCCGGGGATGTTCCTCTGTTCCTCTGTCTCCTCTCCTCAGACCTCTCAGGACCTCCACTTCTACTTGACTCTGCTCCTGCTCCAGACTCAAACTGAACTAACTGTCACTCCTGCTCTGTGGTAAATAACTTAGCTCCTCCCACTAGTGCAGGTGTCACCTAAACTCCTTCCACTTTCTAGTGTAGTGTTGTGTGGGGAGTAAACCTGTGTTGATGTTTCTGTGGCACATTAACCCTTGGGGTGCCACATTCCCCCTTAGTTAAAGACAGTACTCCGGGACTGTAGAACAATAAAGAACAAACAATTAATACAATTAATATTTACAAACACTTAAAAGTAAAAATCACAACAATCACTAGAATGTGAAAAAGAGTCCAAAAAGTCAAAAAGCAGTCTTTCCAGGGGTTTAGTCTATTGCCTCCGGGCTGATAAATATATAAGAAAGTTTATACCGCAACCAGTCCGTGGTAGTATGGTCCATAAAAATAAAATAAAAGGTATAAGTTTGAAGAATATGCAAGAAGTTCATACAGGAAGGAAAGGGACCCGGTAATCTCTTGAGAAATAGGGATACCTGTGGTTTGGCTGAAAGCAGAGTGTCAGCTCTGAAGGGGCTGACGATTTACCTGGTGCCCCAGACAACCTGACGTGGAATACAGATTCCAGATCTATATTCCCACCATAAGATTGGGAAGCACAGCAGCATAGATAGGACCCGGCTTACCGCCTAAAGAATAAAAGGGGGAAGCTGCCAAAAGGGACCAGCTGCCGCTCCTTAATCCACTTTGAAGAGAAAACACTGAGAAATAGCATGAAAGGACACGTAGAAAGACAGAGGAGTCTAGGAAAGATAACCTGGCTGCAGTGGGTTCAGTATACTGGATTCAATATGGCAAAGATGTAAAGAATTGTATTGTACCGTGCCTGTTTGACTGAAGGATAAGAACAGTAAACCCGGGTGAACCCTGTTACGTTGTCTTTGTCTGATTTCAGGTATGAAAAGCTGTCAGTTCTCCATCTAGCCCCGTCAGGAGCCATCTCCACATCACCCCTTTCTCCTGTAAAGCCTACAATTACCATCTCTGACTTTCACTACCACTGCCCCGGGGATACCCAGTTCTGCCACAAGAACTACACCATCCTAGCTGCTGTCTCATCATCCCCGGAGGTTCTGCAGCAGCGGTGGTCCCCATTATTGACCACACAATGTGGGTGGCGTCACGAGTGACAAATCCCCTGTAAATAACCCCCATTTTATTGTGCGGGCCCGGGACACGGTCCGGACCAGGACCGCCGTGACATCCCCCAGCAGTACACCGGTCCGGCCACCGAGTACCCCGTCCCGAGGGGCTCCACAATTTGGCGTCACGAACAGGATCTACTGTGCCCGGTACCGGGCATTGTGTGCCGTGATTAATGACTGTTTTAAATCTGCCTCCATTGCTGGGCGCGCGCAAGCTGAATTTTAACTGCTCCGCAGAGACTGAAAATGTCAAAATCCGCCATTGCAAAGCGCGCGACGTGCAGGAAGAAAAAACGCTCACCACTCTGACGTCATCGGGTGGAAAGTGAGAGTCCATGTCGCGCTGTAGGATTCAAGATGGATCCGGTTCAAAGGAAAGCAAAGGCCCACCCTGGCTCCCCTTAACTTCGGGGGAGCCAGCCATCAATCATGGGGAGGAACTTCCGTCTCAAGTTGTAATAGCCAGTGAGAAGATGGTGAGAGAGGAAGTTGTCATCCCAGAAAGGCGGGACAAGAAACTGGATGTGGAGCAGCGGCCATTACCGTATACCCGGACGGAAGAGAAAGACGCTGTGGAAAGTGCTGCAGAAGAAAGACCTCAACTGATCCCGGAGGGCCCACTGAACGTGAGTGTGGAGGAACCCGGCCAGGGAGAGACATTGAGTGAGTTTTAGCGGCATGGCGGAAGGCGATAGATGAAATCCACAAGTCCGAGATACCGGAGGGGTGTAATGCGGCTGCTGCCCCTGCAGATAACCGGGCTCGAATAGAACAGCGAACCCGGATCCAGATTACTTTTACCAGAACCAGCAATCCCTGCAAGAATTGGAGCTATTACCAAGGAGAGCACCACAAGTTCTGCCCTGGAAGAAGCAGGAGTAAGACCCGGATTGCTACAATCAGAGACTGTAAGTGTGAATGTGACGTGATCCTTGTTGGCCCCATCCCATTCCTGAGTGAATTTTAGTCTTTTCCCGTTTGTTTTATGTGTTATTTGGACATTGATGCATGGACGATGATTTGGCATAAACTTTCGTGTACATAGTTGCGCACTTAGTGTGCTCCCCTTTGGTTTTAAGACCAAAAGATTGCACTTTTGAAACAGTGCATAGAACTTGGACTGAACTGCTGAGTGCCTTTGAGAAGGTTTTTGCACTTTTTGAAGTTTTGCACTTTTAAAGTACTTGTGCCATGTTTTGCACTTTTTCTTCAAGATTTTTGGCACCTTTTTAAGACTTTTTAACTTTTTAGTAGAGTAATATATATGTTATTTATTTAAATGCAACGTTTAAGATCCGTACCTCCGTAATAGGATGACAAATATGCTTGATGTTTAATGTTATGCAAGATAAAAATGTTTTTCAGGGGGATCCAAGCCGGACGGCGTGAGGACACGCCGGTTTAACTTCAGGGGAGTGTGGCGCCCCTGCGTCCAGAGTGGCCACAGGTAGGACTGCAGCCAGGTAGGAGGGTAGACAGTTTGTTTAACAAACACCTCGCACACATATCCACTGCATGGGGACCTAACCCTGAGTCTGGGACTCTAAGCAGACAAGGGGTAATAGGCTAGATATGAGTGGATGGAGCGTAGTCATGGTAACGGATGGGTATATAAGGCAGTGACAGGAACGGTTAGCCAGTAGGCAGGTGCCGAGCAGTCAAGACAAGACCAGTACCATCAGGTCCAGAAAAGTAGTGAAGACCAGCAACTGACTGATAAGAAAGTTTCCCTGATTATACCAAGAAGTTACACAGAAAGGAAAGGGACCCGGTAATCTCTTGAGAAATAGGGATACCTGTGGTTTGGCTGAAAGCAGAGTGTCAGCTCTGAAGGGGGCTGACGATTTATTCGGTGCCCCAGACAACCTGATGGGGAATACAGATTCCAGATCTATATTCCCACCAATAAGATTGGGGAGCACAGCAGCATAGGTAGGACCCGGCTTACCGCCTAAAGCAGGGGTGGGGAACCTTTTCTCTGCAAAGGGCCATTTGGAAATTTAGAATATCGTTCGCGGGCCGTATAAATTTATTAACTTAAAAAACATTGCTAAACTTACATCTGCTGGCGGTGTCGGTGAGGAGAAACAGCTGATCTGACAGCTGTTTGAATGTTCCCGCGCCGACATCTCCTCTCTGTGTCGGTGCAGGAGATTCAAACAGCTGTCAGATCAGATGTTTCTGCCCGCTGACAATGGTCGGAGCTTACCAGGGGCCTGGAGATCTCTGCCGCTGATCTCTGTCTCCGGCCCGCCTCCCGAGCCTGCCGATTGGCTGGCCGGGCTCCATAGTGATGTGTCCGCAGGCGAAAATTCTCCGCTGCGGACACATCATTATGAACAAAAATGACCCTGCTTTCACTGCGTTTGTGTCTACATGCCCTCTGCATGCAGACACAAACGCAAATGTGAAGGTAGCCTAACCCCATTTCTGGGGCCTGAGGTATACTGCACATGGGTAGATAGAGCCTGAGGTAGACAGCACAAGGGTAGACAGAGCCTGAGGTAGACGGCACAAGGGTAGGCAGAGCCTGAGGTATACAGCACATGGTTACACGGAGCGTGAGGTATACAGCACATGGGTACAAAGAGCATGGGGTACACAGCACGTGGGTACACAGGGCCAGAGGTATATGGCACATGGGTAGACAGAGCCTGAGGTATACGGCACATGAGTACATGGAGTTTGAAGCATACGGCACACGGGTACACGGAGCACAAGGAATACGACACATGGGTACAATGAGCGTGAGGCATACGGCACTTGGGAACACAGAGCCTGAGGTGTATGACACATGGGTACACTGAGCCTGAGGCGTACAGTACATGGGTACACTGAGACGGAGGCATATGGCACACAGGTACATGGGGCCAGAGTCATACAACTCATGGGTACACAGAACATGGATATGACTCACCGCCGGCCCGTGGACTCCGGTTTAGACAGGCTGTAGCTCCTTCCTCCTTGTCACGGGTGGGCCGCGCCTGCCGGTAGTGGGACCCGGTTGAGTACAGATCAAAAGGGTTGAAGACGTCTTGTAGGAACAGATTAAAGGGGTTAATTTATTCGTGACACCACCTATGAGTA
Source organism: Allobates femoralis (assembly GCA_033576535.1). Classification (NCBI taxonomy): domain Eukaryota; kingdom Metazoa; phylum Chordata; class Amphibia; order Anura; family Aromobatidae; genus Allobates; species Allobates femoralis. Next base: position 185,478,284 of record JARQOC010000007.1, read on the forward strand.
GTTCGGTAATCGTTACCGACGCTGCGGAACCTCCGGGGGATGGACAGCAGCAAGATGGAATGCTCCCCACAGGCTGAGTGGTGATCCCCGGAGGCTGGAGCTGCTTAAGATGTTGTGCGGCAGCTGCGGTTACCTTGTGTGCAGACGGATTCAATCATAAGGAAGCACGGACACTGAAAGTCTCTGTAACGGGTCTTTACTGTAACCAGCAGGCAGTACATGGTATACAGTTTACGGGTAGTGGACCGGGTGGACTCAGCAGTTATGGTGTCCCTCAGAGATCCGTAGTGTTCCTCCATTCTAGCTAAGTATTTGCCATTGTCGCCCAGGGATACCAGGTCGGGTACGGGGAGGCTGCTTCAATGCCCTATCCAAGATGTACGTTATGGATGTTCTGGGGAGCCTTGGGTCCCTCGGTGGGTACACCGCTGGTTAGGCGACTGGAAGTTGGCTGGTGGTGGGGTGCTCCTGTGAAGCTGCTCCTCCACGCTTCTGGTTCGCGTAGCAGAGGTGAACTGCTGCCAGCTTCAGTACCAGTGAACCGGCTGTAAGTTGGGCACGGGGGTATTTTGGAACCCGTGGTTGGTGATGCCCGATCCCAGTTGTTGAGGCCTCAGGTGCTGACACCCGACCGGTGACGGCCCGGGGGCTGCACGAGGTGCAGAGCCCCCGCTCCTACTCCAAGTTCAAGTCTCTGTTGTCTGTCTAGACTCCTCTGCAGACTCTCTCAGACCAGACTCTCTCTTGTCTAAGTGTCTGTACTTCTCCTACACTACCCTTGCGCTCCGCCCACCAAGACCTTGGATTGGCCCTCTATGTTAAGTGATGCATGCAGGGTTTTGAATCTTTAAGTTAACCAGATAACTGCTGTGTCAGAGAATATTGCGGCTGCATTTATGGCTGCAATACCCTCCTGTGACGCACTCGTTGCGGGGCGCCACACTCCCCCTTCGTTTAATACGCTTGTCCCCAAGCGTCACACTACCCACATTACAGAGGTTTTTATATTTTATAACAGGTAATACACTTTTATTAATGACAGGTCATTATTCTGCATAAAAGTGAGGCAGTAAAATAAACAGGTTAACACATTGCGCGGACCCGGCGGGCGGTCGGCTGTCCTTTGGTAAAAGTTCAGGCTGTGGCCGCCAAGTCGCGGTGTTATTTGCAAACAGGAAGAAGTCTCTTGGCAAAAAGTTCAATCAACAAAGTCACTTATGGAGGGCAGGGTTCCGGACTCGTATAGCGAACCACCCGTCACAGCATACATATCGCTCATAGGTTACAATGTCCCCTCTATATAAGTCTCGGTTAGGATGCCCTCACGGTAGGTGCGATTCCACATCACGGCGCCCCAAAAACACTTCAGTACTCATACCCTCCTCCCTTACGAATCCCCACCCGGTGGATAAGTTAAAGGTGCTCACCCGTCCGGTTTTACGAAACTCATCAGGCAATGGAGGTTGGCGGCGGGCTTCAGGGCGGGCCTGCATATTGGCGCGCAGCCGAGCGTGCCACTCCTCCCTTCGGATGCGACGTACCTCTTCGTCGGAGTGGTGCGGCGTGTGGATAAAGTCACTACGGCGTGCTGGTTGTTGAACGGCTTGAGTCTGGTGGGCAGTCTGGAGCGGAGCCCGGTTGAACGGAACCGGAGAAGATGTTGCTGCGGCGGCACCCGACCAGTGTACCTGAGCAGATCGCCCGGCAGAAGGATCCTTGGTGTCTCCCCAGGCGAACCCGGTGTAGAGGTCCTCAGCTGGGCTGTAGGTCTCGTCGTCATCATCCTCGATCTCTCCTTCGATGACCACGTCGGGCTGCTCGGCTGACGGAGATGATGGAATGGAATCCTCTGGGTCGATGGGTGGCTGTGCTGCAAAGTTCTCCTCGAGGTCATCTTGCGGGACTTCCAGGCTGCCTGCCTCTTCTTCTGTAGCAGCGGGAAGTGGTGTTTCAATCCCGGTCACCAGGTAGGCCTCGGTAATTGCAGAGGAGACCTCCGGATCAGGGGAGAAACAGGCGACAGTCTCAGTAGTGGTGAAACTCGTCGCGGGTTCCGCAAGTGGAACCAGGTAAGTATGAGGTCCTTCGGTGGAGCAAGTTGTAAGCTGCGGCTCAAACACGGTCGCTGTTCCAGGCTTTGGAGCGGGATGAGCGGTGGTCTCTACCGGAATGACACAGTCTATTGGTTCTGGAGACGAGGCTGGACAAGTGGTCGGCGTGGGCGAGGCAGTGCTGAAACTCGAGATGTCGTCCGGCCCTGGAGTGGTTGCACCCGAGCGGCTCTGCTGCATCGCACGATGTAGTCTGCTGCCCAAGCTTGCACTCCAACTGTGGATGGTCCATTCTACGGTTTCTAGGAGCCGTACCCGGAGGTCTTGGAGAGCTTCTTGCCAGAAGTCGGGGCTGCCGTCAATGGTAAGGACGGGACCCGGACCCGGATGGCCTATTGCTGCTCTGGCCTCGGCTTCCACTTCTTGAAACAGGTCTCTCAGTCTTAAGCTGGCCATGTTTCTTGGAGGAACCACACCCGTCTCTACCCGGTAGCTGTACTGGTGAAGAGCTGGTGAAGAATGGTCTGTGACACTCCCATTTCCTTTGGGCTTTTGTAGTTCAATCGTGGGAAAAGTCTTTGGGGTCCGCCCCCATGGTTGATTTGAGCAATCAGGGCGGACAAAGAGTTTGGCGCCTTTGCCTTTAGCCCTCCCACGAAGAGGGGGGGTGGCTCACCCCTGGGCTTGCACGTGGCGGATCCTTATGGCGGGAACGCCATTTTGGCGCCATCTTGGCCCACAGTGAAAAGGCGGGAAAGTTCTTTTAGGGACGAACAAAGTCCAAATTGTAGACATTAAAGTCATTTTTAAGCACATTATACCCGTTAGGGAACGGGCCTGCTCGTATCCTGTTCGTGACGCCATTCTCTGACTCACCGCTGGCCCGTGGACTCCGGTTTAGACAGGCTGTAGCTCCTTCCTCCTTGTCACGGGTGGGCCGCGCCTGCAGTTAACCAGATAACTGCTGTGTCAGAGAATATTGCGGCTGCATTTATGGCTGCAATACCCTCCTGTGACGCACTCGTTGCGGGGCGCCACAGATACACTGAGCCTGAGGCATATGGCACATGGGTACACAGGGCCTGAAGTATAAGACACACAGGTACACAAAGTACAAGGTACAAAAAGAGATCCAGCAACACATCCAAATGAAGGTAGATAAAAATCAATGTGGACATATATGATTTTAACATGGCTTCACATGATTTTTATCTCCCTCCCTTGGCTATGTTTCTGGATGCAGCTCCTTCTTATACTGCTGACAGTTTTCATCCCTGCACAGCCGACGATCACAGAGCAGACACATTATTTATTTACTTATCTGACACCTTTAGATTTACTCACGGACTTCCCGAGGTGGAGGAGTTGTTTATTTAAAGGGAACCTGTCACCCCAAATCACCCTTGTAAGCTGTAAATACATGTCCCTGAAGCATTACACTACAGTCCTACACATCCCTTTGTGGTGTTTTAGTTCAATATGAAAGTGCACTTTAGTCGTTTGCAAACTTACTAAATCCATGCCAGTGGGGCGTTCCCAAGCCTCCTTGTCTGCGAGGCGGTTCCCCTGTGTGCCGCTGTATTACGCCCTAATGGGCGTTTTTTCAAACTTTCTAGCGCGGGCACGATTCATAATCTCGTGCCCGCATCGTCACGGTCATGTGATGCCGTGACGCGTCATTTCCGGGCGGCTGGGTCGCTGCTGTCTGACGCGCACTGGCCAACTTCAGCGCATGCGCAGATCGCTCTGCTTCACAGAACGCCTCACGCTGACTATGTTTCAGGTCGGAGACAATTCCGGCACGCACCGCTGCTGATTTAAAGGGACCGCGCTACAAATGAAACCAAAGTGGCCACGGGCCGGATCAGGTGACATGGCGGGCCGGACCCGGCCCAGGGGCCGGACGTTCCCCACCACTGGCCTAAAGAGTAAAAGGGGGAAGCTGCCAAAAGTGACCGAGCTGCAGCTCCTTAATCCACTTTGAGGAGAAAACACTGAGAAATAGCCTGAAAGGACACGTAGAAAGACAGAGGAGTCTAGGAAAGATAACCTGGCTGCAGTGGGTTCAGAATACCGGATTTAATATGGCAAAGCTGTAAAGAATTGTATTGTACCGTGCCTGTTTGACTGAAGGATAAGAACAGTAAACTCGGGTGAACCCTGCTACGTTGTCTGTGTCTGATTTCAGGTATGAAAAGCTGTCAGTTCTCCATCTAGCCCCGTCAGGAGCCATCTCCACATCACCCCTTTCTCCTGTAAAGCCTACAACTACCATCTCTGACTTTTAGTACCTCTGCCCCGGGGATACCCAGTTCTGCCCACAAGAACTACACCATCCTAGCTGCTGTCTCATCATCCCCGGAGGTTCTGCAGCAGCGGTGGTCCCCACTATTGACCACACAATGGGGGTGGCGTCACGAGTGACAAATCCCCTGTAAATAACCCCATTTTATTGTGCGGGCCCGGGACACGGTCCGGACCAGGACCGCCGTGACATCCCCCAGCAGTACACCGGTCCGGCACCGAGTACCCCGTCCCGAGGGGCTCCACACTTACCTGAACGGTGGCCTCAGATAATCTCAGCAAGTCACCGTACACCCGGACTTAAGATTGCTGATTTGTTAACCAAGTCAGGTGACCTGATCAGTTGACCACACAAATCACTGTAGCTGATCTAGTCACCATAGCAACGTGTCCTGATCAGTGGCACAATCTGGTCACGTGACGTGATTGCTATGGTGACCAGATCAGCTAGAATGATGTGCATGCACTGTGTACACAGGGCCTTAGATTAAAAACACTACTCCAATGGTGAAAAAAAAATGCTGGAGTTTTAAGGTATGTCCATGCAGTGCTTTTTTTGTATTTTCCAGCATTTTTTTACGTGTTTTTGTGTCACGTTTTGTCACAAACCTGCATGTCTATCCTTACCACAGCAAAGTCTATAAGAATTCTGAGGTGTTGTGCGTACAATGCTTTTTTTTTCTTTGCAGTTTTAGGGTGCGTTCACAGGCTGCGTATTTGCTGCGTATTTTTACGCGAGTGCTGTTGCAGTTTTTGTAGCCAAAAGCAGGAGTGGAACAATCATAGGAAAAGACTAATGGCCACTTTACACGTCCCAACATTGTTTCGATATTGTGTACAATGGCACGGGAGCGCACATTTTTTTAGCTGAAATCCAAGATCGCATAGGAGCTGTCACACAGGGAGATATCGGCAGGAGACACAACTGCGATGTCTACGCCCTCTTGTACGCGCGAACCAGGGAACGACCATTTAACATGGGAGTAAATAGGGGAAGTTGCTCTCCAAGTCGGTGTTGGGCTGTCACACAGAACGATCCTGCCAGATCGTCCATCCAATACCGGGCAGTTGGAGAGCCTGCTCATTACTCCCCCGATATGTGTAAAGCCGCCATAATAGAAATAAGTGCTCCACTTCTGTATTTAATCACCCACTGCTGGTTTTAATCAGCCACTCCTGCTATTGGCTACAAAAACTGCAAGAGCACTTGCGTAACAATATGCAGCAAATACGCAGTGTGTGAACGTACACTTAGTTTGGATCAGCAGTGGGAAATTCCCCAGAATTAGCATCAAAGCGGATTAGATTTTAGGAAAGCCTATTCACACATTGAAATAAATTCAATCACAGCAATTCACATGTAATGTGGAGTTTAAAGGCCACGTCACATGCTTCAATATTGTTTACGATATCGCTGAAATGTCAATTTTTTAAATCGCTTAATTGATATTGTTTGCGCATTGTTGTGTGTAACCGAACGATTTTCTTGTCGTAGATTTGTGATCCTCAAATCCTTTGTGTGTGGTTCGATTAACTTGCGTTCAACCTGCTGCATCGTTGCGTGTGACACCGTGCCAATGATCTCATTGACGATTTTGCCCATTCCTGACACTGGCTGTCCTCCATCGTTGGGTTGTGCGCTGGATCGCTGGCGTGTTGCCAAATGTAAAATCATTAACGAGATTTATGCTTGTGGGTCGTGACAACGCACACGTGATATCACAAAATTGTTCTAACGATCTTGATCACGTGACTGCAGGCGATATCGTGATTGATATTGAAGCGTGTGTCGTGGCCTTTAGGCTGTGTGATGATGCTGCATTTTTTGCAGTATTTTTGTGTCACCTTTTGTCACAAACCTGCATGCCTATCCTTACCCCAGCAAAGTCTGAGAATTCTGACGCATTATGTCCACGATGCTTATTTTTTGCTTGCAGTTTAGCTGCAGATTGTGGTCAAGACAAAAGAATGAGCACGTCAAGTGTTTGCTGTGTTTTGTGTAGCCCGACCACGGACTACAGATCAAAAAGACATGATCACAATCTGCACCAAGATTGTACAGAAAACACATGCATTTAGTGGTGCTTTTCCTGCCACAGGGTGCAGTTTTGCAGCAATTTTGCTGCAGAAAATGTCTGCACCAAATTCTCAGCGTCAGCACACGTCTTTTTTGGTGCATAAATTTTCTGCAACAACAGCCTTTTTTTTGGCGTAATTTTGCAGTGTTTTTGGTGCAGATTGTGGTCATGTATTTTTTCTACTATAGCGAATTGCTGGGAGGGCTGCAAAATGCAGCAACCAATTGACATGATCATTCTTTTATTTTGATCACAATCTGCATCTAAACTGCAAGGAAAAAATAAACATCATGGGCACAACACGTCAGAATTCTCAGGCCCTTTTCACATCTAAGTAGGTCGGCTTCATTTGCGTTTCTATGCATTTTTACCTCTAAAAACGCATCCAAACAAATGCATTTTTGCCCCGATTGATTTTAATGGAAACGCATGCAAAAATCTATGTGCATTTTACAAAATACAAAAACGCATGTGTTTTTGCAAATGCAGCCAAAAACGTCAGGCAATGCGTCTAGGGCTGCGTTGGCATGCAAATGAAGCAAAACGCAGACCTGCCTTTGATGTGAAATAGGCCTCAGACTTTGCTGGGATAAGGATAGGCATGCGCGTTTGTAACCAAAAGGGGGCAAAAAATGCTACAAAAATGCAGCGTCGGCACACAGCCTTAAACCCTGCACTGTATGTGATTTGCTGTAATTGAATTATTTCAATGTGTGAATAGGTTTTCCTAAAATATAATCCATTTTGACGCTGACGTAATATTCTGAGGATTTTCCCACTGCTAATCCGAACTAAAATTTTGCAGAATATCCGCTTCGTGTGATCATGTCCTAATTGGATCAACATCTGCAATAAAAACGTATATCCTTTATTAAAGGAGGTATAGGCTAGGGTCATATTTGGGACCTTGCATCCGTTGGAAGGGTGCTTTAAAGGATGCTATTTTTCCCCTTGCCATTTTTTTTTTTCATTTTTAGCGCTAGCGTTAATGCCTGCATTTCCCATAGACTCCCATACACATATGTACCATGCGTTAACGCAAGCATTTCCCATAGACTCCCATGTTAAAAAACGCTGCTTACCGCTTTTTGTCCTTTTGCAAAAACGCATAGTGTCAAACGCATTACACTTTTGCAATGCGTCTTTTACATGGAACCCTATGGGTGTGTTAACGCTAGCGTTTTTCAACATTTGAACATCAAAAAAAGCTGGCTTTTAGCGCATGCATGGGGCTAATGTGACCCTAGCCACAGAGATGTGTCATTTATATTAAACAATTTCCTGAAATTGCATATGGTTGATTATAAATGTTGAACTAAAGCCCCAACCGAGATTCATCTCTATTAGAATAACTGCTCAAAGATAATACAGTGACTTTTTTTTGCTACATAAGCAAAGGAATAACATAAAGCAAATATAATCCTCCAGTATCAATCATGAACTCAGCAACCCATAAAAGGATGAATTTCTTTTTCATGCAGGCAGCACATATTTTAACATCCTGGCAGTCGCTTCAATAGCTGAAGAATTATGCTGACATGAGACGATTCCAGTGTTGGATCACCCCTGGTCCACAGAGCAGTGTCGAAAGCTTTAGACCAATCAGGAGCCGCATTTCACATCAATAGTGTTATCCAGTCACTGGGGTCTTGTTTCATCATTACTATGCGGCTCACATACAAAGTGAGCAAAATGCAGCTCTAGTGTATTTTTAGCCCCGTTTCGCTAAAGTAAATGTTTCTCTGATATTTTAGGGAACTACAGCAAATATTTGCAAGCTTGGAAAACTAAGAAGTGTCTACAATTATAAAAGAAACAAATGTAAACAGAAACGACACACGAGTTAATAGTTTAATAAGATTACATAACATCCACATATTGCTAAGGCTCAGATCCGGCTTTGTTTATTGAAAAGAGACGTAGCTTTCAGTAGCTTCACGGTTTCTAGCTAAATGCATTGTGGGAGAAGCTGCAAACACATTTTTCTCTGCATTTCAAGATGAGCACAGCAATGATTTTTGCACCCACGTGGAGGAGGTGGAGCTGTCAATCACATTTTCACACCCACAATATTTTGTACAGATTTTTCCTAAATGTTCTGACGATGTTAATGAGCACAAGAGATACAGAAAAATGGAGTGGAAAACAATATTTCATACAGAGAGAGAGAAGAAAAAAGAAAGAAAGAAAGAAAGAAAGAAAGAAGAAAGAAAGAAAGAAAGAAAGAAAAGAAAGAAAGAAAGAAAGAAGAAAAAATAAATCCTTACAAATCAATGACAGAATGTGAATTATTGTTATAATTATTATTATTATTTTTATTAGTAGTAGTAGTAGTTTTCTACAAAAAAAGAAAAATACCGTTCATATTAATAGGATGGTTAGCTACAATCATGGCCAAAAGTGTTAATAATGTACAATTACCTAGTGGTCATACTAGGAGCACTATTATAATTCTACTATGTGGTTCGACAATGTCGTGTTGTCTTCCTCTTCCACCTGAGGAAGACAACAGGCCATTATCGAAACACGTAGTGGAATTATAATAAACAAGTCTGTAATAAGTATTAATTCCTGAGAGAGTGTCCTTGCTACCTAGCGCTCCTAGTATGACCACTAAGTAATAATACATTAATTTTGCTGTTCCCATTTGTGGGATTGTGGCTGGAGTGGCTTGGAGCTGTCAGTGAGTTCTCAACAGCCTTCCAGGACCTTGCATGACATAATTCCGGTGATGTGGACATCAGGTGACCGGGATCCTGCACCACGTGACCACACCAGGAAGGAGGACGGAGGAGCTGTCTCGCAGCAGCCCGTAATTCTCCACTATTGTGCTGGCACCGGTGTTGTGCAAGGGTGCAGAACTCAAACAGGTGAGAGGCAGTCCCCCCACCTCACAATAGATTCTCCCACTAGACCACCAGGTACTTCTCAGGGTGCACCTTTCACTTTTTATTTTACATGGCCAAAAGTGTTGGCACCCTTTAAATTGCTAGGGTCAGCAAAACAACACCATATTTGAATAGCGCCCTTCCTGGCATCCCCGCACTGTCCTGCACACTGACGCTGGCACACTTACACTCCTGGCTGCTCTGCTTGTCTGCTCTGTCCCGTGGATCATGCTGTCACATCTCAGTGCCTGTGCAAATTACCCAGGCCTCCTGAGAGTGCTCTTATAATGCACATGCACATCTATTCTTGACAGGCAAGTATGCCCTAACCCGAAAGTGCCTCTCAGCTAATGACTGAGATGCATCAGGTATTTAAGACACCTTCTTAAGGTAAGTGCCTAGATAACGTGGTCTATACAGTGCTAGTTCACAGGTCCCTTAGTGCTGTCGCTACTGCTGTTAGGGCAGTGATCTGCATTGCTTATATGGTACTGTATTCTAGCATCTGACGTATCCACTGCTGCTGTATGTATTGTGTCCCATCAGTGAAACCTGCTATACTGGCTACTGCTGCATCATACCCAATTGATCAAGCCTGTTGCATCAGCCTTCCCGTCTACACCTACCCTATCAGTGGGCGTCCATGTCCGTAACCCTGGGGACAGCTGTCGTAGTTCCAGTCTCCCTGAGTGGTACTTGTTTTTTTCCTGCAGCGCAACACCCTAACCTTTAGAGGCTCTGGTGAAGACCTGGTGAGAAACCATAGTCAAGCCTCTTTAGGTATGCTGTGGCTCAGTGGGTTTACTCCTTGCTCACACCTGTGAGCATTACAGTTTGCCCAGGCCATGGATCCTGTTTGTTCTAGTGCTGTGCTGCTTGATGGCCTTCACAAAGAGGTGGTCGGCATCAATAACAACAGGAACATATTCAGACTCATCTACAGTCACTGCATATTAATTTCAAGCATCGTCTCTGCCTGCCGTGGTAATGCCTGCAGCTCCAACTCTGGCAGCAATTTCAGCTCCAGCTTCAGCCCTCATGTACTTCAAACTCTATTATATCAATTCTCCGTGGATCAGGAAAAGTGGCCATTATGATGTTGCATTTGTTGAGTGAGCCCTTGCCTTGACTGACCCACTGTTGGAGAGGAGTGATCCTATGCCAGAACCTGCCAGTCTTCTTACAAGCTTCCATATGGTATTCGATGAACCTCGTTGAAGTTCTCAGCTGCATCCTTGCTCCTTAGACCCCATCACACCATAGGCCAGTCCGCTGTTTGTTTCTGCATATTATCCATGAACTAGGTTGGAATAATGAAGCTCAGGTGGCTATATTCTTGGAAGGATTGTCTGGAGGGATAAAAGATGAGCTGGCTGGTCAAATTTGCCATCTTTTTTCGACTACCTAATATGCTGGCTTTCTGCATTGACCTTCAGTTCCAAGACTGATCCATAGAGGTAAACTGGAAGAAAGGGTTATTGCACCTTACTCTTTCCTTCCAGTGAGCAATCATGTCATGATCTGTAGTCACCGCGACTACTTTTGAACCCATGAAGGTGGATCAAGTACATCCAGCAATCCCAACCATAAGATCAGTCCCATTGGAGAGGGCTGCTTTTCCTCTTTCTGTTCTCCATATTTAGTGTGGCACACACAGACACACAATGCAAAGATTGAGTCAATTTCTCCCCTTTTTATTTTGTTGCAGGTGTGATTATCATATTGCCCACATACGTTACTTGCCACAGGTGAGTTTGAATAAGCATAATATGCTTGTGAAAAAGCTGTTTACCCACAATTTTGTAACGGTGCCAGCAATTTTGTCCTGCCACATTTTGGGGATTTTGTGTGAAATTATGTCCAACCTTCCTTTTTAAATTATTGTTGTCTTGTTCCAATACATACAAAGTAAATAAATTAGTTATAAAAACGTGGTGTGAAACGGACATAACCTTCATTTTCTACAATGGACTTGTAACAACCCTAGAAGACTCCTTACCCTTTCACATAGTCATAGTTGTTCTTACTAGAATAACCACACAACACTTAACTTCTGAACTTTGCAGAGCACTGGTCATTGAGCAGCTGTCATTCCATATTGTATCAAATGAACCAGCATTGCTTCACTGAGTACATGTAGATTAAATCCAGCAGAAATGCTGAGTTGGGATGAATGTTACCAGCAGTAACATTTGCCGAGTTCTTGTGTGGTTAAATACAAGCGACCGTCATATTTTTAACTATTTTATTGATCGCAGGTTGTTCAGAAGGTAATCCCATTAATTAGTGCTTGCTTTTCCTATGTCCCATTACCTATTGATTATTACATGTAGGGTACCATTCCAAAGACAATATGCACTCCACAACCAGCATTTTCCAAGTAGTCATTAAGTTTCAACATGTAAACAAAATGACTATAAAGACGGATAATCATGAGTGATTTTAGAGCATTTTTCCTCTCTAAAATCCAAAGAACAATGATTTAGCAGACAGTCTCACAACTAGGTTTGTTGATCAATACTTGGGTACAAATGAGCAAATCTTTCAAAATTATCTTATTGATTTTCCAAGAGGTAAAAATGCCCAGTTTTCTGCAAATCTGATGAATTGATTTTTCCATTTGCTACAGTTGAGCGATTATTTAAAAATTTCTCTCTTCCACTGGTTTTCCAAGATGAGACTCATCCTGGTTTGTGCAAATCTTGAACTAGTGAATCAATTCTCCAAACGGCATGGTTTATTATTTCTACTTATTTCCTTGTTTGAGAGATAGAAGGTTGCTGCCCTGATATATGCAGCATGCTGACTATTGTGAAATGGATACATATAATAAGTGAACACACTCAAGCTTTCCACTAGATGAAAGAAAATAGGTCTAAATGATTTAACTTCATACTTAGAACACTTTATGCACATTGATTAAATATATCTTTGTTCTTTGTACTTTTAGATTGTACAATATTATTGACTGATTTCTGTGTGAATTTTTTACCATATGTTTCGGACCATAAAATGCACTTTTTTTCCCCCAAATTGTGAGGGAAAGTGGAGGTGTGTCTTATGGTCCAAATATAGGGATTGTGGGACTTTGCGTGCTGTGCTAGGGGGGAGCAGCAGCTCTGGAGTGGCTGGAGAAGGTTGGTGCAGGCTGCAAAAGCAGCCCATGGTCATGTAGGCCCACTCGTTATGCTCATGTAATATTCACTGTATCCCCCAGTCCATCACCTCAGCACTCAAGCCAGTGATGAGAAGTGGGCGGGGGGAGTGGTGTATATTACATGAGCCTATACCCACTTCCCCCATCCTAGATATGGCCCCCCGCTAGCACACACATAAAAATAATAAATTATTTATCTCACCCTTCATTGCTCTCCACTCCCAGCTCAGCGGTTTCATCCTGTGTGCTGGAATCCATTCATGTGACCAACACAGCACGTCATTGCTGTGCGCCCCAGTCACATGATTGGATAGCAAGCACAGACAGGAAGACAGCGATGCTGGGAGCAGGGAGCAATGGAGGGTGAGTTAAACTGTTTAATATTTTTGTAAGTGCATCAGCAAGGGGGCCATATACAGAATAAGCAGCAGTTAATGTGATTACACGCTGTGCTCCGGAGGAATGCTGGGACTTCTGCAGCAATCCCTGCTCTGCCTGCTCTCCCCAGCACAGTGGACTCCCGATATCCCCAGCACTACTGGATTCAGCTGCTGGGGAAACCACGTGGTGCCAATACTTACAGTTAAGAAATATTCATTAGCCGCTTCCCTCCACTGCTCAGCGCTGACAGGAGGGTGGGGATGCAGCTAACGAATATTCTTCCACTCTAAGTATAGGGACCACGGTGGTTTCCCCAGCGCTGTATCCAGCAGCGGGGACATTCTCCTGCCTCCCCCATGCTCCCATTCCTGGCTGCCCCCTCCCCACAGCCAGCCACAGTACATTCGCACCATAAGACACACCCCACACTTTCCTCCAGAATTTAGAGGAAAAAAGTGTGTCTTATGGTGCAAAAAATACGGTATGTCCACCTCAAAAATCTTAACTCATCTAGATATAAGAAAAATGTGGATTTTTCTGAAATAAAATATCAGATCACAGATGTTAAGATATCATCTTACCCCATTTTCTAGGACTTGTATGTCCATATTGACAGTTTAGAAAGATTGATCCTACTAAAACATTACTTTAAGGCTGTCTAAGTGGCACAGGACTTACAATAAATTCAAATACACATTTAAAGATTTTTTTCTACTCTCTTCTGTATTGGAAAATACCGTATATACTCGCGTATAAGCCGAGTTTTTCAGCCCAAAAATTGGGCTGAAAAGTACCCCCCTCGGCTTATACGCGAGTCAGTGCTGTATACCGATGTATACATCGGTACATACCGATGTATACATCGGTATACAGCAGCCCCCGCATCCCCAGTAATGCAGGGCCCCCCCAGGGTCTCTCCGGTCACCTGTAAAGCAAGCTATACTTATCAGTGTCCCGCTCGCACCCGCCGCTGCCGACATCCACGATCCTCCATCTTCATGCGACTCCTCTTCCTGTTTCTGTGCGCGTCGCCGGCAATGACGTCATTCCCGGCAACGCGCACAGGAAACAGGAAGAGGAGTCGCATGAAGATGGAGGATCGCGGATGTCGGCAGCGGCGGGTGCGAGCGGGACACTGATAAGTATAGCTTGCTTTACAGGTGACCGGAGAGACGCTGGAGGGGGCCTGCATTACTGGGGCTGCCTGTATACTACCGCTGGGGCTGCTATATACCTCTGGGGCACTGTATACTACCACTGGGGCTGCTATATACCTCTGGGGCCCTGTATACTACCACTGGGGCTGCTATATACCTCTGGGGCACTGTATACTACCACTGGGGCTGCTATATACCTCTGGGGCCCTGTATACTACCACTGGGGCTGCTATATACCTCTGGGGCACTGTATACTACCACTGGGGCTGCTATATACCTCTGGGGCCCTGTATACTACCACTGGGGCTGCTATATACCTCTGTGGCACTGTATACTACCACTGGGGCTGCTATATACCTCTGGGGCCCTGTATACTACCACTGGGGCTGCTATATACCTCTGGGGCACTGTATACTACCACTGGGGCTGCTATATACCTCTGGGGCCCTGTATACTACCACTGGGGCTGCTATATACCTCTGGGGCCCTGTATACTACCGCTGGGGCTGCTATATACCTCTGGGGCCCTGTATACTACCACTGGGGCTGCTATATACCTCTGGGGCCCTGTATACTACCACTGGGGCTGCTATATACCTCTGGGGCCCTGTATACTACCGCTGGGGCTGCTATATACCTCTGGGGCCCTGTATACTACCACTGGGGCTGCTATATACCTCTGGGGCCCTGTATACTACCACTGGGCTGTATATACTACCACTGGGGCTGTATATACTACTGGGGCTGCGTGTATACTACCACTGGGGCTGCTGTATCTACCTCTGGGACTGGTGTATACCACACTGCTGGGGGCTGTATACTTGTGCTAGGGTCCACCCTCGGCTTATACACGAGTCAATAGATTTTCCCAGGTTTTGGGGGCAAAAGTAGGGGGGTCGGCTTATACACGGGTCGGCTTATACACGAGTATATACGGTAATCTATGCTTGAGATAAAATGTCTAGAGATACGTGACATGACAAATGGCAAGTATTATCCACCTGTCTTGATAGATAAGCACTGAAGAAAAATCCTCCAGTGAATACAGAAGAACGGGTAAGTATAAAATCAGACTCTTTATCTCTTTAGTCTTTCATATTAAAATTATACAGTGCAAGCAGTGGATACCCCAGAGCATGGAGGCAATCCTACACGTTTCAACTCCTACAATCTTAATCATGATGAATCCATGATTAAGACTCTGTAAGTCTCTGTAGGAGCCTCCCTGCTCTGGGGTATCCACTGCTTGCACTGTATAATTTTAATATGAAAGAATAAAGAGTCTGGTTTTATACTTACCTGTTCACCTGGATTCACTGGAGGATTTCTTCTTCTGTTCTTGGATATTTACCACTGAGACCAGGCAGATCCATGTGAAGGTCCTGGATTCTGCTCTCCGGGGAAGCTGAATGGGGTGGCTGACCTTTCTGTTATATGTCTTGATAGATATTACAGGTGCACAATACCTGCTAAATACACAGATTATCCAGCAGGTATCTGAAGAGATGATAAGCTACTCACTTCTCAATATGGAAGTGGAAGCAAAATAATCATTTAGCAATAACTCGAAACAAGAATAACCAAGGTATCTACTTTGTACACATCATACCAAGAGGACAATCACTGGATATCACGGTCAGTAGAATTGAAGGAACAAAGCAAAAAAGTGTACCAGCAACCCAATGGCTTGAAAGAATCAAACAGTGAAGAAGACTATAGCAGATGATTCTAGACCTGCACAAGATCGATCTTCCAACAGATCGTTCTTCCATCAAGTTGACAAGATTGAGTAGAAGGCTGATAAAATGATAAATAAAGAATTATGGTAAATATATAAAAAGATGAATCTTATGACCTACCTAACTCATAACATAACTCTTTCTACAAAAAGATTTGGAAGATGTTAGGATTGGGGAAGAGAGAGAACCAAGTAAATGCCTTGGGCCTAGTAGTGGAGGAGTATGCAATTTGCAACAAAGCTGAGAGAGATTGGAAATACTTTGGAAGATCCAGAGATGCCCACTGGTCAAACACTGAGAGGGATGACATCACTAGCAAGAAAAAGGAAAGAGTTGCAATGCCACTCCCTACAGCTGTTACATGGCACGCCCTCTAATTCATACTTCTCGTTTCTGTATTTCTATACCCAGTGGTAATGAGCCAGGCTAGCTGATAGCTACAAGTGACAAAGCAAGGACGGGTGAGAAACAATGGTTGGTGACACCTCTGTTATCCTGTGTTCTTACGTTGTTACTCTTAAAATATGCCTATATCTAGAATTTCATTGGAGACCAATATCTGACCTATAATGCAGTTTAATGGAGCCACGTGGTGGCTCTCCAAGTTGGAAGGTAGGATCAAGTAGGTGACTTGTACAATTCACCTCTAGTTCTGTTTCAGGATATGAAGGTGGAGAGATGTGACACCCTGCTGGAGGCTGGCCATTCACATAGTGGTCTCTATGTGGAAACATTGTATTTAGTTTTGGTGGGGAATGTTGAGGTGCACAGACATTAAACCATATGAAGAGAATCTAGATGAAATGTATGTTGAGCTGGTTGGTGCCAAGAAACAGTGAAATGTATGGTCTGTATTGAGCTCTTTCCTCTTGACAGGAATGGGTGCAAAGTAGTGATGAGCAAGCACTAAAATGCTTGGGTGCTCTGTGCTCTGGCCGAGCATCTCAAGATACTCGTGTACTCAGCCGAGCACCGAGCCCAATGTAAGTCAATGAGTGGCAGGCTCCGCCCACAGACTTCCGGTTATAAAACGAGTATTGCTGGGAAAGGGCGGGAAGGGTGGGCTTTTTGAAATCGCCGCAACATATAACACCTTGCTATGGCCCCCAGATGGATCCTAAAATGAATCTGCTCCCTGTGTGGTGCCAGCTCACTGTGTGCACTTAAGGGAGCTGTGTACGTGTGTCAGATCGCTTATTATTACCGAGCAGTCCGAGCATCTCGGCGGTACTCGGTGCTCGCCGAGCATCCCGAGTACCGGGATACTCGTGCGAGTAACGAGTAGCGCAGAGCATACTCACTCATCCCTAGTGCAAAGGTTAATGGAATTTTCCATTGAATAAACTTCATTTTAATCAACAGATCTCAGAATAATAATAGTTTCCACAAATGGATGTGTTTAAAAAAATGTTCCTGTGCTGAGATAATCTTATATATGTGTGCCTGCTATGTACTGTGTAATGGATGTGTCTGACCATACAGGGACATGGGCTGATCATACCACATCTGACCAAGGGAAAAATAGTATATAGACATTAAAGTAACATAGTAACATAGTTACTAAGGTTCAACCCATAGCCTAACATGTTGATCCAGAGGAAGGCAAAAAAAAACCATGTGGCAATACTAAGCTCCACACTGAGGAAAAAAATTCCTTCCTGACTCCACATACGGCAATCAAGATTAGTTCCCTGGATCAACACCCTATCAAAGAATCTATATAGTATATATAACTGGTAATATTATAGTTTTCAAGAAAGGCATCCAGGCCTTCTTAAATGTTAGTAGTGAGTCACTCATTACAACATCATGTGGCAGAGAGTTCCATAGTCTCACTGCTCTAAAGGTACCGTCACATGCCGCCATATCGCCGGCAAAAGTGCTGGCAATTCCCTAATTCGGCGATGTGGAAAGCACATCGCATGTGCGTAGTAGCATGTGACTGGGCGATTCTATGGCAAAAAATCACTAGTGGAGCATCGCCTGATTGCCCTGCAATGCAGTGAAATCAGGCGATATCCACCAGGCAATTTCAGCGCATCGTGTCGTGTGAAAGGGCGATAGCGACGTACACAGCAATCCTGAAATCTATCCCGTAGGTGTGGTTGGATGGTGTTTTTTTGCGCTGCATCTGCGGGGATTGGTGGGTGATACTGCGTTCCGATTGACTGGCTATGTCCGAGGCACCTTATTTGATGACCCGTGCGTTCACACAAGGTTGACCAATGGGAACGCAGTTCCGTCCACCAATCGCAGTGATAGGGGTTTGGTGAAACACACTCTAGCACGCCCCTATCGAAATAGTATGGCCACATCGCTGCTGACGATTGTGGTGTGTGATGCAGCGATGTGTGAAGGGAAGAATGCTTCTGGTCTTCTGCAGGCAATTTCCGGGACGCAGGATCGCCGAAGAGCACACGCTAGATAGCTATGTGTGACATCTCCACAGCGATGTGAAAAAAGTGCCCGAAACGTGTGCGTTCACATGAAATTGCTGGCGATATGGAAGCCATATGGTGTCGTGTGATGGTACCTTAAGGGGTACTTTAGACAAAACGATATGCTAGTGATATCGCTGCAGCGTCACAGCTTTTGTGACGTAACAGCAACCTCGCTATGTATGACACGTAGCAGCGACTAGGCCCCCGCTGTGAGATCGCTGATCATTACAAACCATTCTGGACCATTTTTTGGTTGTTGCGCTCCCGCTAGGCAACGTCCATCACTGTGTTTGACAGGGACAACGACCAACGATCTCAATACTACGCCCGAGAATGACAGGTTCCCAACGACCACCATATCGTTCCGTATTGTTGCTGCATCGCTGGTGAGATGTGACAGTTTGACATCTCACCAGCGACCACGTAGCGACACACCAGTGATCCCTACCAGGTCGCATCATTGTTGTTATCGCTGGAGTGTTGCTATGTGTAACGGGGTCCTTACAGTAAAGAATCCATGTCTGTGATTATGATTAAACCTTCTTTCGTCCAGACATAGTTGATGCTCCCTTGTTCCCGTCTCAGGCATAAGAGTAAAAAGATCATTAAAAATGTCTCTGTACTGTCCCCTCATATATTTATACATTATTATAAGATCACCCCTAAGCCTTCATTTTTCCAAACTAAATAACCCCAAGTTTAATAACCTGTCTTGGTATTGCAGACGCCTCAGTCTTCTAATAACCTTGGTCGCTCTTCTCTAATTCAGCTATGTCTTTCTTTATACACAGGAGACCAGAATTGTACACACTAGTGACTTGTATAGAGGTAAAATTATGTTTTCCTCATGAGCATCTATGCCTCTTTTAATACATCCCATTATTTTATTTGCCTTTGCAGCAGCTGCCTGACACTGGGGCACTCGCTGTGGAGGAGATACAGTACATAATCTGCGTACTGTATCTGCCGCTATCCAGAGTCCTGAAAGCATTAACATTAGTTCTATGGGCAGCGCAATGCCATAGACCTAATGTTAATGCTTTCAGGACCCTGACTAGCGGCAGATACAGTACACAGATTACGTACTGTATCTCCTCCACAGCGAGGAGCCGCCGGGTTTCATTCAGAAAATAGTAAATGCCGACAATAGCCGGTATTACAGTAGTTGCACATATTAACCCTTCACGTGCCTAACTATGTGGACAGCATGTCTCTAGGGAGGGTAGGCACTCCATACAGCAGCAGGGATTAACAAAGCATCCGGCAACCGATTGCACTTTCTGAGCAATCCGGTTACCGGATTCGGGTTTAAAGACACATTGTGAACAAAAAAATGTGTCTGAAGGCTCATGCGATTACTGCATCCGGATCTGGATGCGGTAATCGCAATGAGCCTTCCAAATGTGACTCTAGCTTATCTCAGCCCAGGAGATGTGGTATGATCAGAGCTTGTCCCTGTATGGTCAGACACAGCCAGTGGCGTAACTAGAGTTCGAAGGGCCCCAGTGCAAAATTTGGACCTGGGCCCCCCCTCTCGGGAATGCACATCCATGTGAAGCAGACGCTGAGGTCAGCGGCTCGTGGGCTCGAGCCCCTGTACCTCCGGGCCCCCTTGTGACCTCTGTCGTTACACCCCTGCATCTTGCTGTACATATGGTCTCCAACCTGTTATATATATGATCTCCCATCCTGTTATATATATGGTCTCCATCCTGCTATATATATGGTCTCTACCCTGCTATATATATATATATATATATATATATATATATATATATATGGTCTCACATCGTGCTACATATATGGTCTCCATCCTGCTGTATATATGGTATCCCATCCTACTGTATATATTGTCATCCATTCTGCTATATATGGTATATGGTCTCCATCCAGCTATATATATGGTCTCCATCTTACTGTATATATGTCCTCCATCTTGCTATATATATGGTCTCCATCCTGCTATATATATTGTCTCCATCCAGCTATATATGTGTCCTCCATCCATCTATATATATGGTCTCCATCCTACTGTATATATGTCTTCCACCCTGCTGTATATATGGTCTCCATCCTGATACATATTTGTCCTCCATCCAGCTATAGGTATGTCCTCCATCCTGCTGTATATATGTCCTCCATAACGCTGTATATATGGTCTCCATCCTACTAGATATATATGGGCTCTGCTGCCTGCCTTCATCAAAAAAAGTTGCTCCAAATGCTTCCTCCACTGCTCACATTGTATATGACAGATTCTGTGGCAGCCCCTACCCCAGCCATCATCCATCCTCCCAGATTTTCCTGGCAGATCGGTGCCTGCAGACACTGTTGAGTCACTGAACAGAGGGAGGGAGAGGGGAGGCAGATAAACATTCAGATGTACACAGCCTATGCTGCTGGGACAAGCAGGCAGACTAAGGCTGGGTTCTTCTGCCTCATACTTTGTCACACGGTGCAGTCCCTCTGGCACTCTCACCTGCTGGTCTACCTTCTGCAGAGGCTGAGCGGTATCAGGAGAGCCAGAGACAAGAGATAGGCACAGCAGCCTCACAGTGCCAGGAGGGGGCAAAGCCAAGCGCTTCCCGGCTTCTTGTATTTCAAAGTACAGGAAGTCAGGAACAGCACAGCGCTGACAGGAGCGGCTGCTTCTCTGCAGAGCTGCCCGGGCCCCTCCCTCTGCCAAGCCCCATCTCAATTGCGACTGCTGTGACATCTGTAGTTACGCCACTGGACACAGCCATTACACAGTACATAGCAGGGACACATATTTAAGATTATCTCAGCCCAGGAGATGTGGTATGATCAGACCATGTTCCTGTATGGTCAGACACATCCATTACACAGCACATAGCAGGGACACATATATAAAATTATCTCAGCACAGGAGATGTGGTATGATCAGACCATGTCCCTGTACAGTCAGACACAGCCATTACACAGTACATAGCAGGGACACATATATAAGATTATCTCAGCACAGGAGATGTGGTATAATCAGACCATGTCCCTGTACAGTTAGACACAGACATTACACAGTACATAGCAGGGACACATTTATAAGATTATCTCAGTACAGGAGATGTGGTATGATCAGACCATCTCCCTGTATAGTCAGACACATCCATTACACAGTACATAGCAGGGACACATATATAAGATTATGGCCAGGGTCACATTTGCGGTTGGACCCTGGCCTGCCGGATTCCGGTTTCAACTTAGATATTTTTCCAGCACCGCATAGCGTTTCCGCTATGCGGTGCTGGAAACCGCAGTCCCTAGTTACCCGCTGTTTACCTGCACGACGTGTCACACAGGCAGCGGCTCGGAGGGCGTTTTACAGCGCCGCACAGGAAATCGTGTCTGCAACGGTTTCCTGTGCGGCGCTGTAAAACGCCCTCCGAGCCGCTGCCTGTGTGACACGTCGTGCAGGTAAACAGCGGGTAACTAGGGACTGCGGTTTCCAGCACCGCATAGCGGAAACGCTATGCGGTGCTGGAAAAATATCTAAGTTGAAACCGGAATCCGGCAGGCTAGGGTCATAACGCAAATGTGACCCTAGCCTATCTCAGCACAGGAGATGTGTTATGATCAGACCATGTCACTGTACGGTTAGACACAGACATTACACAGTACATTACAGGGACATATATATGAGATTATCTGAGTACAGGAACATTTTTTTAAAGACATCCAATTGTGGAATTTGTTATTATTCCAAGATCTGTTGATTAAAATCAACTTTAATATGAACTTGGTTAGTGGAAAAAAACTCTCATGCAGAAAAGAGAGAGAAGCTGTAGAGATTCCAAATGCCAGACAGATATGTGATAAAGAAAGGCTGAATAAAGTGCTCCAAGTGACACCAGACAGCTGTGGATGTGTAAGTATCAGCTGTGATGACCTCAAAAGAACTGTACAATGACTGTCTGCAGTTAGAGCACTACTGCATGAATGCCCACAGACAGAGAATGGGTAGTGACAGAATATTCCTGCTAATCAGTGACCTAAACAAAAGAATCAGCACAACTGCAATGATCACAGAGTTTCGTATATTTGTTTTGGGTTGTACACCGGCGCTAGCAGATTGTATATGAGTTGCCCTTATAGCCATAGGGTAACACCACGTATGATCTACCCTGGAGTTGCAGTTATTAAAATTAAAAAGAGTTAGCGCATAGCCAAATAATTACTACATTTTGGTCACAGAGTTTCACCTGGTGGAAGCAGAATTGTATTTTATTACACCAGTGGCTCTTTAGAGCCTTAAACTGGAATAATCTAGATCATTCTATGTGTCTACAATCAGGAATACTCATGTTCTAGAAGTAGAATGTCCTTCTCTTCCAGAGTACTGCAATGAACTAGGATGAGGTGCACAGTCAAAGTAGCAATAGGGTGCTATATGATGTAAAATCTAGAATCACTAATGGAAAGAGAAAGACTCTTCAGAGAAAGAGTAAGACTCTCTAAACCACTAGAGATATGCACACCTGAAATATTTTATTAAGTTATTAATATGACAGAAACTACAAATGGATATTCATTTAATACCATTTAAAACCAAATATACATCTCAAAGGGGTAAAGAAGGATCTAAAAAGCTATCATCTATACATATACCAATTGGAATCAAAGTCCTCGCCGGCCATTGACATACCATAATGCAGGGAAATACTGTATACAGTATATAAAATAATGCAGAGACGCTAGTGTCCTATGTGGGAGAACACAGCGCCCGTGCCCACAATCAGGGTTCTGGGCGCAGCATACTTTTGCTGTGTTCTCTTGCCGTGTACACTGGCTTCAAGCAAACATTGACACGTAGTGGATTGGGAAACCAACGCCGCATGTCAGTTTATGGTGCGAGAAAAAGAGCCCCAAAGAGCATGAGATTTATATCAATCCATCCACTGTGCTTGTACTGTACGACACAGCAACGTAGCAGTCACCAGGTCTCCGCTGTGACATCGCCGATCGTGTCGGAATGGCCTGGACCATTTACTGATCGTCGGGTTCCCGCTGGGCAGCATGCATCGGTGTGTTTGACGCCTTAACAACGAACTCGTTGGCGACTCAAAACTCAGCCATGTAGTTCTGAGTCATCAGACTAGCCGCTGTGTGACAGGGTCCCAACGACGGACGAGGTCGTTATACAGGTCGCCGTATCGTTGCTGCGTCGTTCAGTAGATCTGACTGTTTGAAATCTCACCAGCGGCCATGTAGTGATGTTCCAGCGATCTCTAGCAGGTCGTATCGTTGTCGGGATTGCTAGAATGTCGCCATGTGTAACGGCACGCTTACTGTTCCTGGGCAAAATCACTGAAAAACCACTAATCTGACTATAAATAAATGCTATTATGTAACTAATCTGACATTTCCTTTCCAACTGTGCTACAGCTCATACACCTTTCCTGCTATATACCCTATCACACTGTAATGGCGGTGCTATAATATCTTCTACATGTTATAAATTCAACTTGAAAAAACAGGATTCATTCACAGTATAACTGGCTGTTTTAAACTGATGCAATATATTTTCCATCCTAAACAATGTAATGTTCCAAATAAAACCAATAATTTAATATTAATTGATCTGAAGAATTAGCGATCTGCAGACTTTGAAGAACTGATTCTGATATGGGTGTGAAGAGGAGAACAAGTGAGAACACATTTTCCAGCATTAGGAATGACAGAACCGGTGTCCAGTGATCATATACTCCGGTATAGACATGGTGAGTTTCCACACGAGGGCAGCATTCCTCCAACTCCTATGACCCACAAGACTGTAAAGTAGAGGAAGCATTCTTGACAGCCACAGATAAGACCAGTGCATGTCTCCTAATTGCTTTAATGTTCTAATTGTTCTAGTCACAACCAATTTAATGCGTGAAGTAAACTGCTAATGCTGTTGATGTTAGCTAGCCATCCAGGAAAGGTGTTCTGTCTGTTGTGTCAGGAAGCAATGAGGAGCATGATGCACTGAACTTATCCAAGACTCTCCTGCTCCTGGATTACGTTATTGATGAGATGATAGCGGATAGCCAATTCAATAGTGTCTACTTGACATACTCACTCATTCCTTACCACTTCAAGCATGGTTTGGGTACAAATGTGCAGAATTTAGAGGTTCATAATATTTCTATATTAACAGAATATATTTAGAATGCAGCCTCATCAGACTTATCCAACTCATCAAACTCCAATAGTTTCCTTATTACATGGGCATACACTATGAGCCATATCAATAGGAGAACAACGTCTAAACAAGCTCTTATATTGTGTTTTTAAGGCCAGGGTATTTGTAATATATGAAGAAAATCCAGGTATTAAAGGGACTGACTTCCAGCATGTACATGGCGTCCGCCTGCCCTAAAGGCAGGTTTGTACTATGCTAACATCTTCCTATTCTCTGCCTCCCGTTCTCATAGCCTTGTACCTTGTATCCTCAGTAGAAATTGTCACTTCAGAGCCAAGCTCCAGTGCCACATATTGAAAGCAGCAATCCTAAAAATCATGATTGACTCTTTATCAAGCATTTCAATAGGATTTAGGATTTATGCCATATCAGAACCCCAATCTACACACGCTGCATTTCAGGGTGATTGCCCCTCATCAGTGCAAAGTATGGGATCTGATATGGCTGTATGAGGGGCTATGACAAGTCAAGGAAATAGCTACTCTCCTTATGGAGATCAATCCTACATGCTAGCAGTGAGGAGACTTTTAGCCTTAATGCTCCGCTGGGAAATATGCAAATTGTTACTTCAGAGGGAGGAAGCAGAAATACTCTAGTGCCACCTGTTGGGAGTAGCAATCCTAAAAGTCTAAAATTGACTCTTTGCACTGATGAAGGATCCCATACTTTGCACTGATGAGGAACAATCATCCCCAAATACAGCATCTGCTGATTGGGATTCTGATATGGCATGAAAACTAAGTCCTTTTGAAAAACAAGTAAAAATGGGGGTGCTAATTGTGAGGCATCTAGTGGTAGATTTTAATCATGAGAGAGGGGGTCGAAGGGCTACCCACCTAACTGTCTTGTACACCTCTGCACAACCCCAGTTTCAGGCACCTGGGCTGGTTCAGGGAACAGAGCGTCTCCTCACCAGCATCAGTGGCTGCTCCCACGTCACTTCCAGGTCTGGTCACGTGATCGGAGAATTTGGGTGACGTCACCACAGGTCCAATTGCACTTATTGTGGTTGCTGAGGCTATGTTAGGTCCTTCAGGCTAGGAGTAGAGAGCCCGGAGCTGCTCCTGCTGCTGATCACTCAGCGAGGGAAGGTGAGAATACGAGCAAGAAAGATTGTAGACTTTTTTAGGAGTGCTGGGGCATAGAGCACAATTAGGATACTCAGATGGGCGCATTAACAAACCGCTACGCATTTCGGCAGAGGTGTCTGTCTTCATCAGGTGGTGTGACATCACCTGATGAAGACAGACACTTCTGTCGAAACACATAGTGGGAGTGTAAATGGCAATAAAGGTTTGTTAATGCACCCATCTGAGTGTCCTAATTGTGCCCTATGCCCCAGCACTCCTAAAAGACTGCTACAATCTCTCTTGTATTGAAGTCATATTGAAAGGCTCGTCAAAGAGTCAATTATGACTTTTAGGATTGTTACTTTCAATAGGTGGTGCAAGAGTTCATCTAGTTCCTCCCTGAAGAGACAATTTTTATATTTCCCAGAGGAGCATTGCAGCTAAAAGTCTCCTCACTGCTGGCATGCAGGATTAATCTCCACAAGAAGAATAGCTCTTTGATTGACACAATCTTCAGTGACATACAGTTATGTCCAGAAATATGTGGACGGTGACACAAGTTTTAGCATTTTAGTTGTTTACCAAAACATATTCATGTTACAGTGAACAGAGAGTTAACAACCGGGCACCAAAGCCATATATATTGATTGCAGACAAGCCAGGTCCTGCCTGTATGAACATAAGTTGCACATCAGATAAACATAATGAATCTTGTGAGCGAAGATAGAAAAACAGACGGCACTCACTGGATGAATGAAGCTCCTCGTTAATTCAGCCACAGAGGTTGACATCAAAGCAGGCAGAGAGAATGAGGAGTCATTGGACGACGGCACAACGTTTCGTGAAATGGCATTCCATTGTCTGACGACTCCTCACTCCCTCTCCCGCTTTGATGTCAACCCCTCTGGTTGAATTAACAAGGAGCTTCATTCATCCGGTGAGTGCCATCTGTTTTATATCTTCACTCACAATATTCAAGTTACAGCTACATAATCAATATGGGCTTAAAGTGCAAACGCTCAACTTTAGTATGAGGGTATGCACATCCTAATTGGAGTAAGGGTTTAGGAATCACAACTCTTTAATATATAACTGCCTACGCTGATAACCCATATGTAGTTAATAATCACTGTTTGGGTGCTTGGAAAGGAGCGCCATTTGACTTTTTAAATTGAAAATTAGATGAAATAGTTAGCTGACACCATGTCTCATTTGGAGAGCCCCTGATGGTCCTAAACAGGGCAAACTCAAAACAAGTGACCCCATTTTTTAAAAGACCCCTCCCCAAGGAATTTATCTAGATAGGTGGTGAGCACATTTGACCCCCAGGTGCTTCACAGAATTTTATAATGTTGAGCTGTGAAAATGAAAAAATATTTTTCTTCCACAAAAATATTCAGTTTTTTTTTCATTTTGACAGGGGCAATGGGTTAAAATGAATCCCAAAATTTATCAGGTAATTTGTCCTGAGTATGCTGATATCCTATATGTGGTGGAAAACTACTGTTTGGGCGCACTGCATGGCTCAGAAGGAAAAGAGCGACATTTGACGTTTCAAGAGTAAAAGTAACTGCAATCGTTAGAAAACACCACATCGCGTTTGGAGAGCCCCTGATCTACTTACACAATAGAGTTCCCCCACAGGTGAC